>CM068367.1:714759007-715111507 GCA_034769895.1 Magicicada septendecula | reverse complement strand
ATATGCATAAAATTAATGACTTGTATAAGTTAATGATTGATCTCCATTAAGTAGTGCTCAAGTTTCCAAAGTTTTAATATTATGATGTCCGTAATTAAAACATCAGAGCAGGTTTAGTGTGTATGAGGGTTCACCGTGGACAAAAATTTTCAACATTTCCTATTGAGCGTTGCTTAGAATAAATCTGCGAATCTACAGTGTACGTTTCACAGAACAAACACGCGGAAAAGAAGGAGCGCTCCGAAGTCACTCATGGACCCTCAGCATCTTGCAGAGGGTTCATTCCCTAAAGACGAAATGTCTGTCTATGAATCGTTCCTCTGTAAACACGTGAAGTTACACTGCCCAGCGATCCACAGGAAGCAAATCGCTATCCACGCTGGACTTTTTTTCGGCTTGCATGCGTTATGTTGGTATGGGTTCGGCACTTTCCATTTAAAAACCGTGCAAATGTAAGAAAATAAACATGAATGAGGCCAGAAATAACGCCAATTGTGTGTGTGTGTGTGTGTGTCTTCCCTGCCTTTTTATTGCGGTAGTGATAATAATAAAATGGAAACGTAAACAGTACATAACTGAGATATGCTTGCCTGCCACGCACGATATATTTTCTCTTATACATGACTAGCAGAATACCCGTGCTTCGCTACGGAGTTTCACGTTGTACGTAATGAAAATGTTAGTTTAATTAATAAAGTTTAATTAAAGTAGGCTTCTTAAAAATAAATAGCTGTTGCCCACAACTTCGTTCGCGTGGTCTTCAATTTAATGCGATAATATATTTAGAACAGAATCTATTCTATTGGGTTGCCATAGTAACCAGATCTAATAGTTTTTTAAGACCGCAAAGGACCCCCCAGAGGATCGTATCGAAAAAAACACCTGTCCTATGTTGGTTCTCCCGTTGCGTAAAATATTTGTGCCAGGTTTGGTTGAAATCGGTCCAATGGTTTAGGTGGAGACGTGGAAGACCCCAAAGGACCCCCCAAAGGATCGTATCCAAAAAAACACTTGTCCTATGTTCGTACTCCCTTTGCGTAAAATATTTGTGCCAAGTTTGGTTGAAATCGGTCCAGTGGTTTAGGAGGCGATGTGGAAGACCCCAAAGAACCCCCAAAAGGACCCCATCGAAAAAACACTATCTTATGTTGGTTCTCCCGTTGCGTAAAATATTTGTGCCAGGTTTGGTTGAAATCGGTCCAATGGTTTAGGTGGAGACGTGGAAGACCCCAAAGGACCCCCAAAGGATCGTATCGAAATATCGGTATGGAGAACCATACATGACTTCCATATTCTAAGATTTATATTTAAATCTTAATATCGCCTGCCAAGCGCGATATATTTTCTCTTATACATGATTTACATTAAAATGAAAAAATTTTAATTTTATTGCCTGGCAACAAAATTATTTTATTTTTAACAATTACCATTGTTTGAAAAAGTTTAAATAAATTTTCAAGTACTTTACTCTTGTTAAAACGTAAAAGGTTGCAGGTAAACTACCCCTTCCCCTTAACCGATCTTCACCAAAATCGAAAGTCCTTGAGAACTCTACAATTCAGGAACGTATGCAAAATATTATTTGATTCTGTTTGAATTTGCGGCAGTTATCGTTTGCCATAGAAAATACGCTTGATAAAAAAATGTTGCAGGTAAACTACCCCTTCCCCTTAAGCGATCTTCACCAAAAACAAGACGTCTTGAGTACTCTATAAATCAGGGCTGTATGCAAAATGTTATTTGATTCTGTTTGAATTTGCGGCTGTTATCGTTTGCCATAGAAAATAGCCTTTTTAAAAAAATGTTGCAGGTAAACTACCCCTTCCCCTTAACCGATCTTCACCAAAAACAATAGGTCTTGAGTACTTTACAAATCAGGGCTGTTTGCAAAACATTATTTGATTCTGTTTGAATTTGCGGCTGTTATCGTTTACCATAGAAAATACCCTTGTTAAAAAAACGTTGCAGGTAAACTACCCCTTTCCCTCAACCGATCTTTACCAAAAATAATAGGTCTTGAGAACTCTACAATTTAGTGCTGTATGCAAATAATCGTTTGATTCTGTTTGAAGTTGCGGCTGTTATTGTTTGCCATAGGAAATACCCTTGTTAAGACATAAAACGTTACAGGTAAACTACCCCTATCCCTTAACCGATATTCACCAAAAACAATAGGTCTTGAAAACTCTACAATTGAGGGTTGTATGCGAAACATTATTTGATTCTGTTTGAATTTGCCGCCGTTATCGTTTGCCAAACAAACAAAATTACCCTTGATAAAAAAAAACCGTTGCAGGTAAACTACCCCTTTCCCTCATCCGATCTGCACCAAAAACAATAGGTCGTGAGTACTCTACAAATCAGGGCTGTATGCAAAAAATTATTTGATTCTGTTTTAATTTGCGGCAGTTATCGTTTGCCATAGAAAAAAAATCTAGAGACAGACAGACAGACAGACAGACACACAGACACTTTTCGGAAAACGACTTTTTTTCATGTTTTGAGTGTAGTAGAATCAGAATCTGCAATAATCTCGAACGCGATTTTTTTTGCCATTACCATACTTCCATTCCATAAGGAATATGGAAGTAAGATTACCCTTGATAAAAAACCGTTGCTGGTAAACTACCCCTTTCCCTTAACCGATCTTCACCAAAAACGACAGGTCTTGAGAACTCTACAATTCAGGGTTGTATGTAAAATATTATATGATTTTGTTTGAATTTGCGGCTGTTATCGTTTGCCATACAAAATACCCTTGATAAAACAAAATAAAACGTGGCAGGTAAACTACCCCTTTCCCTCAAACGATCTTCACCAAAAACAATAGGTCTTTAGTACTCAAGAAATCAGGGCTGCATGCAAACACTTATTTGATTCTGTTTGAATTTGCGGCTCGTATCGTTTGCCATAGAAAATACCCTTCTAAAACATAAAACGTTGCAGGTAAACTACCCCTTTTCCTTAACCGATCTTCACTAAAACCAAAAGATCTTGAGAACTCAATAATTTAGGGCAGTATGCAAAACATTATTTGATTATGTTTGAATTTGCGGCTGTTATCATTTGCCATAGGAAATACCCTTGTTAAAACATAAAACGTTGCAGGTAAACTACCCCTTTCCTTTAACCGATCTGTACAAAAATCAACAGATCTTGAGAACTCTACAATTCAGGGCTGTATACGAAACATTATTTGATTCTGTTTGAATTTGCGGCTGTTATCGTTTGCCAAACAAACAAAATTACGCTTGATAAAAAAAAACCGTTGCAGGTAAACTACCCCTTTCCCTTAACCGATCTTCACCAAAAACAACAGGTCGCGAGTACTCTGCAAATCAGGGCAGTATGCAAAAAATTATTTCATTCTGTTTGAATTTGCGGCTGTTATCGTTTGCCATAGAAAAAAATCTACAGACAGACAGACAGACAGACAGACAGACAGACAGACAGACAGACAGATAGACAGACAGACAGACAGACAGACACACAGACAATTTTCGGAAAACGACTTTGGTTTCTACAAAACCAGACGTTTCGGCAATGCCATTGACTTCCATCATCAGGGAAAATCGAGTGCGATAACGTGAGGTGGTATATGTTAGTGACCACAGTACTGTGGTTAAGGCTGAAGCAGTAAGTAGAAAGAAGTAGTTTCTATGGTAATATTACATTTCGAAAATGATTTTAAATATAAATTTTAGAATATGGAAGTCATGTATGGTTCTCCATACCGATATTTTATATATAAGATGTAAACTATACCACTTACTTGACATAAACCGTGATAGCTAAGCTAATGTACAACATATATGTATTAATTATACACATAAATGTTCCTCGATAGACACTCTATCTATTGGCGAAAACTTGAATAAAATCCGTTCAGTACTTCCTGAGATTAGCGATTTCAAGCACAGAGAGAAAACGGACCGACTTTACTTTATACTATGTACAGATTTACATTAAAATGAAAAAATTATAATTTTATTGCCTGGCAACAAAATTATTTTATTTTTAACAATTACCATTGTTTGAAAAAGTTTAAATGAATTTTCAAGTACTATACTCTTGTTAAAACGTAAAAGGTTGCAGATAAACTACCCCTTCCCCTTAACCGATCTTCACCAAAATCAAAAGGCCTTGAGTCCTCTACAATTCAGTGACGTATGCAAAAAATTATTTGATTCTGTTTAAATTTGCGGCAGTTATCGTTTGCCATAGAAAATACGCTTGATAAAAAACGTTGCAGGTAAACTACCCCTTCCCCTCAACCGATCTTCACCAAAAACAATAGGTCTTGAGTACTCTACAAATCACGGCTGCATGCAAAAAAGTATTTGATTCTGTTTGAATTTGCGGCTGATATCGTTTGCCATAGAAAGTACCCTTGATAAAAAAACGCTGCAGGTAAACTACCCCTTTCCCTTAACCGATCTTCACCAAAAACAGCAGGTCTTGAGAACTCTGCAATATAGGGCTGTATGCAAATAATCTTTTGATTCTGTTTGAATTTGCGGCTGTTATCGTTTGCCATAGGAAATACCCTTGTTAAAACATAAAACTTTACAGGTAAACTACCCCTTTCCCTTAACCGATCTTCACTAAAAACAATAGGTCTTGAGAACTCTACAATTTAGGGCTGTATGCAAATAATCTTTTGATTCTGTTTGAATTTGCGGCTGTTATCGTTTGCCAAACAAACAAAATTACCCTTGCTAAAAAAAACCGTTGCAGGTAAACTACCCCTTTCCCTCAACCGATCTTCACCAAAAACAATAGATCGCGAGTACTCTGCAAATCAGGGCTGCATGCAAAAAATTATTTGTTTCTGTTTGAATTTGCGGCAGTTATCGTTTGCCATAGAAAAAAAATCTACAGACACAGACACACAGACAGACAGATAGACAGACAGACAGACAGACACACACACAGACACTTTTCGGAAAACGACTTTTTTTCATGTTTTGAGTGTAGTAGAATCAGAATCTGCAATAATCTCGAACACGATTTTTTTTGCCATCACCATACTTCCATTCCTTAAGGAATATGGAAGTAAAATATCGGTATGGAGAACCATACATGACTTCCATATTCTAAGATTTATATTTAAATTCATTTTCAGCCAAACAGCCAGGCTGTGTCTTACCTGCCTTTTTATTGCTGTATTAAATGAAAACTATTATATTACATTAAAATGAAAAAATTATAATTTTATTGCCTGGCAACAAAATTATTTTATTTTTAACAATTACCATTGTTTCAAAAAGTTTAAATAAATTTTCAAGTACTTTACTCTTGTTAAAACGTAAAAGGTTGCAGGTAAACTACCCCTTCCCCTTAACCGATCTTCACCAAAATCGAAAGTCATTGAGACCTCTACAATTCAGGGACGTATGCAAAACATTATTTGATTCTGTTTGCATTTGCGGCTGTTATCGTTTGCCATAGAAAATACGCTTGATAAAAAAACGTTGCAGGTAAACTACCCCTTCTCCTTAACCGATCTTCACCAAAAACAATAGGTCTTGAGTACTCTACAAATCAGGGCTGTATGCAAAACATTATTTGATTCTGTTTGAATTTGCGGCTGTTATCGTTTGCCATAGAAAATACCCTTGTTAAAAAAATGTTGCAGGTAAACTACCCCTTTCCCTCAACCGATCTTCACCAAAAACAATAGGTCTTGAGAACTCTACAATTTAGGGCTGTATGCAAATAATCTTTTGATTCTGTTTGAATTTGCGGCTGTTATCGTTTGCCATAGGAAATACCCTTGTTAAAACATAAAACGTTACAGGTAAACTACCCCTTTCCCTTAACCGATCTTCACCAAAAACAATAGGTCTTGAGTACTCTACAAATCAGGGCTGTATGCAAAAAAGTATTTGATTCTGTTTGAATTTGCGGCTGTTATCGTTTGCCATAGAAAATACCCTTGTTAAAAAAACGTTGCAGGTAAACTACCCCTTTCCCTTAACCGAACTTCACCAAAAACAATGGGTCTTGAGAACTATACAATTTAGGGCTGTATGCAAATAATCTTTTGATTCTGTTTGAATTTGCGGCTGTTATCGTTTGCCATAGGAAATACCCTTGTTAAAACATAAAACGTTACAGGTAAACTACCCCTTTCCCTTAACCGATCTTTACCAAAATCAGCAGATCTTGAGAACTCTACAATTTAGGGCTGTATGCGAAACATTATTTGATTCTGTTTGAATTTGCGGCTGTTATCGTTTGCCAAACAAACAAAATTACCCTTGCTAAAAAAAAACCGTTGCAGGTAAACTACCCCTTTCCCTCAACCGATCTTCACCAAAAACAATAGGTCGCGAGTACTCTGCAAATCAGGGCTGTATGCAAAACATTATTTGATTCTGTTTGAATTTGCGGCAGTTATCGTTTGCCATAGAAAAAAAATCTACAGACAGTCAGACACACAGACACACACACAGACAGACAGACAGACAGACAGACAGACAGACACACAGACACTTTTCGGAAAACGACTTTTTTTCATGTTTTGAGTGTAGTAGAATCAGAATCTGCAATAATCTCGAACACGATTTTTTTTGCCATCACCATACTTCCATTCCTTAAGGAATATGGAAGTAAAAACACTTGTCCTATGTTCGTACTCCCTTTGCGTAAAATATTTGTGCCAAGTTTGGTTGAAATCGGTCCAGTGGTTTAGGAGGCGATGTGGAAGACCCCAAAGAACCCCCAAAAGACCCCATCGAAAAAACACTATCCTATGTTGGTTCTCCCGTTGCGTAAAATATTTGTGCCAAGTTTGGTTGAAATCGGTACAGTGGTTTAGGAGGAGATGTAGAAGAAACCTTCGCGGACGTGCGCACAACAACTCACCGAAGTTTCATCGCAATCGGATGAATGGTATAGGAACGCAAACGGGACAAACAAAGAAACATTCATTTTACTTCCATATTCCTCAAGGAATGGAAGTATGGTGATGGCAAAAAAAATCGTGTTCGAGATTATTGCAGATTCTGATTCTACTACACTCAAAACATGAAAAAAAGTCGTTTTCCGAAAAGTGTCTGTGTGTGTGTCTGTCTGTCTGTGTGTCTGTGTGTCTGTAGATTTGTTTTCTATGGCAAACGATAACTGCCGCAAATTCAAACAGAATCAAATAATTTTTTGCATACAGCCCTGATTTGTAGAGTACTCACGACCTATTGTTTTTGGTGAAGATCGGTTTAGGGAAAGGGGTAGTTTACCTGCAACAGTTTTTTTTTATCAAGGGAAATTTTTTTTTTGGCAAACGATAACAGCCGCAAATTCAAACAGAATCAAATAATGTTTCGCATACATCCCTGAATTGTAGAGTTCGCAAGACCTATTGGTTTTGGTGAAGATCGGTTAAGGGAAAGGGGTAGTTTACCTGTAACGTTTTATGTTTTAACAAGGGTATTTCCTATGGCAAACAATAACAGCTGCAAATTCAAACAGAATCAAAAGATTATTTGCATACAGCCCTAAGTTATAGAGTTCTCAAGATCTGTGGTTTTTGGTGAAGATCGGTTAAGGGAAAGGGGTAGTTTACCAACAACCTTTTTTTAACAAGGGTATTTTCTATGGCAAACGATAACAGCCGCACATTCAAACAGAATCAAATAATTTTCTGCATACAGCCCTGATTTGTAGAGTACTCAACACCTGTTGTTTTTGGTAAAGATCGGTTGAGAGAAAGGGGTAGTTTACCTGCAACGTTTTTTTGTAAAGCGTATTTTCTATGGCAAACGATAACAGCCGCAAATTCAAACAGAATCAAACACTTTTTTGCATACGTGCCTGAATTGTAGAGGTCTCAAGGACTTTCGATTTTGGTGAAGATCGGTTAAGGGGAAGGGGTAGTTTACCTGCAACCTTTTACGTTTTAACAAGAGTAAAGTACTTGAAAATTTATTTAAACTTTTTGAAACAATGGTAATTGTTAAAAATAAAATAATTTTGTTGCCAGGCAATAAGATTATAATTTTTTCATTTTAATGTAAATTATGTTTGAGTTAATATCATTATATATACAGTGGAACTTGGTTATTACGGCCTCGGCTGTTACGTCAACTCTGGTGTAGCGTTATTTTGTCATAAGTCCGGTCAAACTGATATCTTTAACATTATAAAAATTCCCGGTTTTAACGTCACTAAATATTGTACTACTCTGTTATAGCGTCAAATATTTCTCAGATATTTTACTCTAAATTTCATATAAAAGTATATATGTGCGCGCGCGCGCTAGCCCATGGCTACAGACATACATTGTATGCAAGCGATAAGCACTGTAACAGGACTGCCGGCGCCAGCCATTTTGCGTGCTCCAACGGATGGCTAGATCGACTTAAGGCCCGACACTCGATTTCCTTTGCAAAAATTTGTGGTGAGGCAAAATGCGTAGATCTGAACGTTACAGGCGATTGGGTGCATAATACTTGGCCAGAAATTAGACGATCATATAAAGATGAAGACATCTTTAATGGACATGAAGCCGGAATTTTTTATAAATTAACTCCTGATAAGACTTTCAAATTTACAAATGAAAAGTGCGTTGGTGGGAAGCTCTCTAAACAAAGAGTTACAGTTTTTGTTTGTGCGAACATGACGGGAACCGAAAAAAGGAAACTTTTAGTTATCGGGAAAAGTTTGCATCCTAGATGTTTTAAAAACATCAAAAAACTTCCTGTAAGTTACACTGCCAACATAAAAGCGTGGACGACTTCTAGTATTTTTGAAGATGACTTCTGTACGTGTGTATGTCACTGAACTCCTCCATGTATAAAATAATATATCGTTCGTGGCAGGTAAGCATATCTCAGTTATGTAATATTTACGTTTCCATTTTATTATTATGCCTACAGCAATAAAAAAGCAGGTAACACACACACACACACACACACACACACACACACACACACACACACACACACACACACACACACACACACACACACACACACACACACACACACACACACACACACACACACACACACACACACACACACACACACACACACACACACACACACACACACACACACACACACACACACACACACACACACACACACACACACACACACACACACACACACACACACACACACACACACACACACACACACACACACACACACACACACACACACACACACACACACACACACACACACACACACACACACACACACAAAATTCACGTTATTTCTGGCCTCACTCATGTTTATTTTCTTACATTTGCACGCTTTTTAAATGGAAAGTGCCGAAACCCATACCAACATAACGCGTGCAAGCCGAAAAAATGGACATCAATTTGCTTCCTGTGGATCGCTGGGCAATGTAACTGCACGTGTTTACAGAGGAACGTTTCATAGACAGACTTTTCGTCTTTAGGGAATGAACTCTCTGCAAGATGCTGAGGGTCCATGATTGACTTCGGAGCGCTCCTTCTTTTTCGCGTGTTTGTTCTGTGAAACATACACTGTAGATTCACACTCTAAGCAACGCTCAATAGGAAATGTTGAAAATTTTTGTCCACAGTGTACCCTCATTCACACTAAACCTGCTCTGATGTTTTAATTGCGGACATCATAATATTAAAACTTTGGAAATCTGAGCACTACTTAATGGAGATCAATCATTAACTTATACAAGTCATTAATTTTATGCATATTTTTTATATATATGTGTACAACGTTATCGGCAACAAAGAAGTAGTTTTTGTTAAAATTCCTTCCCGGGATATTTGGCCGTAGTCCAATGTTTTCTACAAAACCAGACGTTTCGGCAATGCCATTGACTTCCATCATCAGTGAAAATCGAGTGCGATAACGTGAGGTGGTATATGTTAGTGACCACAGTACTGTGGTTAAGCCTGAAGCAGTAAGTAGAAAGAAGTAGTTTCTATGGTAATATTACATTTCGAAAATGATTTTAAATATAAATCTTAGAATATGGAAGTCATGTATGGTTCTCCATACCGATATTTTATATATAAGATGTAAACTATACCACTTACTTGACATAAACCGTGATAGCTAAGCTAATGTACAACATATATGTATTAATTATACACATAAATGTTCCTCGATAGACACTCTATCTATTGGCGAAAACTTGAATAAAATCCGTTCAGTACTTCCTGAGATTAGCGATTTCAAACACAGAGAGAAAACGGACCGACTTTACTTTATACTATGTACAGATTTACATTAAAATGAAAAAATTATAATTTTATTGCCTGGCAACAAAATTATTTTATTTTTAACAATTACCATTGTTTGAAAAAGTTTAAATGAATTTTCAAGTACTATACTCTTGTTAAAACGTAAAAGGTTGCAGATAAACTACCCCTTCCCCTTAACCGATCTTCACCAAAATCAAAAGGCCTTGAGTCCTCTACAATTCAGTGACGTATGCAAAAAATTATTTGATTCTGTTTGAATTTGCGGCAGTTATCGTTTGCCATAGAAAATACGCTTGATAAAAAACGTTGCAGGTAAACTACCCCTTCCCCTCAACCGATCTTCACCAAAAACAATAGGTCTTGAGTACTCTACAAATAACGGATGCATGCAAAAAAGTATTTGATTCTGTTTGAATTTGCGGCTGTTATCGTTTGCCATAGAAAATACCCTTGATAAAAAAACGCTGCAGATAAACTACCCCTTTCCCTTAACCGATCTTCACCAAAAACAGCAGGTCTTGAGAACTCTGCAATATAGGGCTTTATGCAAATAATCTTTTGATTCTGTTTGAATTTGCGGCTGTTATCGTTTGCCATAGGAAATACCCTTGTTAAAACATAAAACTTTACAGGTAAACTACCCCTTTCCCTTAACCGATCTTCACTAAAAACAATAGGTCTTGAGAACTCTACAGTTTAGGGCTGTATGCAAATAATCTTTTGATTCTGTTTGAATTTGCGGCTGTTATCGTTTGCCAAACAAACAAAATTACCCTCGCGACCTATTGTTTTTGGTGAAGATCGGTTTAGGGAAAGGGGTAGTTTACCTGCAACGGTTTTTTTTTAGCAAGGGTAATTTTGTTTGTTTGGCAAACGATAACAGCCGAAAATTCAAACAGAATCAAATAATGTTTCGCATACAGCCCTGAATTGTAGAGTTCTCAAGATCTGTTGATTTTGGTGAAGATCGGTTAAGGGAAAGGGGTAGTTTACCTGTAACGTTTTATGTTTTAACAAGGGTATTTCCTATGGCAAACGATAACAGCCGCAAATTCAAACAGAATCAAAAGATTATTTGCATACAGCCCTAAATTGTAGAGTTCTCAAGACCTGTTGTTTTTGGTGAAGTTCGGTTGAGGGAAAGGGGTAGTTTACCGGCAACGTTTTTTAACAAGGGTATTTTCTATGGCAAACGATAACAGCCGCAAATTCAAACAGAATCAAATAATGTTTTGCACACAGGCCTGATTTGTAGAGTACTCACGACCTGTTGTTTTTGGTGAAGATCGGTTAAGGGAAAGGGGTAGTTTACCTGTAACGTTTTATGTTTTAACAAGGGCAAACGATAACAGCCGCAAATTCAAACAGAATCAAAAGATTATTTGCATACAGCCCTAAATTGTAGAGTTCTCAAACCTATTGTTTTTGGTGAAGATCGGTTGAGGGAAAGGGGTAGTTTACCTGCAACGTTTTTTTAACAAGGGTATTTTCTATGGCAAACGATAACAGCCGCAAATTCAAACAGAATCAAATAATGTTTTGCATACAGCCCTGATTTGTAGAGTACTCAAGACCTTTTGTTTTTGGTGAAGATCGGTTAAGGGGAAGGGGTAGTTTACCTGCAACGTTGTTTTATCAAGCGTATTTTCTATGGCAAACGATAACAGCCGCGAATTCAAACAGAATCAAATAATTTTTTGCATACTACCCTGAATTGTGAAGGTCTCAATGACTTTCGATTTTGGTGAAGATCGGTTAAGGGGAAGGGGTAGTTTACCTGCAACGTTTTATGTTTTATAATGGTATTTTCTATGGCAAACGATAAGAGCCGCAAATTCAAACAGAATCAAATACGTTTTTGCATACAGTCCTGTTTTGTTGAGTACTAAAGACCTATTGTTTTTGATGAAGATCGGTTAACGGGAAGGGGTAGTTTATCTGCAACATTTTTCTTATCAAGGGTAATTTTACTTCCATATTCCTTAAGGAATGGAAGTATGGTGATGGCAAAAAAAATCGTGTTCGAGATTATTGCAGATTCTGATTCTACTACACTCAAAACATGAAAAAAAGTCGTTTTCCGAAAAGTGTCTGTGTGTGTGTCTGTCTGTCTGTCTGTGTGTGTGTCTGTCTGTGTGTCTGTGTGTCTGTAGATTTTTTTCTATGGCAAACGATAACTGCCGCGAATTCAAACAGAATCAAATAATGTTTCGCATACAGCCCTAAGTTGTAGAGTTCTCAAGATCTGTTGATTTTGGTGAAGATCGGTTAAGGGAAAGGGGTAGTTTACCTGTAACGTTTTATGTTTTAACAAAGGTATTTCTTATGGCAAACGATAACAGCCGCAAATTCAAACAGAATCAAAAGATTATTTGCATGCAGCCCTAAATTGTAGAGTTCTCAAGATTTGTTGTTTTTGGTGAAGATCGGTTAAGGGAAAGGAGTAGTTTACCTACAACGTTTTTTTAACAAGGGTATTTTCTATGGCAAACGATAACAGCCGCAAATTCAAACAGAATCAAATAAGTTTCTGCATGCAGCGCTTATTTGTTGAGTACTCAAGACCTGTTGTTTTTGGTGAAGATCGGTTGAGGGGAAGGGGTAGTTTACCTGCAACGTTTTTTATCAAGCGTATTTTCTATGGCACACGATAACTGCCGCAAATTCAAACAGAATCAAATAATTTTTTGCATACCTCCCTGAATTGTAGAGTTCTCAAGGACTTTCGATTTTGGTGAAGATCGGTTAAGGGGAAGGGGTAGTTTACCTGCAACCTTTTACGTTTTAACAAGAGTAAAGTACTTGAAAATTTATTTAAACTTTTTCAAACAATGGTAATAGTTAAAAATAAAATAATTTTCTTGCCAAGCAATAAAATTAAAATTTGTTCATTTTAATGTACATCATGTATAAGAGAAAATATATCGCGCTTGGCAGGCGATATTAAGATTTAAATATAAATCTTAGAATATGGAAGTCATGTATGGTTCTCCATACCGATATTTACTTCCATGTTCCTTAAGGAAATGGAAGTATGTTGATGGCAAAAAAAATCGTGTTCGAGATTATTGCAGATTCTGATTGTACGAGACTCAAAACATGAAAAAAAATCATTTTCTGAAAAGTGACTGTGTGTATGTGTGTGTGTGTGTGTGTGTGTGTGTGTGTGTGTGTGTGTGACTGTGTGTCTGTAGATTTTTTTTCTATGGCAAATGATAACAGCCGCAAATTCAAACAGAATCAAATAATTTTCTGCACACAGTCCTAATTTACAGAGTACTCGCGACCTCTCGTTTTTGGTGAAGATCGATTGAGGGAAAGGGGTAGTTTACCTGCAACGGTTTTTTTTTATCAGGGTAATTTTGTTTGTTTGGCAAACGATAACAGCCGCAAATTCAAACGTAATCAAACAATATTTCGCATACAGCCCTGAATTGTAGAGCTCTCAAGGTGTGTTGATTTTGGTAAAGATCGGTTAAGGGAAAGGAGTAGTTTACCTGCAACGTTTTATGTTTTAACAAGGGCATTTTCTATTGCAAACGATAACAGCCGCAAATTCAAACATAATCAAATAATGTTTTGCATACTGCCCTGAATTGTAGAGTTCTCAAGACCTTTTGGTTTTGGTGAAGATCGGTTAAGGGAAAGGGGTAGTTTACCTGCAACATTTTATGTTTTAAAGGGGTATTTTGTATGGCAAACGATAACAGCCGCAAATTCAAACAAAATCATATAATATTTTACATACAGACCTGAATTGTAGATTTCTCAAGACCTATCGTTTTTGGTGAAGATCGGTTAAGGGAAAGGGGTAGTTTACCTGCAACGGTTTTTTATCAAGAGTAATTTTTTTCTATGGTAAACGATAACAGCCGCAAATTCAAACAGAATCAAAAGATTATTTGCATACAGCCCTAAATTTTAGAGTTCGCAAGACCTATTGTTTTTGGTGAAGATCGGTTGAGGGAAAGGGGTAGTTTACCTGCAACTTTTTTTAACAAGGGTATTTTCTATGGCAAACGATAACAGCCGCAAATTCAAACAGAATCAAATAATGTTTTGCATACAGCCCTGATTTGTAGAGTACTCAAGACCTGTTGTTTTTGGTGAAGATCGGTTAAGGGGAAGGGGTAGTTTACCTGCAACGTTGTTTTATCAAGCGTATTTTCTATGGCAAACGATAACAGCCGCAAATTCAAACAGAATCAAATAATTTTTTGCATACGTCCCTGAATTGTAGAGGTCTCAATGACTTTCGATTTTGGTGAAGATCGGTTAAGGGGAAGGGGTAGTTTACCTGCAACTTTTTACGTTTTAACAAGAGTAAAGTACTTGAAAATTTATTTAAACTTTTTGAAACAATGGTAATTGTTAAAAATAAAATAATTTTGTTGCCAGGCAATAAAATTATAATTTTTTTATTTTAATGTAAATCATGTATAAAAGAAAATATATCGCGCTTGGCAGGCGATATTAAGATTTAAATATAAATCTTAGAATATGGAAGTCATGTATGGTTCTCCATACCGATTTGTACTTCCATGTTCCTTAAGGAAATGGAAGTATGGTGATGGCAAAAAAAAATCGTGTTCGAGATTATTGCAGATTCTGATTGTACTACACTCAAAACATGAAAAAAAGTCATTTTTCGAAATGTGTGTGTGTGTGTGTGTGTGTGTGTGTGTGTGTGTGTGTGTGTGTCTGTCTGTCTGTGTGTCTGTAGATTTTTTTCTATGGCAAACGATAACAGCCGCAAGTTCAAACAGAATCATATAATTCTTTGCACACAGTCCTGATTTATAGAGTACTCGCGACCTATTGTTTTTGGTGAAGATCAATTGAGGGAAAGGGGTAGTTTACCTGCAACGGTTTTTTTTTACCAAGGGTAATTTTGTTTGTTTGGCAAACGATAACAGCCGCAAATTCAAACAGAATCATATAATATTTCGCATACAGCCCTGAATTGTAGAGCTCTCAAGATTTTTTGATTTTGGTAAAGATCGGTTAAGGGAAAGGAGTAGTTTACCTGCAACGTTTTATGTTTTAAAAGGGTATTTTTTATGGCAAACGATAACAGCCGCAAATTCAAACAAAATCATATAATATTTTACATACAGCCCTGAATTGTAGATTTCTCAAGACCTATCGTTTTTGGTGAAGATCGGTTATGGGAAAGGGGTAGTTTACCTGCAACGGTTTTTTATCAAGGGCAATTTTACTTCCATATTCCTTAAGGAATGGAAGTATGGTGATGGCAAAAAAAATCGTGTTCGAGATTATTGCAGATTCTGATTCTACTACACTCAAAACATGAGAAAAAGTCGTTTTCCGAAAAGTGTCTGTGTGTGTGTCTGTCTGTCTGTCTGTCTGTCTGTCTGTGTGTCTGTCTGTCTGTCTGTCTGTCTGTCTGTAGATTTTTTTTCTATGGCAAACGATAACTGCCGCAAATTCAAACAGAATCAAATAATTTTTTGCATGCAGCTCTGATTTGCAGAGTACTCGCGACCTATTGTTTTTGGTGAAGATCGGTTGAGGGGAAGGGGTAGTTTACCTGCAACGGTTTTTTTTTAGCAAGGGTAATTTTGTTTGTTTGGCAAACGATAACAGCCGCAAATTCAAACAGAATCAAATAATGTTTCGCATACAGCCCTGAATTGTAGAGTTGTCAAGATCTGTTGATTTTGGTGAAGATCGATTAAGGGAAAGGGGTAGTTTACCTGTAACGTTTTATGTTTTAACAAGGGTATTTCCTATGGCAAACGATAACAGCCGCAAATTCAAACAGAATCAAATAATGTTTTGCATACAGCTCTGATTTGTAGAGTACTCAAGACCTATTGTTTTTGGTGAAGATCGGTTAAGGGAAAGGGGTAGTTTACCTGTAACGTTTTATGTTTTAACAAGGGTATTTCCTATGGCAAACGATAACAGCCGCAAATTCAAACAGAATCAAAAGATTATTTGCATACAGCCCTAAATTGTAGAGTTCTCAAGACCTATTGTTTTTGGTGAAGATCGGTTGAGGGAAAGGGGTAGTTTACCTGCAACGTTTTTTTAACAAGGGTATTTTCTATGGCAAACAATAACAGCCGCAAATTCAAGCAGAATAAAATAATGTTTTGCATACAGCCCTGATTTGTAGAGTACTCAAGACCTGTTGTTTTTGGTGAAGATCGGTTAAGGGAAAGGGGTAGTTTACCTGTAACGTTTTATGTTTTAACAAGGGTATTTCCTATGGCAAACGATAACAGCCGCAAATTCAAACAGAATCAAAAGATTATTTGCATACAGCCCTAAATTGTAGAGTTCTCAAGACCTATTGTTTTTGGTGAAGATCGGTTGAGGGAAAGGGGTAGTTTACCTGCAACGTTTTTTTAACAAGGGTATTTTCTATGGCAAACGATAACAGCCGCAAATTCAAACAGAATCAAATAATGTTTTGCATACAGCCCTGATTTGTAGAGTACTCAAGACCTGTTCTTTTTGGTGAAGATCGGTTAAGGGGAAGGGGTAGTTTACCTGCAACGTTTTTTTATCAAGCGTATTTTCTATGGCAAACGAAAACAGCCACAAATTCAAACAGAATCAAATAATGTTTTGCATACGTCCCTGAATTGTAGAGGTCTCAATGACTTTCGATTTTGGTGAAGATCGGTTAAGGGGAAGGGGTAGTTTACCTGCAACCTTTTACGTTTTAACAAGAGTAAAGTACTTGAAAATTTATTTGAACTTTTTGAAACAATGGTAATTGTTAAAAATAAAATAATTTTGTTGCCAGGCAATAAAATTATAATTTTTTCATTTTAATGTAATATAATATTTTTCATTTAATACAGCAATAAAAAGGCAGGTAAGACACAGCCTGGCTGTTTGGGTGAAAATGATTTTAAATATAAATCTTAGAATATGGAAGTCATGTATGGTTCTCCATACCGATATTTTTAAAATCATTTTCGAAATTAAATATTACCATAGAAACTACTTCTTTCTACTTACTACTTCAGGCTTAACCACAGTACTGTGGTCACTAACATATACCACCTCACGCTATCGCACTCGATTTTCACTGATGATGGAAGTCAATGGCATTGCCAAAACGTCTGGTTTTGTAGAAAACATTGGACTACGGCCAAATATCCCGGGAAGGAATTTTAACAAAAACTACTTCTTTGTTGCCGATAACGTTGTACACATATATAAAAAAAATATGCATAAAATTAATGACTTGTATAAGTTAATGATTGATCTCCATTAAGTAGTGCTGAAGTTTCCAAAGTTTTAATATTATGATGTCCGTAATTAAAACATCAGAGCAGGTTTAGTGTGTATGAGGGTTCACCGTGGACAAAAATTTTCAACATTTCCTATTGAGCGTTGCTTAGAATAAATCTGCGAATCTACAGTGTACGTTTCACAGAACAAACACGCGGAAAAGAAGGAGCGCTCCGAAGTCACTCATGGACCCTCAGCATCTTGCAGAGGGTTCATTCCCTAAAGACGAAATGTCTGTCTATGAATCGTTCCTCTGTAAACACGTGCAGTTACACTGCCCAGCGATCCACAGGAAGCAAATCGCTATCCACGCTGGACACTTTTTCGGCTTGCATGCGGTATGTTGGTATGGGTTCGGCACTTTCCATTTAAAAACCGTGCAAATGTAAGAAAATAAACATGAATGAGGCCAGAAATAACGCCAATTGTGTGTGTGTGTGTGTGTATGTGTGTGTGTGTGTGTGTGTGTCTTCCCTGCCTTTTTATTGCGGTAGTGATAATAATAAAATGGAAACGTAAACAGTACATAACTGAGATATGCTTGCCTGCCACGCACGATATATTTTCTCTTATACATGACTAGCAGAATACCAGTGCTTCGCTACGGAGTTTCACGTTGTACGTAATGAAAATGTTAGTTTAATTAATAAAGTTTAATTAAAGTAGGCTTCTTAAAAATAAATAGCTGTTGCCCACAACTTCGTTCGCGTGGTCTTTATTTAATGCGATAATATATTTAGAACAGAATCTATTCTATTGGGTTGCCATAGTAACCAGATCTAATAGTTTTTTAAGACCGCAAAGGACCCCCCAGATGATCGTATCGAAAAAAACACTTGTCCTATGTTGGTTCTCCCGTTGCGTAAAATATTTGTGCCAAGTTTGGTTGAAATCGGTCCAATGGTTTAGGTGGAGACGTGGAAGACCCCAAAGGACCCCCCAAAGGATCGTATCGAAAAAAAACACTTGTCCTATGTTCGTACTCTCTTTGCGTAAAATATTTGTGCCAAGTTTGGTTGAAATCGGTACAGTGGTTTAGGAGGAGATGTGGAAGAAACCTTCGCGGACGTGCGCACAACAACTCACCGAAGTTTCATCGCAATCGGATGAATGGTATAGGAACGCATACGGGACAAACAAAGAAACATTCATTTTACTTCCATATTCCTCAAGGAATGGAAGTATGGTGATGGCAAAAAAAATCGTGTTCGAGATTATTGCAGATTCTGATTCTACTACACTCAAAACATGAAAAAAAGTCGTTTTCCGAAAAGTGTGTGTGTGTGTGTCTGTGTGTCTGTAGATTTTTTTTCTATGGCAAACGATAACTGCCGCAAATTCAAACAGAATCAAATAATTTTTTGCATACTGCTCTGATTTGTAGAGTTCTCAAGACCTGTTGGTTTTGGTGAAGATCGGTTAAGGGAAAGGGGTAGTTTACCTGTAACGTTTTATGTTTTAACAAGGGTATTTCCTATGGCAAACAATAACAGCCGCAAATTCAAACAGAATCAAATAATTTTCTGAATACAGCCCTGATTTGTAGAGTACTCAAGACCTTTTGTTTTTGGTGAAGATCGGTTGAGGGGAAGGGGTAGTTTACCTGCAACGTTTTTTTGTCAAGCGTATTTTCTATGGCAAACGATAACAGCCGCAAATTCAAACAGAATCAAATATTTTTTTGCATACGTCCCTGAATTGTAGTGGTCTCAAGGACTTTCGATTTTGGTGAAGATCGGTTAAGGGGAAGGGGTAGTTTACCTGCAACCTTTTACGTTTTAACAAGAGTAAAGTACTTGAAAATTTATTTAAACTTTTTGAAACAATGGTAATTGTTAAAAATAAAATAATTTTGTTGCCAGGCAATAAAATTATAATTTTTTCATTTTAATGTAAATTATGTTTGAGTTAATATCATTATATATACAGTGGAACTTGGTTATTACGGCCTCGGCTGTTACGTCAACTCTGGTGTAGCGTTATTTTGTCATAAGTCCGGTCAAACTGATATCTTTAACATTATAAAAATTCCCGATTTTAACGTCACTAAATATTGTACTACTCTGTTATAGCGTCAAATATTTCTCAGATATTTTACTCTAAATTTCATATAAACGTATATATGTGCGCGCGCGCGCTAGACCTTGGCTACAGACATACATTGTATGCAAGCGATAAGCACTGTAACAGGACTGCCGGCGCCAGCCATTTTGCGTGCTTCAACGGATGGCTAGATCGATTTAAGGCCCGACACTCGATTTCCTTTGCAAAAATTTGTGGTGAGGCAAAATGCGTAGATCTGAACGTTACAGGCGATTGGGTGCATAACACTTGGCCAGAAATTAGACGATCATATAAAGATGAAGACATCTTTAATGGACATGAAGCCGGAATTTTTTATAAATTAACTCCAGATAAGACTTTCAAATTTACAAATGAAAAGTGCGTTGGTGGGAAGCTCTCTAAACAAAGAGTTACAGTTTTTGTTTGTGCGAACATGACGGGAACCGAAAAAAGGAAACTTTTAGTAATCGGGAAAAGTTTGCATCCTAGATGTTTTAAAAACATCAAAAAACTTCCTGTAAGTTACTCTGCCAACATAAAAGCGTGGACGACTTCTAGTATTTTTGAAGATGACTTCTGTACGTGTGTATGTCACTGAACTCCTCCATGTATAAAATAATATATCGTTCGTGGCAGGTAAGCATATCTCAGTTATGTAATATTTACGTTTCCATTTTATTATTATGCCTACAGCAATAAAAAAGCAGGTAAGACACACACACACACACACACACACACACACACACACACACACACACACACACACACACACACACACACACACACACACACACACACACACACACACACACACACACACACACACACACACACACACACACACACACACACACACACACACACACACACACACACACACACACACACACACACACACACACACACACACACACACACACACACACACACACACACACACACACACACACCCACACCCACACCCACACCCACACCCACACACACACACACACACACACACACACACACACACACACACACACACACACACACACACACACACACACACACACACACAATTGGCGTTATTTCTGGCCTCATTCATGTTTATTTTCTTACATTTGCACGGTTTTTAAATGGAAAGTGCCGAACCCATACCAACATAACGCATGCAAGCCGAAAAAGTGTCCAGCGTGGATAGCGATTTGCTTCCTGTGGATCGCTGGGCAGTGTAACTGCACGTGTTTACAGAGGAACGATTCATAGACAGACATTTCGTCTTTAGGGAATGAACCCTCTGCAAGATGCTGAGGGTCCATGAGTGACTTCGGAGCGTTCCTTCTTTTCCGCGTGTTTGTTCTGTGAAACGTACACTGTAGATTCGCAGATTTATTCTAAGCAACGCTCAATAGGAAATGTTGAAAATTTTTGTCCACGGTGAACCCTCATACACACTAAACCTGCTCTGATGTTTTAATTACGGGCATCATAATATTAAAACTTTGGAAACTTGAGCACTACTTAATGGAGATCAATCATTAACTTATACAAGTCATTAATTTTATGCATATTTTTTATATATATGTGTACAACGTTATCGGCAACAAAGAAGTAGTTTTTGTTAAAATTCCTTCCCGGGATATTTGGCCGTAGTCCAATGTTTTCTACAAAACCAGACGTTTTGGCAATGCCATTGACTTCCATCATCAGTGAAAATCGAGTGCGATAGCGTGAGGTGGTATATGTTAGTGACCACAGTACTGTGGTTAAGCCTGAAGCAGTAAGTCGAAAGAAGTAGTTTCTATGGTAATATTTCATTTCGAAAATGATTTTAAAAATAAATCTTAGAATATGGAAGTCATGTATGGTTCTCCATACCTATTTGTACTTCCATGTTCCTTAAGGAAATGGAAATATGGTGATGGCAAAAAAAATCGTGTTCGAGATTATTGCAGATTCTGATTGTACTACACTCAAAACATGAAAAAAAGTCATTTTTCGAAAAGAGTGTGTGTGTGTGTGTGTGTGTGTGTGTGTCTGCCTGTCTGTCTGTGTGTCTGTAGATTTTTTTCTATGGCAAACGATAACAGCCGCAAATTCAAACAGAATCAAATAATTCTGTGCACACAGTCCTGATTTATAGAGTACTCGCGACCTATTGTTTTTGGTGAAGATCAATTGAGGGAAAGGGGTAGTTTACCTGCAACGGTTTTTTTTTACCAAGGGTAATTTTGTTTGTTTGGCAAACGATAACAGCCGCAAATTCAAACAGGATCAAATAATATTTCGCATACAGCCCTGAATTGTAGAGCTCTCAAGATTTGTTGATTTTGGTAAAGATCGGTTAAGGGTAAGGAGTAGTTTACCTGCAACGTTTTATGTTTTAAAAGGGTATTTTATATGGCAAACGATAACAGCCGCAAATTCAAACAAAATCATATAATATTTTACATACAGCCCTGAATTGTAGATTTCTCAGGACCTGTCGTTTTTGGTGAAGATCGGTTATGGGAAAGGGGTAGTTTACCTGCAACGGTTTTTTATCAAGGGCAATTTTACTTCCATATTCCTTAAGGAGAGTAAAGTATTTGATATATTCAATAGTAAAGTACTTGAAAATTTATTTGAACTTTTTGAAACAATGGTAATTGTTAAAAATAAAATAATTTTGTTGCCAGGCAATAAAATTATAATTTTTTCATTTTAATGTTATATAATATTTTTCATTTAATACAGCAATAAAAAGGCAGGTAAGACACAGCCTGGCTGTTTGGCTGAAAATGATTTTAAATATAAATCTCAGAATATGGAAGTCATGTATGGTTCTCCATACCGATATTTTACTTCCATATTCCTTAAGGAAATGGAAGTATGGTGATGGCAAAAAAAATCGTGTTCGAGATTATTGCAGATTCTGATTCTACTACACTCAAAACATGAAAAAAAGTCGTTTTCCGAAAAGTGTCTGTGTGTCTGTCTGTCTGTCTGTCTGTCTGTCT
The DNA here is from genome assembly GCA_034769895.1 of Magicicada septendecula. NCBI lineage: Eukaryota > Metazoa > Arthropoda > Insecta > Hemiptera > Cicadidae > Magicicada > Magicicada septendecula. The sequence goes on along the minus strand of CM068367.1, from coordinate 715,088,986 downwards.
GTCTGTCTGTCTGTCTGTGTGTCTGTGTGTCTATAGATTTTTTTTTATGGCAAACGATAACTGCCGCAAATTCAAACAGAAACAAATAATTGTTTGCATGCAGCCCTGATTTGCAGAGTACTCGCGACCTATTGTTTTTGGTGAAGATCGGTTGAGGGAAAGGGGTAGTTTACCTGCAACGGTTTTTTTTTAGCAAGGGTAATTTTGTTTTTTGGCAAACGATAACAGCCGTAAATTCAAACAGAATCAAATAATGTTTCGCATACAGCCCTGAATTGTAGAGTTCTCAAGATCTGTTGATTTTGGTGAAGATCGGTTAAGGGAAAGGGGTAGTTTACCTGTAACGTTTTATGTTTTAACAAGGGTATTTCCTATGGCAAACGATAACAGCCGCAAATTCAAACAGAATCAAAAGATTATTTGCATACAGCCCTAAATTGTAGAGTTCTCAAGACCTGTTGTTTTTGGTGAAGTTCGGTTGAGGGAAAGGGGTAGTTTACCGGCAACGTTTTTTTAACAAGGGTATTTTCTATGGCAAACGATAACAGCCGCAAATTCAAACAGAATCAAATAATGTTTTGCATACAGCCCTGATTTGTAGAGTGCTCAAGACCTTTTGTTTTTGGTGAAGATCGGTTAAGGGGAAGGGGTAGTTTACCTGCAACGTTGTTTTATCAAGCGTATTTTCTATGGCAAACGATAACAGCCGCAAATTCAAACAGAATCAAATAATGTTTTGCATACAGGCCTGATTTGTAGAGTACTCAAGACCTATTGTTTTTGGTGAAGATCGGTTAAGGGGAAGGGGTAGTTTACCTGCAACGTTTTACGTTTTAACAAGAGTAAAGTACTTGAAAATTTATTTAAACTTTTTGAAACAATGGTAATTGTTAAAAATAAAATAATTTTGTTGCCAGGCAATAAAATTATAATTTTTTTATTTTAATGTAAATCATGTATAAAAGAAAATATATCGCGCTTGGCAGGCGATATTAAGATTTAAATATAAATCTTAGAATATGGAAGTCATGTATGGTTCTCCATACCGATATTTTTCTATGGTAAACGATAACAGCCACAAATTCAAACAGAATCAAATGGTGTTTTTCATACAGCCCTGTATTGTAGAGTTCTCAATACCTATTGGTGTTGGTGAAGATCGGTTAAGGGAAAGGGGTAGTTTACCTGCAACGTTTTATGTTTTATAAGGGTATTTTCTATGGCAAACGATAAGAGCCGCAAATTCAAACAGAATCAAATACGTTTTTGCATACAGTCCTGTTTTGTTGAGTACTAAAGACCTATTGTTTTTTATGAAGATCGGTTAACGGGAAGGGGTAGTTTATCTGCAACATTTTTCTTATCAAGGGTAATTTTTACTTCCATATTCCTTAAGGAATGGAAGTATGGTGATGGCAAAAAAAATCGTGTTCGAGATTATTGCAGATTCTGATTCTACTACACTCAAAACATGAAAAAAAGTCGTTTTCCGAAAAGTGTCTGTGTGTGTGTCTGTCTGTCTGTCTGTGTGTGTGTCTGTCTGTGTGTCTGTGTGTCTGTAGATTTTTTTCTATGGCAAACGATAACTGCCGCAAATTCAAACAGAATCAAATAATTTTTTGCATGCAGCCCTGATTTGCAGAGTACTCGCGACCTATTGTTTTTGGTGAATATCGGTTGAGGGAAAGGGGTAGTTTACCTGCAACGGTTTTTTTTTTAGCAAGGGTAATTTTGTTTGTTTGGCAAACGATAACAGCCGCAAAGTCAAACAGAATCAAATAATGTTTCGCATACAGCCCTAAATTGTAGAGTTCTCAAGATCTGTTGTTTTTGGTGAAGTTCGGTTGAGGGAAAGGGGTAGTTTACCTGCAACGTTTTTTTAACAAGGGTATTTTATATGGCAAACGATAACAGCCGCAAATTAAAACAGAATCAAATAATGTTTTGCATACGTCCTTGAATTGTAGAGTACTCAATACCTATTGTTTTTGGTGAAGATCGGTTAAGGGGAAGGGGTAGTTTACCTGCAACGTTGTTTTATCAAGCGTATTTTCTATGGCAAACGATAACAGCCGCAAATTCAAACAGAATCAAATAATTTTTTGCATACCTCCCTGAATTGTAGAGGTCTCAAGGACTTTCGATTTTGGTGAAGATCGGTTAAGGGGAAGGGGTAGTTTACCTGCAACCTTTTACGTTTTAACAAGAGTAAAGTACTTGAAAATTTATTTAAACTTTTTCAAACAATGGTAATAGTTAAATATCGGTATGGAGAACCATACATGACTTCCATATTCTAAGATTTATATTTAAAATCATTTTCGAAATGAAATATTACCATAGAAACTACTTCTTTCTACTTACTGCTTCAGCCTTAACCACAGTACTGTGGTCACTAACGTATACCACCTCACGTTATCGCACTCGATTTTCACTGATGATGGAAGTCGATGGCATTGCCGAAATGTCTGGTTTTGTAGAAAACATTGGACTACGGCCAAATATCCCGGGAAGGAATTTTAACAAAAACTACTTCTTTGTTGCCGATAACGTTGTACACATATATATCAGTGGCGAAGTTACATGGAGGCAATAGAGGCAATGCCTACCCTAACAAATTCTGTAGAATAAAAATTATAAATACGTATGAACTACATAACGTAAAGATTATACATTGTTACTGTGACTGTCAAATTTATTAAACCGAAACGTGCTTTATTGAGCGACCGCTAGATGGTGACAGGTGAGATTCGGCATAGTTCGTTTAAAGCGAATGAGGCAACCTGAACTTGCCTCATCGTTTTTTGTATACATCGTATGTATGCAATGTAGTGGTGTGATATGGAAGTGTAGGGAGGGGGGATTGTCCCGCGCTGTACACATAGAGCGTTGAGGCATGCCTCACTTCTGTGGTCCAAACAGTTAAGTTAAAGCGCCTGTGTTGTTTCTAAGTGTTTATTTTATGCGGTTATTAAAAGTGTCACTGTTATTCCGCTAAACTAACAGATGATCAAGATTGTTATTTGAATTATTTAGAACATTAAACATATATATAGAAACTAACCAAGTTTAAAAATTTGAAGTTTAATCAGTTGTATTATCGTGTATGACTAATACAAGGATTGTTCAATAGACACACGTATAGAGCTGTAAAGCAATTTTTATTCAACGATTTTAAAAGAAGTCTCCAATAACATTAAGACATGAGTTCCACTGTTGCGCTAACCTGTAGATTCCCTGCTAGTAAAATTCTTACGGCTGTTTGTGGAACCATTCGGTTACAGCAAACTCTACCTCAGCGTCCGATTTGACCCACCGTCCTTTTAGTGATTCCTTAAAAAAAATTTAAGATAAGATTTTTGCCTACCCATTCATTAACTACTAGCTTCGCCAGTAAGCAAATTGATGTCCATTTTTTTGGCTTGCACGCGTTATGTTGGTGTGGGTTTCGGCACTTTCCATTTAAAAAGCGTGCAAACGTAAGAAAATAAACATGAGTGAGGCCAGAAATAACGTGAATTGTGTGTTTGTGTCTTACCTGCCTTTTTATTGCCGTATTAAATGAAAAATATTATATTACATTAAAATTAAAAAATTTTAATTTTACGGCCTGGCAACAAAATTATTTTATTTTTAACAATTACCATTGTTTCAAAAAGTTTAAATAAATTTGCAAGTACTTTACTCTTGTTAAAACGTAAAAGGTTGCTGGTAAACTACTCCTTCCCCTTAACCGATCTTCACCAAAATGGAACGTACTTGAGACCTCTACAATTCAGGGATGTATGCAAAAAATTATTTGATTCTGTCTGAATTTGCGGCTGTTATCATTTGCCATAGAAAATACGCTTGATAAAAAAACGGTGCAGGTAAACTACCCCTTCCCCTTAACCGATCTTCACCAAAAACAATAGGTCTTGAGTACTCTTCAAATCAGGGCTGTATGCAAAACATTATTTGATTCTGTTTGAATTTGCGGCAGTTATCGTTTGCCATAGAAAATACGCTTTATAAAAAACGTTGCCGGTAAACTACCCCATCCCCTCAACTGATCTTCACCACAAACAACAGGTCTTGAGTACTCTACACATCAGGGCTGTATGCAGAAAATTATTTGATTCTGTTTGAATTTGCGGCTGTTATCGTTTGCCATAGAAAATACCCTTGTTAAAAAAACGTTGTAGGTAAACTACCCCTTTCCCTTAACCGATCTTCACCAAAAACAATAGGTCTTGAGAACTCTACAATTTAGGGCTGTATGCTAATAATCTTTTGATTCTGTTTGAATTTGCGGCTGTTATCGTTTGCCATAGGAAATACCCTTGTTAAAACATAAAACGTTACAAGTAAACTACCCCTTTCCCTTAACCGATCTTCACCAAAAACAAAAGGTCTTGAGAACTCTACAATTCAGGGCTGTATACGAAACATTATTTAAGTCTGTTTGAATTTGCGGCTGTTATCGTTTGCCAAAAAAAAAATTTCCCTTGATAAAAAAAACCGTGCTGGTAAACTACCCCTTCCCCTCAACCGATCTTCACCAAAAACAACACATCGCGAGTACTCTACAAATCAGGGCTGTATGCAAAAAATTATTTGATTCTGTTTGAATTTGAGGCAGTTATCGTTTGCCATAGAAAATACGCTTGATAAAAAACGTTGCTGGTAAACTACCCCTTCCCCTCAACTGATCTTCACCAAAAAGAATAGGTCTTGAGTACTCTACAAATCAGGGCCGTATGCAGAAAATTATTTGATTCTGTTTGAATTTGCGGCTGTTATCGTTTGCCATAGAAAATACCCTTGTTAAAAAAACGTTGTAGGTAAACTACCCCTTTCCCTTAACCGATCTTCACCAAAAACAATAGGTCTTGAGAACTCTACAATTTAGGGCAGTATGCAAATAATCTTTTGATTCTGTTTGAATTTGCGGCTGTTATCGTTTGCCATAGGAAATACCCTTGTTAAAACATAAAACGTTACAAGTAAACTACCCCTTTCCCTTAACCGATCTTCACCAAAAACGAAAGGTCTTGAGAACTCTACAATTCAGGGCTGTATACGAAACATTATTTGATTCTGTTTGAATTTGCGGCTGTTATCGTTTGCCAAAAAAAAAAATTTCCCTTGATAAAAAAAAACCGTTGCTGGTAAACTACCCCTTTCCCTCAACCGATCTTCACCAAAAACAATAGGTCGCGAGTACTCTACAAATCAGGGCTGTATGCAAAAAACTATTTGATTCTGTTTGAATTTGCGGCAGTTATCGTTTGCCATAGAAAAAAAATCTACAGACACACAGACAGACACACAGACACACAGACACACACACAGACACTTTTCGGAAAACGACTTTTTTTCATGTTTTGAGTGTAGTAGAATCAGAATCTGCAATAATCTCGAACACGATTTTTTTTGCCATCACCATACTTCCATTCCTTAAGGAAATATGGAAGTAAAAATAAAATAATTTTGTTGCCAAGCAATAAAATTAAAATTTGTTCATTTTAATGTACATCATGTATAAGAGAAAATATATCGCGCTTGGCAGGCGATATTAAGATTTAAATATAAATCTTAGAATATGGAAGTCATGTATGGTTCTCCATACCGATATTTACTTCCATGTTCCTTAAGGAATGGAAGTATGTTGATGGCAAAAAAAATCGTGTTCGAGATTATTGCAGATTCTGATTGTACGAGACTCAAAACATGAAAAAAAATCATTTTCTGAAAAGTGACTGTGTGTATGTGTGTGTGTGTGTGTGTGTGTGTGTGTGTGTGTCTGTAGATTTTTTTTCTATGGCAAATGATAACAGCCGCAAATTCAAACAGAATCAAATAATTTTCTGCACACAGTCCTGATTTATAGAGTACTCGCGACCTCTTGTTTTTGGTGAAGATCGATTGAGGGAAAGGGGTAGTTTACCTGCAACGGTTTTTTTTTATCAGGGTAATTTTGTTTGTTTGGCAAACGATAACAGCCGCAAATTGAAACATAATCAAACAATATTTCGCATACAGCCCTGAATTGTAGAGCTCTCAAGGTGTGTTGATTTTGGTAAAGATCGGTTAAGGGAAAGGAGTCGTTTACCTGCAACGTTTTATGTTTTAACAAGGGTATTTTCTATTGCAAACGATAACAGCCGCAAATTCAAACATAATCAAATAATGTTTTGCATACTGCCCTGAATTATAGAGTTCTCAAGACCTTTTGGTTTTGGTGAAGATCGGTTAAGGGAAAGGGGTAGTTTACCTGCAACATTTTATGTTTTAAAGGGGTATTTTGTATGTCAAACGATAACAGCCGCAAATTCAAACAAAATCATATAATATTTTACATACAGACATGAATTGTTGATTTCTCAAGACATATCGTTTTTGGTGAAGATCGGTTAAGGGAAAGGGGTAGTTTACCAGCAACGGTTTTTTATCAAGGGTAATTTTTTTGTATGGTAAACGATAACAGCCGCAAATTCAAACAGAATCAAAAGATTATTTGCATACAGCCCTAAATTTTAGAGTTCGCAAGACCTATTGTTTTTGGTGAAGATCGGTTGAGGGAAAGGGGTAGTTTACCTGCAATTTTTTTTTAACAAGGGTATTTTCTATGGCAAACGATAGCCGCAAATTCAAACAGAATCAAATAATGTTTTGCATACAGCCCTGATTTGTAGAGTACTCAAGACCTATTGTTTTTGGTGAAGATCGGTTAAGGGGAAGGGGTAGTTTACCTGCAACGTTGTTTTATCAAGCGTATTTTCTATGGCAAACGATAACAGCCGCAAATTCAAACAGAATCAAATAATTTTTTGCATACGTCCCTGAATTGTAGAGGTCTCAATGACCTTCGATTTTGGTGAAGATCGGTTATGGGGAAGGGGTAGTTTACCTGCAACTTTTTACGTTTTAACAAGAGTAAAGTACTTGAAAATTTATTTAAACTTTTTGAAACAATGGTTATTGTTAAAAATAAAATAATTTTGTTGCCAGGCAATAAAATTATAATTTTTTTATTTTAATGTAAATCATGTATAAAAGAAAATATATCGCGCTTGGCAGGCGATATTAAGATTTAAATATAAATCTTAGAATATGGAAGTCATGTATGGTTCTCCATACCGATATTTTTCTATGGTAAAGGATAACAGCCACAAATTCAAACAGAATCAAATGGTGTTTTTCATACAGCCCTGTATTGTAGAGTTCTCAATACCTATTGGTGTTGGTGAAGATCGGTTAAGGGAAAGGGGTAGTTTACCTGCAACGTTTTATGTTTTATAAGGGTATTTTCTATGGCAAACGATAAGAGCCGCAAATTCAAACAGAATCAAATACGTTTTTGCATACAGTCCTGTTTTGTTGAGTACTAAAGACCTATTGTTTTTTATGAAGATCGGTTAACGGGAAGGGGTAGTTTATCTGCAACATTTTTCTTATCAAGGGTAATTTTACTTCCATATTCCTTAAGGAATGGAAGTATGGTGGTGATGGCAAAAAAAATCGTGTTCGAGATTATTGCAGATTCTGATTCTACTACACTCAAAACATGAAAAAAAGTCGTTTTCCGAAAAGTGTCTGTGTGTCTGTCTGTCTGTCTGTCTGTGTATGTGTCTGTCTGTGTGTCTGTGTGTCTATAGATTTTTTCCTATGGCAAACGATAACTGCCGCAAATTCAAACAGAATCAAATAATGTTTTGCATGCAGTCCCGATTTGCAGAGTACTCGCGACCTATGTTTTTGGTGAAGATCGGTTGAGGGAAAGGGGTAGTTTACCTGCAACGGTTTTTTTTTAGCAAGGGTAATTTTGTTTGTTTGGCAAACGATAACAGCCGCCAATTCAAACAGAATCAAATAATGTTTCGCATACAGCCCTGAATTGTAGATTTCTCAAGATCTGTTGATTTTGGTAAAGATCGGTTAAGGTAAAGGGGTAGTTTACCTGTAACGTTTTATGTTTTAACAAAGGTATTTCTTATGGCAAACGATAACAGCCGCAAATTCAAACAGAATCAAAAGATTATTTGCATACAGCACTAAATTGTAGAGTTCTCAAGATCTGTTGTTTTTGGTGAAGATCGGTTAAGGGAAAGGGGTAGTTTACCTACAACGTTTTTTTAACAAGGGTATTTTCTATGGCAAACGATAACAGCCGCAAATTCAAACAGAATCAAATAATTTTCTGCATACAGCCCTGATTTGTTGAGTACTCAAGACTTATTGTTTTTGGTGAAGATCGGTTGAGGGGAAGGGGTAGTTTACCTGCAACGTTTTTTATCAAGCGTATTTTCTATGGCAAACGATAACAGCCGCAAATTCAAACAGAATCAAATAATTTTTTGCATACAGTCCTGATTTGTAGAGTACTCGCGACCTATTGTTTTTGGTGAAGATCGGTTGAGGGGAAGGGGTAGTTTACCGGCAACGGTTTTTTTTATAAAGGGAATTTTTTTTTTTTGGCAAACGATAACAGCCGCAAATTCAAACAGAATCAAATAATGTTTCGCATACAGCCCTGAATTGTAGAGTTCTCAAGACGTATTGTTTTTGGTGAAGATCGGTTAAGGGAAAGGGGTAGTTTACCTACAACGTTTTTTTAACAAGGGTATTTTCTATGGCAAACGATAACAGCCGCAAATTCAAACAGAATCAAATAATTTTCTGCATGCAGCCCTGATTTGTAGAGTACTCAAGACCTGTTGTTTTTGGTGAAGATCGGTTGAGGGAAAGGGGTAGTTTACCTGCAACGTTTTTTTAACAAGGGTATTTTCTATGGCAAACGATAACAGCCGCAAATTCAAACAGAATCAAATAATGTTTTGCATACCGCCCTGAATTGTAGAGGTCTCAAGGACTTTCGATTTTGGTGAAGATCGGTTAAGGGGAAGGGGTAGTTTACCTGCAACCTTTTACGTTTTAACAAGAGTAAAGTACTTGAAAATTTATTTAAACTTTTTCAAACAATGGTAATTGTTAAAAATAAAATAATTTTGTTGCCAAGCAATAAAATTAAAATTTGTTCATTTTAATGTACATCATGTATAAGAGAAAATATATCGCGCTTGGCAGGCGATATTAAGATTTAAATATAAATCTTAGAATATGGAAGTCATGTATGGTTCTCCATACCGATATTTACTTCCATGTTCCTTAAGGAAATGGAAGTATGTTGATGGCAAAAAAAATCGTGTTCGAGATTATTGCAGATTCTGATTGTACGAGACTCAAAACATGAAAAAAAATCATTTTCTGAAAAGTGACTGTGTGTATGTGTGTGTGTGTGTGTGTGTGTGTGTCTGTCTGTGTGTCTGTAGATTTTTTTTGTATGGCAAACGATAACAGCCGCAAATTCAAACAGAATCAAATAATTTTCTGCACACAGTCCTGATTTATAGAGTACTCGCGACCTCTTGTTTTGTGGTGAAGATGGATTGAGGGAAAGGGGTAGTTTACCTGCAACGGTTTTTTTTCAAGGGTAATTTTTTTCGATGGTAAACGATAACAGCCGCAAATTCAAACAGAATCAAAAGATTATTTGCATACAGCCCTAAATTGTAGAGTTCTCAAGACCTATTGTTTTTGGTGAAGTTCGGTTGAGGGAAAGGGGTAGTTTACCTGCAACGTTTTTTTAACAAGGGTATTTTCTATGGCAAACGATAACAGCCGCAAATTCAAACAGAATCAAATAATGTTTTGCATAAAGCCCTGATTTGTAGAGTACTCAAGACCTATTGTTTTTGGTGAAGATCGGTTAAGGGGAAGGGGTAGTTTACCTGCAACGTTGTTTTATCAAGCGTATTTTCTATGGCAAACGATAACAGCCGCAAATTCAAACAGAATCAAACAATATTTCGCATACAGCCCTCAATTGTAGAGCTCTCAAGATGTTTTGTTTTGGTAAAGATCTGTTAAGGGAAAGGAGTAGTTTACCTGCAACGTTTTATGTGTTAACAATGGTATTTTCTATGGCAAACGATAACAGCCGCAAATTCAAACAGAATCAAAAGATTATTTGCATGCAGCCCTAAATTTTAGAGATCGCAAGACCTATTGTTTTTGGTGAAGATCGGTTGAGGGAAAGGGGTAGTTTACCTGCAACGTTTTTTTAACAAGGGTATTTTCTATGGCAAACGATAACAGCCGCAAATTCAAACAGAATCAAATAATGTTTTGCATCCAGCCCTGATTTGTAGAATACTCAAGACCTATTGTTTTTGGTGAAGATCGGTTAAGGGGAAGGGGTAGTTTACCTGCAACGTTGTTTTATCAAGCGTATTTTCTATGGCAAACGATAACAGCCGCAAATTCAAACAGAATCAAACAATATTTCGCATACAGCCCTCAATTGTAGAGCTCTCAAGATGTTTCGATTTTGGTAAAGATCGGTTAAGGGAAAGGAGTAGTTTACCTGCAACGTTTTATGTGTTAACAATGGTGTTTTCTATGGCAAACGATAACAGCCGCAAATTCAAACATAATCAAATAATGTTTTGCATACTGCCCTGAATTATAGAGTTCTCAAGACCTTTTGGTTTTGGTGAAGATAGGTTAAGGGAAAGGGGTAGTTTACCTGCAACGTTTTAAGTTTTAAAGGGGTATTTTGTATGGCAAACGATAACAGCCGCAAATTCCAACAAAATCATATAATATTCTACATACAGACCTGAATTGTAGATTTCTCAAGACCTATCGTTTTTGGTGAAGATCGGTTAAGGGAAAGGGGTAGTTTACCTGCAACGGTTTTTTATCAAGGGTAATTTTTTTCTATGGTAAACGATAACAGCCACAAATTCAAACAGAATCAAATGGTGTTTTCCATACAGCCCTGTATTGTAGATTTCTCAATACCTATTGGTGTTGGTGAAGATCGGTTAAGGGAAAGGGGTAGTTTACCTGCAACGTTTTATGTTTTATAAGGGTATTTTCTATGGCAAACGATAAGAGCCGCAAATTCAAACAGAATCAAATACGTTTTTGCATACAGTCCTGCTTTGTTGAGTACTAAAGACCTATTGTTTTTGATGAAGATCGGTTAACGGGATGGGGTAGTTTATCTGCAACATTTTTCTTATCAAGGGTAATTTTACTTCCATATTCCTTAAGGAATGGAAGTATGGTGATGGCAAAAAAAATCGTGTTCGAGATTATTGCAGATTCTGATTCTACTACACTCAAAACATGAAAAAAAGTCGTTTTCCGAAAAGTGTCTGTGTGTGTGTCTGTCTGTCTGTGTGTGTGTCTGTCTGTGTGTCTGTGTGTCTATAGATTTTTTTCTATGGCAAATGATAACTGCCGCAAATTCAAACAGAATCAAATAATTTTTTGCATGCAGCCCTGATTTGCAGAGTACTCGTCGCGACCTATTGTTTTTGGTGAAGATCGGTTGAGGGAAAGGGGTAGTTTACCTGCAACGGTTTTTTTTTTAGCAAGGGTAATATTGTTTTTTTGGCAAACGATAACAGCCGCAAATTCAAACAGAATCAAATAATGTTTCGCATACGGCCCTGAATTGTAGAGTTCTCAAGATCTGTTGATTTTGGTGAAGATCGGTTAAGGGAAAGGGGTAGTTTACCTGTAACGTTTTATGTTTTAACAAAGGTATTTTTTATGGCAAACGATAACAGCCGCAAATTCAAACAGAATCAAAAGATTATTTGCATACAGCCCTAAATTGTAGAGTTCTCAAGATATGTTGTTTTTGGTGTACATCGGTTAAGGGAAAGGGGTAGTTTACCTACAACGTTTTTTTAACAAGGGTATTTTCTATGGCAAACGATAACAGCCGCAAATTCAAACAGAATCAAATAATTTTCTGCATACAGGCCTGATTTGTAGAGTACTCAAGACCTATTGTTTTTGGTGAAGATCGGTTGAGGGGAAGGGGTAGTTTACCGGCAACGGTTTTTTTTATAAAGGGAAATTTTTTTTTTGGCAAACGATAACAGCCGCAAATTCAAACAGAATCAAATAATGTTTCACATACAGCCCTGAATTGTAGAGTTCTCAAGACGTATTGTTTTTGGTGAAGATCGGTTAAGGGAAAGGGGTAGTTTACCTACAACGTTTTTTTAACAAGGGTATTTTCTATGGCAAACGATAACAGCCGCAAATGCAAACAGAATCAAATAATTTTCTGCATGCTGTCCTGATTTGTAGAGTACTCAAGACCTATTGTTTTTGGTGAAGATCGGTTGAGGGGAAGTGGTAGTTTACCCGCAACGTTTTTTTAACAAGGGTATTTTCTATGGCAAACGATAACTGCCGCAAATTCAAACAGAGTCAAATAATTTTTTGCATACCGCCCTGAATTGTAGAGGTCTCAAGGACTTTCGATTTTGGTGAAGATCGGTTAAGGGGAAGGGGTAGTTTACCTGCAACCTTTTACGTTTTAACAAGAGTAAAGTACTTGAAAATTTATTTAAACTTTTTCAAACAATGGTAATTGTTAAAAATAAAATAATTTTGTTGCCAAGCAATAAAATTAAAATTTGTTCATTTTAATGTACATCATGTATAAGAGAAAATATATCGCGCTTGGCAGGCGATATTAAGATTTAAATATAAATCTTAGAATATGGAAGTCATGTATAGTTCTCCATACCGATATTTACTTCCATGTTCCTTAAGGAAATGGAAGTATGTTGATGGCAAAAAAAATCGTGTTCGAGATTATTGCAGATTCTGATTGTACGAGACTCAAAACATGAAAAAAAATCATTTTCTGAAAAGTGACTGTGTGTATGTGTGTGTGTGTGTGTGTGTGTGTGTGTCTGTCTGTCTGTGTGTCTGTAGATTTTTTTTCTATGGCAAATGATAACAGCCGCAAATTCAAACAGAATCAAATAATTTTCTGCACACAGTCCTGATTTATACGGTACTCGCGACCTCTTATTTTTGGTGAAGATCGATTGAGGGAAAGGGGTAGTTTACCTGCAACGTTTTTTTTTTATCAGGGTAATTTTGTTTGTTTGGCAAACGATAACAGCCGCAAATTCAAACATAATCAAACAATATTTCGCATACAGCCCTCAATTGTAGAGCTCTCAAGATGTTTTGATTTTGGTAAAGATCGGTTAAGGGAAAGGAGTAGTTTACCTGCAACGTTTTATGTTTTAACAATGGTATTTTCTATGGCAAACGATAACAGCCGCAAATTCAAACATAATCAAATAATGTTTTGCATACTGCCCTGAATTATAGAGTTCTCAAGACCTTTTGGTTTTGGTGAAGATAGGTTAAGGGAAAGGGGTAGTTTACCTGCAACGTTTTAAGTTTTAAAGGGGTATTTTGTATGGCAAACGATAACAGCCGCAAATTCCAAAAAAATCATATAATATTCTACATACAGACCTGAATTGTAGATTCCTCAAGACCTATCGTTTTTGGTGAAGATCGGTTAAGGGAAAGGGGTAGTTTACCTGCAACGGTTTTTTATCAAGGGTAATTTTTTTCTATGGTAAACGATAACAGCCACAAATTCAAACAGAATCAAATGATGTTTTGCATACAGCCCTGTATTGTAGATTTCTCAATACCTATTGGTGTTGGTGAAGATCGGTTAAGGGAAAGGGGTAGTTTACCTGCAACATTTTATGTTTTATAAGGGTATTTTCTATGGCAAACGATAAGAGCAGCAAATTCAAACAGAATCAAATACGCTTTTGCATACAGTCCTGTTTTGTTGAGTACTAAAGACCTATTGTTTTTGGTGAAGATCGGTTAAGGGAAAGGGGTAGTTTACCTGACACGTTTTTTGTTTTATCAAGGGTATTTTATATGGCAAATGATAACAGCCGCAAATTCAAACAGAATCATATAATATTTTGCATACTGCCCTGAAATGTACAGTTCTCAAGACCTGATGGTTTTGGTGATGATCGGTTAAGGGAATAGGGTTGTTTACCAGCAACATTTAATGTTTTATCAAGGGTAATTTTTTTTTTGACGAACGATAATTGCCGCAGTATAAATCAGGACTGTGTGCAGAAAATTAGTTGATTCTGTTTGAATTTGCGGCTGTTATCATTTGCCATAGAAAAAAAATCTACAGACACACAGAAACACACACACACACACACACACACACACACACACACACACACACACACACACACACACACACACACACACACACACACACACACACACACACACACACACACACACACACACACACACACACACACACACACACACACACACACACACACACACACACACACACACACACACACACACACACTTTTCGAAAAATGACTTTTTCATGTTTTGAGTGTAGTACAATCAGAATCTGCAATAATCTCGAACACGATTTTTTTTGCCATCACCATACTTCCATTTCCTTAAGGAACATGGAAGTACAAATCGGTATGGAGAAGCATACATGACTTCCATATTCTAAGATTTATTTTTAAAATCATTTTCGAAATTAAATATTACCATAGAAACTACTTCTTTCTACTTACTGCTTCAGGCTTAACCACAGTACTGTGGTCACTAACATATACCACCTCACGCTATCGCACTCGATTTTCACTGATGATGGAAGTCAATGGCATTGCCAAAACGTCTGGTTTTGTAGAAAACATTGGACTACGGCCAAATATCCCGGGAAGGAATTTTAACAAAAACTACTCTTTGTTGCCGATAACGTTGTACACATATATATAAAAAATATGCATAAAATTAATGACTTGTATAAGTTAATGATTGATCTCCATTAAGTAGTGCTCAAGTTTCCAAAGTTTTAATATTATGATGTCCGTAATTAAAACATCAGAGCAGGTTTAGTGTGTATGAGTGTTCACCGTGGACAAAAATTTTCAACATTTCCTATTGAGCGTTGCTTAGAATAAATCTGCGAATCTACAGTGTACGTTTCACAGAACAAACTCGCGGAAAAGAAGGAGCGCTCCGAAGTCACTCATGGACCCTCAGCATCTTGCAGAGGGTTCATTCCCTAAAGACGAAATGTCTGTCTATGAATCGTTCCTCTGTAAACACGTGCAGTTACACTGCCCAGCGATCCACAGGAAGCAAATCGCTATCCACGCTGGACACTTTTTCGGCTTGCATGCGTTATGTTGGTATGGGTTCGGCACTTTCCATTTAAAAACCGTGCAAATGTAAGAAAATAAACATGAATGAGGCCAGAAATAACGCCAATTGTGTGTGTGTGTGTGTGTATGTGTGTGTGTGTGTGTGTCTTCCCTGCCTTTTTATTGCGGTAGTGATAATAATAAAATGGAAACGTAAACAGTACATAACTGAGATATGCTTGCCTGCCACGCACGATATATTTTCTCTTATACATGACTAGCAGAATACCCGTGCTTCGCTACGGAGTTTCACGTTGTACGTAATGAAAATGTTAGTTTAATTAATAAAGTTTAATTAAAGTAGGCTTCTTAAAAATAAATAGCTGTTGCCCACAACTTCGTTCGCGTGGTCTTCAATTTAATGCGATAATATATTTAGAACAGAATCTATTCTATTGGGTTGCCATAGTAACCAGATCTAATAGTTTTTTAAGACTGCAAAGGACCCCCCAGATGATCGTATCGAAAAAAACACCTGTCCTATGTTGGTTCTCCCGTTGCGTAAAATATTTGTGCCAAGTTTGGTTGAAATCGGTCCAATGGTTTAGGTGGAGACGTGGAAGACCCCAAAGGACCCCCCAAAGGATCGTATCGAAAAAAAACACTTGTCTTATGTTCGTACTCTCTTTGCGTAAAATATTTGTGCCAAGTTTGGTTGAAATCGGTACAGTGGTTTAGGAGGAGATGTGGAAGAAACCTTCGCGGGCGTGCGCACAACAACTCACCGAAGTTTCATCGCAATCGGATGAATGGTATAGGAACGCATACGGGACAAACAAAGAAACATTCATTTTACTTCCATATTCCTCAAGGAATGGAAGTATGGTGATGGCAAAAAAAATCGTGTTCGAGATTATTGCAGATTCTGATTCTACTACACTCAAAACATGAAAAAAAGTCGTTTTCCGAAAAGTGTGTGTGTGTGTGTCTGTGTGTCTGTAGATTTTTTTTCTATGGCAAACGATAACTGCCGCAAATTCAAACAGAATCAAATAATTTTTTGCATACTGCCCTGATTTGTAGAGTTCTCAAGACCTGTTGGTTTTGGTGAAGATCGGTTAAGGGAAAGGGGTAGTTTACCTGTAACGTTTTATGTTTTAACAAGGGTATTTCCTATGGCAAACAATAACAGCCGCAAATTCAAACAGAATCAAATAATTTTCTGAATACAGCCCTGATTTGTGGAGTACTCAAGATCTCTTGTTTTTGGTGAAGATCGGTTGAGGGGAAGGGGTAGTTTACCTGCAACGTTTTTTTGTCAAGCGTATTTTCTATGGCAAACGATAACAGCCGCAAATTCAAACAGAATCAAATACTTTTTTGCATACGTCCCTGAATTGTAGTGGTCTCAAGGACTTTCGATTTTGGTGAAGATCGGTTAAGGGGAAGGGGTAGTTTACCTGCAACCTTTTACGTTTTAACAAGAGTAAAGTACTTGAAAATTTATTTAAACTTTTTGAAACAATGGTAATTGTTAAAAATAAAATAATTTTGTTGCCAGGCAATAAAATTATAATTTTTTCATTTTAATGTAAATTATGTTTGAGTTAATATCATTATATATACAGTGGGACTTGGTTATTACGGCCTCGGCTGTTACGTCAACTCTGGTGTAGCGTTATTTTGTCATAAGTCCGGTCAAACTGATATCTTTAACATTTTAAAAATTCCCGGTTTTAACGTCACTAAATATTGTACTACTCTATTATAGCGTCAAATATTTCTCAGATATTTTACTCTAAATTTCATATAAACGTATATATGTGCGCGCGCGCGCTAGCCCATGGCTACAGACATACATTGTATGCAAGCGATAAGCACTGTAACAGGACTGCCGGCGCCAGCCATTTTGCGTGCTCCAACGGATGGCTAGATCGATTTAAGGCCCGACACTCGATTTCCTTTGCAAAAATTTGTGGTGAGGCAAAATGCGTAGATCTGAACGTTATACAGGCGATTGGGTGCATAACACTTGGCCAGAAATTAGACGATCATATAAAGATGAAGACATCTTTAATGGACATGAAGCCGGAATTTTTTATAAATTAACTCCAGATAAGACTTACAAATTTACAAATGAAAAGTGCGTTGGTGGGAAGCTCTCTAAACAAAGAGTTACAGTTTTTGTTTGTGCGAACATGACGGGAACCGAAAAAAGGAAACTTTTAGTTATCGGGAAAAGTTTGCGTCCTAGATGTTTTAAAAACATCAAAAAACTTCCTGTAAGTTACACTGCCAACATAAAAGCGTGGACGACTTCTAGTATTTTTGAAGATGACTTCTGTACGTGTGTATGTCACTGAACTCCTCCATGTATAAAATAATATATCGTTCGTGGCAGGTAAGGATATCTCAGTTATGTAATATTTACGTTTCCATTTTATTATTATGCCTACAGCAATAAAAAAGCAGGTAAGACACACACACACACACACACACACACACACACACACACACACACACACACACACACACACACACACACACACACACACACACACACACACACACACACACACACACACACACACACACACACACACACACACACACACACACACACACACACACACACACACACACACACACACACACACACACACACACACACACACACACACACACACAAAACACACACACACACACACACACACACACACACACACACACCCAATTCACGTTATTTCTGGCCTCACTCATGTTTATTTTCTTACATTTGCACGCTTTTTAAATGGAAAGTGCCGAAACCCATACCAACATAACGCGTGCAAGCCGAAAAAATGGACATCAATTTGCTTCCTGTGGATCGCTGGGCAATGTAACTGCACGTGTTTACAGAGGAACGATTCATAGACAGACTTTTCGTCTTTAGGGAATGAACTCTCTGCAAGATGCTGAGGGTCCATGAGTGACTTCGGAGCGCTCCTTCTTTTTCGCGTGTTTGTTCTGTGAAACGTACACTGTAGATTCGCAGATTTATTCTAAGCAACGCTCAATAGGAAATGTTGAAAATTTTTGTCCACGGTGAACCCTCATACACACTAAACCTGCTCTGATGTTTTAATTACGGACATCATAATATTAAAACTTTGGAAACTTGAGCACTACTTAATGGAGATCAATCATTAACTTATACAAGCCATTAATTTTATGCATATATTTTATATATATGTGTACAACGTTATCGGCAACAAAGAAGTAGTTTTTGTTAAAATTCCTTCCCGGGATATTTGGCCGTAGTCCAATGTTTTCTACAAAACCAGACGTTTCGGCAATGTCATTGACTTCCATCATCAGTGAAAATCGAGTGCGATAACGTGAGGTGGTATATGTTAGTGACCACAGTACTGTGCTTAAGGCTGAAGCAGTAAGTAGAAAGAAGTAGTTTCTATGGTAATATTACATTTCGAAAATGATTTTAAATATAAATCTTAGAATATGGAAGTCATGTATGGTTCTCCATACCGATATTTTATATATAAGATGTAAACTATACCACTTACTTGACATAAACCGTGATAGCTAAGCTAATGTACAACATATATGTATTAATTATACACATAAATGTTCCTCGATAGACACTCTATCTATTGGCGAAAACTTGAATAAAATCCGTTCAGTACTTCCTGAGATTAGCGATTTCAAACACAGAGAGAAAACGGACCGACTTTACTTTATACTATGTACAGATTTACATTAAAATGAAAAAATTATAATTTTATTGCCTGGCAACAAAATTATTTTATTTTTAACAATTACCATTGTTTGAAAAAGTTTAAATGAATTTTCAAGTACTATACTCTTGTTAAAACGTAAAAGGTTGCAGATAAACTACCCCTTCCCCTTAACCGATCTTCACCAAAATCAAAAGGCATTGAGTCCTCTACAATTCAGTGACGTATGCAAAAAATTATTTGATTCTGTTTGAATTTGCGGCAGTTATCGTTTGCCATAGAAAATACGCTTGATAAAAAACGTTGCAGGTAAACTACCCCTTCCCCTCAACCGATCTTCACCAAAAACAATAAATCATGAGTGCTCTACAAATCACGGCTGCATGCAAAAAATTATTTGATTCTGTTTGAATTTGCGGCTGTTATCGTTTGCCATAGAAAATACCCTTGATAAAAAAACGCTGCAGGTAAACTACCCCTTTCCCTTAACAGATCTTCACCAAAAACAGCAGGTCTTGAGAACTCTGCAATTTAGGGCTGTATGCAAATAGTCGTTTGATTCTGTTTGAATTTGCGGCAGTTATCGTTTGCCATAGGAAATACCCTTGTTAAAACATAAAACTTTACAGGTAAACTACCCCTTTCCCGTAACCGATCTTCACCAAAAACAACAGGTCTTGAGAACTCTACAATTCTGATCTGTATACGAAACATTATTTGATTCTGTTTGAATTTGCGGCAGTTATCGTTTGCCATAGAAAAAAATCTACAGACACACACAAAGACACTTTTCGGAAAACGACTTTTTTTCATGTTTTGAGTGTAGTACAATCAGAATCTGCAATAATCTCGAACACGATTTTTTTGCCATCACCGTACTTCCATTTCCTTAAGGAATATGGAAGTAAAAATTAACTTGTTTAAAAAAAACCGTTGCAGGTAAACTACCCCTTTCCCTTAACCGATCTTCACCAAAATCAACAGGTCTTGAGTACTCTACAAATTACGGCTATATGCAAAACATTATTTGATTCTGTTTGAATTTGCGACTCTTATCGTTTGCCATAAAAAATGCCCTTTTAAAACATAAAACGTTGCAGGTAAACTACCCCTTTCCCTTAACCGATCTTCACTAAAAACAATAGGTCTTGAGTACTCTACAGATCAGGGCTGTATGCAAAACATTATTTGATTTTGTTTGAATTTGCGGCTCTTATCGTTTGCCATAGAAAATGCCCTTTTAAAACATAAAACGTAGCAGGTAAACTACCCCTTTCCCTTAACCGATCTTCACCAAAATCAATAGGTCTTGAGAACTCTACACTTTAGGGTTGTATCAAATTATCATTTGATTCTGTTTGAATTTGCGGCTGTTGTCGTTTGCCATATAAAATATCCTTGTTAAAACATAAAACGTTACAGGTAAACTACCCCTTTCCCTTAACCGATCTTCACCAAAAACAATAGGTCTTGAGAACTCTACAATTCAGGGCTGTGTGCAAAAGAGTAGTTGAAGTAGAAAAATCTGTCTTGATTGTGGAAGAAGCTATGTCAACAAAAATATCTGCAGTAGAAAACTCAATGGCGAATATAAAAGAGCAAATTAAAATATCGGTATGGAGAACCATACATGACTTCCATGTTCTAAGATTTATTTTTAAAATCATATTCGAAATGAAATATTTCCATAGAAACTACGTCTTTCTACTTATTGCTTCAGCATTAACCACAGTACTGTGGTCACTAACATATACCACCTCACGTTATCGCACACGATTTTCACTGATGATGGAAGTCAATGGCATACAGCCCTGATTTGTAGAGTACTCAAGACCTATTGTTTTTGGTGAAGATCGGTTGAGGGGAAGGGGTAGTTTACCTGCAACGTTTTTTTGTCAAGCGTATTTTCTATGGCAAACGACAACAGCCGCAAATTCAAACAGAATCAAATACTTTTTTGCGTACGTCCCTGAATTGTAGAGGTCTCAAGGGCTTTCGATTTTGGTGAAGATCGGTTAAGGGGAAGGGGTAGTTTACCTGCAACCTTTTATGTTTTAACAAGAGTAAAGTACTTGAAAATTTATTTAAACTTTTTGAAACAATGGTAATTGTTAAAAATAAAATAATTTTGTTGCCAGGCAACAAAATTATAATTTTTTCATTTTAATGTAAATTATGTTTGAGTTAATATCATTGTATATACAGTGGAACTTGGTTATTACGGCCTCGGCTGTTACGTCAACTCTGTTGTAGCGTTATTTTGTCATAAGTCCGGTCAAACTGATATCTTTTACATTATAAAAATTCCCGGTTTTAACGTCACTAAATATTGTACTACTCTGTTATAGCGTCAAATATTTCTCAGATATTTTACTCTAAATTTCATATAAACGTATATATGTGCGCGCGCGCGCTAGCCCATGGCTACAGACATACATTGTATGCAAGCGATAAGCACTGTAACAGGACTGCCGGCGCCAGCCATTTTGCGTGCTTCAACGGATGGCTAGATCGATTTAAGGCCCGACACTCGATTTCCTTTGCAAAAATTTGTGGTGAGGCAAAATGCGTAGATCTGAACGTTACAGGCGATTGGGTGCATAACACTTGGCCAGAAATTAGACGATCATATAAAGATGAAGACATCTTTAATGGACATGAAGCCGGAATTTTTTATAAATTAACTCCAGATAAGACTTTCAAATTTACAAATGAAAAGTGCGTTGGTGGGAAGCTCTCTAAACAAAGAGTTACAGTTTTTGTTTGTGCGAACATGACGGGAACCGAAAAAAGGAAACTTTTAGTTATCGGGAAAAGTTTGCATCCTAGATGTTTTAAAAACATCAAAAAACTTCCTGTAAGTTACACTGCCAACATAAAAGCGTGGACGACTTCTAGTATTTTTGAAGATGACTTCTGTACGTGTGTATGTCACTGAACTCCTCCATGTATAAAATAATATATCGTTCGTGGCAGGTAAGCATATCTCAGTTATGTAATATTTACGTTTCCATTTTATTATTATGCCTACAGCAATAAAAAAGCAGGTAAGACACACACACACACACACACACACACACACACACACACACACACACACACACACACACACACACACACACACACACACACACACACACACACACACACACACACACACACACACACACACACACACACACACACACACACACACACACACACACACACACACACACACACACACACACACACACACACACACACACACACACACACACACACACACACACACACACACACACACACACACACACACACACACACACACACACACACACACACACACACACACACACACACACACACACACACACACACACACACACACACACACACACCCAATTCACGTTATTTCTGGCCTCACTCATGTTTATTTTCTTACATTTGCACGCTTTTTAAATGGAAAGTGCCGAAACCCATACCAACATAACGCGTGCAAGCCGAAAAAATGGACATCAATTTGCTTCCTGTGGATCGCTGGGCAATGTAACTGCACGTGTTTACAGAGGAACGATTCATAGACAGACTTTTCGTCTTTAGGGAATGAACTCTCTGCAAGATGCTGAGGGTCCATGAGTGACTTCGGAGCGCTCCTTCTTTTTCGCGTGTTTGTTCTGTGAAACGTACACTGTAGATTCGCAGATTTATTCTAAGCAACGCTCAATAGGAAATGTTGAAAATTTTTGTCCACGGTGAACCCTCATACACACTAAACCTGCTCTGATGTTTTAATTACGGACATCATAATATTAAAACTTTGGAAACTTGAGCACTACTTAATGGAGATCAATCATTAACTTATACAAGCCATTAATTTTATGCATATATTTTATATATATGTGTACAACGTTATCGGCAACAAAGAAGTAGTTTTTGTTAAAATTCCTTCCCGGGATATTTGGCCGTAGTCCAATGTTTTCTACAAAACCAGACGTTTCGGCAATGTCATTGACTTCCATCATCAGTGAAAATCGAGTGCGATAACGTGAGGTGGTATATGTTAGTGACCACAGTACTGTGCTTAAGGCTGAAGCAGTAAGTAGAAAGAAGTAGTTTCTATGGTAATATTACATTTCGAAAATGATTTTAAATATAAATCTTAGAATATGGAAGTCATGTATGGTTCTCCATACCGATATTTTATATATAAGATGTAAACTATACCACTTACTTGACATAAACCGTGATAGCTAAGCTAATGTACAACATATATGTATTAATTATACACATAAATGTTCCTCGATAGACACTCTATCTATTGGCGAAAACTTGAATAAAATCCGTTCAGTACTTCCTGAGATTAGCGATTTCAAACACAGAGAGAAAACGGACCGACTTTACTTTATACTATGTACAGATTTACATTAAAATGAAAAAATTATAATTTTATTGCCTGGCAACAAAATTATTTTATTTTTAACAATTACCATTGTTTGAAAAAGTTTAAATGAATTTTCAAGTACTATACTCTTGTTAAAACGTAAAAGGTTGCAGATAAACTACCCCTTCCCCTTAACCGATCTTCACCAAAATCAAAAGGCATTGAGTCCTCTACAATTCAGTGACGTATGCAAAAAATTATTTGATTCTGTTTGAATTTGCGGCAGTTATCGTTTGCCATAGAAAATACGCTTGATAAAAAACGTTGCAGGTAAACTACCCCTTCCCCTCAACCGATCTTCACCAAAAACAATAAATCATGAGTGCTCTACAAATCACGGCTGCATGCAAAAAATTATTTGATTCTGTTTGAATTTGCGGCTGTTATCGTTTGCCATAGAAAATACCCTTGATAAAAAAACGCTGCAGGTAAACTACCCCTTTCCCTTAACAGATCTTCACCAAAAACAGCAGGTCTTGAGAACTCTGCAATTTAGGGCTGTATGCAAATAGTCGTTTGATTCTGTTTGAATTTGCGGCAGTTATCGTTTGCCATAGGAAATACCCTTGTTAAAACATAAAACTTTACAGGTAAACTACCCCTTTCCCGTAACCGATCTTCACCAAAAACAACAGGTCTTGAGAACTCTACAATTCTGATCTGTATACGAAACATTATTTGATTCTGTTTGAATTTGCGGCAGTTATCGTTTGCCATAGAAAAAAATCTACAGACACACACAAAGACACTTTTCGGAAAACGACTTTTTTTCATGTTTTGAGTGTAGTACAATCAGAATCTGCAATAATCTCGAACACGATTTTTTTGCCATCACCGTACTTCCATTTCCTTAAGGAATATGGAAGTAAAAATTAACTTGTTTAAAAAAAACCGTTGCAGGTAAACTACCCCTTTCCCTTAACCGATCTTCACCAAAATCAACAGGTCTTGAGTACTCTACAAATTACGGCTATATGCAAAACATTATTTGATTCTGTTTGAATTTGCGACTCTTATCGTTTGCCATAAAAAATGCCCTTTTAAAACATAAAACGTTGCAGGTAAACTACCCCTTTCCCTTAACCGATCTTCACTAAAAACAATAGGTCTTGAGTACTCTACAGATCAGGGCTGTATGCAAAACATTATTTGATTTTGTTTGAATTTGCGGCTCTTATCGTTTGCCATAGAAAATGCCCTTTTAAAACATAAAACGTAGCAGGTAAACTACCCCTTTCCCTTAACCGATCTTCACCAAAATCAATAGGTCTTGAGAACTCTACACTTTAGGGTTGTATCAAATTATCATTTGATTCTGTTTGAATTTGCGGCTGTTGTCGTTTGCCATATAAAATATCCTTGTTAAAACATAAAACGTTACAGGTAAACTACCCCTTTCCCTTAACCGATCTTCACCAAAAACAATAGGTCTTGAGAACTCTACAATTCAGGGCTGTGTGCAAAAGAGTAGTTGAAGTAGAAAAATCTGTCTTGATTGTGGAAGAAGCTATGTCAACAAAAATATCTGCAGTAGAAAACTCAATGGCGAATATAAAAGAGCAAATTAAAATATCGGTATGGAGAACCATACATGACTTCCATGTTCTAAGATTTATTTTTAAAATCATATTCGAAATGAAATATTTCCATAGAAACTACGTCTTTCTACTTATTGCTTCAGCATTAACCACAGTACTGTGGTCACTAACATATACCACCTCACGTTATCGCACACGATTTTCACTGATGATGGAAGTCAATGGCATACAGCCCTGATTTGTAGAGTACTCAAGACCTATTGTTTTTGGTGAAGATCGGTTGAGGGGAAGGGGTAGTTTACCTGCAACGTTTTTTTGTCAAGCGTATTTTCTATGGCAAACGACAACAGCCGCAAATTCAAACAGAATCAAATACTTTTTTGCGTACGTCCCTGAATTGTAGAGGTCTCAAGGGCTTTCGATTTTGGTGAAGATCGGTTAAGGGGAAGGGGTAGTTTACCTGCAACCTTTTATGTTTTAACAAGAGTAAAGTACTTGAAAATTTATTTAAACTTTTTGAAACAATGGTAATTGTTAAAAATAAAATAATTTTGTTGCCAGGCAACAAAATTATAATTTTTTCATTTTAATGTAAATTATGTTTGAGTTAATATCATTGTATATACAGTGGAACTTGGTTATTACGGCCTCGGCTGTTACGTCAACTCTGTTGTAGCGTTATTTTGTCATAAGTCCGGTCAAACTGATATCTTTTACATTATAAAAATTCCCGGTTTCACTAAATATTGTACTACTCTGTTATAGCGTCAAATATTTCTCAGATATTTTACTCTAAATTTCATATAAACGTATATATGTGCGCGCGCGCGCTAGCCCATGGCTACAGACATACATTGTATGCAAGCGATAAGCACTGTAACAGGACTGCCGGCGCCAGCCATTTTGCGTGCTTCAACGGATGGCTAGATCGATTTAAGGCCCGACACTCGATTTCCTTTGCAAAAATTTGTGGTGAGGCAAAATGCGTAGATCTGAACGTTA
Organism: Magicicada septendecula; assembly: GCA_034769895.1. NCBI lineage: Eukaryota > Metazoa > Arthropoda > Insecta > Hemiptera > Cicadidae > Magicicada > Magicicada septendecula. The sequence continues at coordinate 715,063,251 of CM068367.1, read as the reverse complement.
CAGGCGATTGGGTGCATAACACTTGGCCAGAAATTAGACGATCATATAAAGATGAAGACATCTTTAATGGACATGAAGCCGGAATTTTTTATAAATTAACTCCAGATAAGACTTTCAAATTTACAAATGAAAAGTGCGTTGGTGGGAAGCTCTCTAAACAAAGAGTTACAGTTTTTGTTTGTGCGAACATGACGGGAACCGAAAAAAGGAAACTTTTAGTTATCGGGAAAAGTTTGCATCCTAGATGTTTTAAAAACATCAAAAAACTTCCTGTAAGTTACACTGCCAACATAAAAGCGTGGACGACTTCTAGTATTTTTGAAGATGACTTCTGTACGTGTGTATGTCACTGAACTCCTCCATGTATAAAATAATATATCGTTCGTGGCAGGTAAGCATATCTCAGTTATGTAATATTTACGTTTCCATTTTATTATTATGCCTACAGCAATAAAAAAGCAGGTAAGACACACACACACACACACACACACACACACACACACACACACACACACACACACACACACACACACACACACACACACACACACACACACACACACACACACACACACACACACACACACACACACACACACACACACACACACACACACACACACACACACACACACACACACACACACACACACACACACACACACACACACACACACACACACACACACACACACACACACACACACACACAATTGGCGTTATTTCTGGCCTCATTCATGTTTATTTTCTTACATTTGCACGGTTTTTAAATGGAAAGTGCCGAACCCATACCAACATAACGCATGCAAGCCGAAAAAGTGTCCAGCGTGGATAGCGATTTGCTTCCTGTGGATCGCTGGGCAGTGTAACTGCACGTGTTTACAGAGGAACGATTCATAGACAGACATTTCGTCTTTAGGGAATGAACCCTCTGCAAGATGCTGAGGGTCCATGAGTGACTTCGGAGCGCTCCTTCTTTTCCGCGTGTTTGTTCTGTGAAACGTACACTGTAGATTCGCAGATTTATTCTAAGCAACGCTCAATAGGAAATGTTGAAAATTTTTGTCCACGGTGAACCCTCATACACACTAAACCTGCTCTGATGTTTTAATTACGGACATCATAATATTAAAACTTTGGAAACTTGAGCACTACTTAATGGAGATCAATCATTAACTTATACAAGTCATTAATTTTATGCATATTTTTTATATATATGTGTACAACGTTATCGGCAAGAAAGAAGTAGTTTTTGTTAAAATTCCTTCCCGGGATATTTGGCCGTAGTCCAATGTTTTCTACAAAACCAGACGTTTTGGCAATGCCATTGACTTCCATCATCAGTGAAAATCGAGTGCGATAGCGTGAGGTGGTATATGTTAGTGACCACAGTACTGTGGTTAAGCCTGAAGCAGTAAGTAGAAAGAAGTAGTTTCTATGGTAATATTTCATTTCGAAAATGATTTTAAAAATAAATCTTAGAATATGGAAGTCATGTATGGTTCTCCATACCGATTTGTACTTCCATGTTCCTTAAGGAAATGGAAGTATGGTGATGGCCAAAAAAATCGTGTTCGAGATTATTGCAGATTCTGATTGTACTACACTCAAAACATGAAAAAGTCATTTTTCGAAAAGAGTGTGTGTGTGTGTGTGTGTGTGTGTGTGTGTGTGTGTGTGTGTGTCTGTCTGTCTGTGTGTCTGTAGATTTTTTTCTATGGCAAACGATAACAGCCGCAATTTCAAACAGAATCAAATACTTTTTTGCGTACATCGCTGAATTGTAGAGGTCTCAAGGACTTTCGATTTTGGTGAAGATCGGTTAAGGGGAAGGGGTAGTTTACCTGCAACCTTTTACGTTTTAACAAGAGTAAAGTACTTGAAAATTTATTTAAACTTTTTGAAACAATGGTAATTGTTAAAAATAAAATAATTTTGTTGCCAGGCAACAAAATTATAATTTTTTCATTTTAATGTAAATTATGTTTGAGTTAATATCATTATATATACAGTGGAACTTGGTTATTACGGCCTCGGCTGTTACGTCAACTCTGGTGTAGCGTTATTTTGTCATAAGTCCGGTCAAACTGATATCTTTAACATTATAAAAATTCCCGGTTTTAACGTCACTAAATATTGTACTACTCTGTTATAGCGTCAAATATTTCTCAGATATTTTACTCTAAATTTCATATAAACGTATATATGTGCGCGCGCGCGCGCTAGCCCATGGCTACAGACATACATTGTATGCAAGCGATAAGCACTGTAACAGGACTGCCGGCGCCAGCCATTTTGCGTGCTTCAACGGATGGCTAGATCGATTTAAGGCCCGACACTCGATTTCCTTTGCAAAAATTTGTGGTGAGGCAAAATGCGTAGATCTGAACGTTACAGGCGATTGGGTGCATAACACTTGGCCAGAAATTAGACGATCATATAAAGATGAAGACATCTTTAATGGACATGAAGCCGGAATTTTTTATAAATTAACTCCAGATAAGACTTTCAAATTTACAAATGAAAAGTGCGTTGGTGGGAAGCTCTCTAAACAAAGAGTTACAGTTTTTGTTTGTGCGAACATGACGGGAACCGAAAAAAGGAAACTTTTAGTTATCGGGAAAAGTTTGCATCCTAGATGTTTTAAAAACATCAAAAAACTTCCTGTAAGTTACACTGCCAACATAAAAGCGTGGACGACTTCTAGTATTTTTGAAGATGACTTCTGTACGTGTGTATGTCACTGAACTCCTCCATGTATAAAATAATATATCGTTCGTGGCAGGTAAGCATATCTCAGTTATGTAATATTTACGTTTCCATTTTATTATTATGCCTACAGCAATAAAAAAGCAGGTAAGACACACACACACACACACACACACACACACACACACACACACACACACACACACACACACACACACACACACACACACACACACACACACACACACACACACACACACACACACACACACACACACACACACACACACACACACACACACACACACACACACACACACACACACACACACACACACACACACACACACAATTGGCGTTATTTCTGGCCTCATTCATGTTTATTTTCTTACATTTGCACGGTTTTTAAATGGAAAGTGCCGAACCCATACCAACATAACGCATGCAAGCCGAAAAAGTGTCCAGCGTGGATAGCGATTTGCTTCCTGTGGATCGCTGGGCAGTGTAACTGCACGTGTTTACAGAGGAACGATTCATAGACAGACATTTCGTCCTTAGGGAATGAACCCTCTGCAAGATGCTGAGGGTCCATGAGTGACTTCGGAGCGCTCCTTCTTTTCCGCGTGTTTGTTCTGTGAAACGTACACTGTAGATTCGCAGTTTTATTCTAAGCAACGCTCAATAGGAAATGTTGAAAATTTTTGTCCACGGTGAACCCTCATACACACTAAACCTGCTCTGATGTTTTAATTACGGACATCATAATATTAAAACTTTGGAAACTTGAGCACTACTTAATGGAGATCAATCATTAACTTATACAAGTCATTAATTTTATGCATATTTTTTATATATATGTGTACAACGTTATCGGCAAGAAAGAAGTAGTTTTTGTTAAAATTCCTTCCCGGGATATTTGGCCGTAGTCCAATGTTTTCTACAAAACCAGACGTTTCGGCAATGTCATTGACTTCCATCATCAGTGAAAATCGAGTGCGATAGCGTGAGGTGGTATATGTTAGTGACCACAGTACTGTGGTTAAGCCTGAAGCAGTAAGTAGAAAGAAGTAGTTTCTATGGTAATATTTCATTTCGAAAATGATTTTAAAAATAAATCTTAGAATATGGAAGTCATGTATGGTTCTCCATACCGATTTGTACTTCCATGTTCCTTAAGGAAATGGAAATATGGTGATGGCCAAAAAAATCGTGTTCGAGATTATTGCAGATTCTGATTGTACTACACTCAAAACATGAAAAAGTCATTTTTCGAAAAGAGTGTGTGTGTGTGTGTGTGTGTGTGTGTGTGTGTGTGTGTGTGTGTCTGTCTGTCTGTGTGTCTGTAGATTTTTTTCTATGGCAAACGATAACAGCCGCAATTTCAAACAGAATCAAATACTTTTTTGCGTACATCGCTGAATTGTAGAGGTCTCAAGGACTTTCGATTTTGGTGAAGATCGGTTAAGGGGAAGGGGTAGTTTACCTGCAACCTTTTACGTTTTAACAAGAGTAAAGTACTTGAAAATTTATTTAAACTTTTTGAAACAATGGTAATTGTTAAAAATAAAATAATTTTGTTGCCAGGCAACAAAATTATAATTTTTTCATTTTAATGTAAATTATGTTTGAGTTAATATCATTATATATACAGTGGAACTTGGTTATTACGGCCTCGGCTGTTACGTCAACTCTGGTGTAGCGTTATTTTGTCATAAGTCCGGTCAAACTGATATCTTTAACATTATAAAAATTCCCGGTTTTAACGTCACTAAATATTGTACTACTCTGTTATAGCGTCAAATATTTCTCAGATATTTTACTCTAAATTTCATATAAACGTATATATGTGCGCGCGCGCGCGCTAGCCCATGGCTACAGACATACATTGTATGCAAGCGATAAGCACTGTAACAGGACTGCCGGCGCCAGCCATTTTGCGTGCTTCAACGGATGGCTAGATCGATTTAAGGCCCGACACTCGATTTCCTTTGCAAAAATTTGTGGTGAGGCAAAATGCGTAGATCTGAACGTTACAGGCGATTGGGTGCATAACACTTGGCCAGAAATTAGACGATCATATAAAGATGAAGACATCTTTAATGGACATGAAGCCGGAATTTTTTATAAATTAACTCCAGATAAGACTTTCAAATTTACAAATGAAAAGTGCGTTGGTGGGAAGCTCTCTAAACAAAGAGTTACAGTTTTTGTTTGTGCGAACATGACGGGAACCGAAAAAAGGAAACTTTTAGTTATCGGGAAAAGTTTGCATCCTAGATGTTTTAAAAACATCAAAAAACTTCCTGTAAGTTACACTGCCAACATAAAAGCGTGGACGACTTCTAGTATTTTTGAAGATGACTTCTGTACGTGTGTATGTCACTGAACTCCTCCATGTATAAAATAATATATCGTTCGTGGCAGGTAAGCATATCTCAGTTATGTAATATTTACGTTTCCATTTTATTATTATGCCTACAGCAATAAAAAAGCAGGTAAGACACACACACACACACACACACACACACACACACACACACACACACACACACACACACACACACACACACACACACACACACACACACACACACACACACACACACACACACACACACACACACACACACACACACACACACACACACACACACACACACACACACACACACACACACAATTGGCGTTATTTCTGGCCTCATTCATGTTTATTTTCTTACATTTGCACGGTTTTTAAATGGAAAGTGCCGAACCCATACCAACATAACGCATGCAAGCCGAAAAAGTGTCCAGCGTGGATAGCGATTTGCTTCCTGTGGATCGCTGGGCAGTGTAACTGCACGTGTTTACAGAGGAACGATTCATAGACAGACATTTCGTCCTTAGGGAATGAACCCTCTGCAAGATGCTGAGGGTCCATGAGTGACTTCGGAGCGCTCCTTCTTTTCCGCGTGTTTGTTCTGTGAAACGTACACTGTAGATTCGCAGTTTTATTCTAAGCAACGCTCAATAGGAAATGTTGAAAATTTTTGTCCACGGTGAACCCTCATACACACTAAACCTGCTCTGATGTTTTAATTACGGACATCATAATATTAAAACTTTGGAAACTTGAGCACTACTTAATGGAGATCAATCATTAACTTATACAAGTCATTAATTTTATGCATATTTTTTATATATATGTGTACAACGTTATCGGCAAGAAAGAAGTAGTTTTTGTTAAAATTCCTTCCCGGGATATTTGGCCGTAGTCCAATGTTTTCTACAAAACCAGACGTTTTGGCAATGCCATTGACTTCCATCATCAGTGAAAATCGAGTGCGATAGCGTGAGGTGGTATATGTTAGTGACCACAGTACTGTGGTTAAGCCTGAAGCAGTAAGTAGAAAGAAGTAGTTTCTATGGTAATATTTCATTTCGAAAATGATTTTAAAAATAAATCTTAGAATATGGAAGTCATGTATGGTTCTCCATACCGATTTGTACTTCCATGTTCCTTAAGGAAATGGAAGTATGGTGATGGCCAAAAAAATCGTGTTCGAGATTATTGCAGATTCTGATTGTACTACACTCAAAACATGAAAAAGTCATTTTTCGAAAAGAGCGTGTGTGTGTGTGTGTGTGTGTGTGTGTGTGTGTGTGTGTGTGTGTGTGTCTGTCTGTCTGTGTGCCTGTAGATTTTTTTCTATGGCAAACGATAACAGCCGCAATTTCAAACAGAATCAAATACTTTTTTGCGTACATCGCTGAATTGTAGAGGTCTCAAGGACTTTCGATTTTGGTGAAGATCGGTTAAGGGGAAGGGGTAGTTTACCTGCAACCTTTTACGTTTTAACAAGAGTAAAGTACTTGAAAATTTATTTAAACTTTTTGAAACAATGGTAATTGTTAAAAATAAAATAATTTTGTTGCCAGGCAACAAAATTATAATTTTTTCATTTTAATGTAAATTATGTTTGAGTTAATATCATTATATATACAGTGGAACTTGGTTATTACGGCCTCGGCTGTTACGTCAACTCTGGTGTAGCGTTATTTTGTCATAAGTCCGGTCAAACTGATATCTTTAACATTATAAAAATTCCCGGTTTTAACGTCACTAAATATTGTACTACTCTGTTATAGCGTCAAATATTTCTCAGATATTTTACTCTAAATTTCATATAATGGTATATATGTGCGCGCGCGCGCGCTAGCCCATGGCTACAGACATACATTGTATGCAAGCGATAAGCACTGTAACAGGACTGCCGGCGCCAGCCATTTTGCGTGCTTCAACGGATGGCTAGATCGATTTAAGGCCCGACACTCGATTTCCTTTGCAAAAATTTGTGGTGAGGCAAAATGCGTAGATCTGAACGTTACAGGCGATTGGGTGCATAACACTTGGCCAGAAATTAGACGATCATATAAAGATGAAGACATCTTTAATGGACATGAAGCCGGAATTTTTTATAAATTAACTCCAGATAAGACTTTCAAATTTACAAATGAAAAGTGCGTTGGTGGGAAGCTCTCTAAACAAAGAGTTACAGTTTTTGTTTGTGCGAACGTGACGGGAACCGAAAAAAGGAAACTTTTAGTTATCGGGAAAAGTTTGCATCCTAGATGTTTTAAAAACATCAAAAAACTTCCTGTAAGTTACACTGCCAACATAAAAGCGTGGACGACTTCTAGTATTTTTGAAGATGACTTCTGTACGTGTGTATGTCACTGAACTCCTCCATGTATAAAATAATATATCGTTCGTGGCAGGTAAGCATATCTCAGTTATGTAATATTTACGTTTCCATTTTATTATTATGCCTACAGCAATAAAAAAGCAGGTAAGACACACACACACACACACACACACACACACACACACACACACACACACACACACACACACACACACACACACACACACACACACACACACACACACACACACACACACACACACACACACACACACACACACACACACACACACACACACACACACACACACACACACACACACACACACACACACACACACACAATTGGCGTTATTTCTGGCCTCATTCATGTTTATTTTCTTACATTTGCACGGTTTTTAAATGGAAAGTGCCGAACCCATACCAACATAACGCATGCAAGCCGAAAAAGTGTCCAGCGTGGATAGCGATTTGCTTCCTGTGGATCGCTGGGCAGTGTAACTGCACGTGTTTACAGAGGAACGATTCATAGACAGACATTTCGTCCTTAGGGAATGAACCCTCTGCAAGATGCTGAGGGTCCATGAGTGACTTCGGAGCGCTCCTTCTTTTCCGCGTGTTTGTTCTGTGAAACGTACACTGTAGATTCGCAGTTTTATTCTAAGCAACGCTCAATAGGAAATGTTGAAAATTTTTGTCCACGGTGAACCCTCATACACACTAAACCTGCTCTGATGTTTTAATTACGGACATCATAATATTAAAACTTTGGAAACTTGAGCACTACTTAATGGAGATCAATCATTAACTTATACAAGTCATTAATTTTATGCATATTTTTTATATATATGTGTACAACGTTATCGGCAAGAAAGAAGTAGTTTTTGTTAAAATTCCTTCCCGGGATATTTGGCCGTAGTCCAATGTTTTCTACAAAACCAGACGTTTTGGCAATGCCATTGACTTCCATCATCAGTGAAAATCGAGTGCGATAGCGTGAGGTGGTATATGTTAGTGACCACAGTACTGTGGTTAAGCCTGAAGCAGTAAGTAGAAAGAAGTAGTTTCTATGGTAATATTTCATTTCGAAAATGATTTTAAAAATAAATCTTAGAATATGGAAGTCATGTATGGTTCTCCATACCGATTTGTACTTCCATGTTCCTTAAGGAAATGGAAGTATGGTGATGGCCAAAAAAATCGTGTTCGAGATTATTGCAGATTCTGATTGTACTACACTCAAAACGAAAAAAAGTCATTTTTCGAAAAGAGTGTGTGTGTGTGTGTGTGTGTGTGTCTGTCTGTGTGTCTGTAGATTTTTTTCTATGGCAAACGATAACAGCCGCAATTTCAAACAGAATCAAATACTTTTTTGCGTACATCGCTGAATTGTAGAGGTCTCAAGGACTTTCGATTTTGGTGAAGATCGGTTAAGGGGAAGGGGTAGTTTACCTGCAACCTTTTACGTTTTAACAAGAGTAAAGTACTTGAAAATTTATTTAAACTTTTTGAAACAATGGTAATTGTTAAAAATAAAATAATTTTGTTGCCAGGCAACAAAATTATAATTTTTTCATTTTAATGTAAATTATGTTTGAGTTAATATCATTATATATACAGTGGAACTTGGTTATTACGGCCTCGGCTGTTACGTCAACTCTGGTGTAGCGTTATTTTGTCATAAGTCCGGTCAAACTGATATCTTTAACATTATAAAAATTCCCGGTTTTAACGTCACTAAATATTGTACTACTCTGTTATAGCGTCAAATATTTCTCAGATATTTTACTCTAAATTTCATATAAACGTATATATGTGCGCGCGCGCGCGCTAGCCCATGGCTACAGACATACATTGTATGCAAGCGATAAGCACTGTAACAGGACTGCCGGCGCCAGCCATTTTGCGTGCTTCAACGGATGGCTAGATCGATTTAAGGCCCGACACTCGATTTCCTTTGCAAAAATTTGTGGTGAGGCAAAATGCGTAGATCTGAACGTTACAGGCGATTGGGTGCATAACACTTGGCCAGAAATTTGACGATCATATAAAGATGAAGACATCTTTAATGGACATGAAGCCGGAATTTTTTATAAATTAACTCCAGATAAGACTTTCAAATTTACAAATGAAAAGTGCGTTGGTGGGAAGCTCTCTAAACAAAGAGTTACAGTTTTTGTTTGTGCGAACATGACGGGAACCGAAAAAAGGAAACTTTTAGTTATCGGGAAAAGTTTGCATCCTAGATGTTTTAAAAACATCAAAAAACTTCCTGTAAGTTACACTGCCAACATAAAAGCGTGGACGACTTCTAGTATTTTTGAAGATGACTTCTGTACGTGTGTATGTCACTGAACTCCTCCATGTATAAAATAATATATCGTTCGTGGCAGGTAAGCATATCTCAGTTATGTAATATTTACGTTTCCATTTTAGTATTATGCTACAGCAATAAAAAAGCAGGTAAGACACACACACACACACACACACACACACACACACACACACACACACACACACACACACACACACACACACACACACACACACACACACACACACACACACACACACACACACACACACACACACACACACACACACACACACACACACACACACACACACACACACACACACACACACACACACACACACACACAATTGGCGTTATTTCTGGCCTCATTCATGTTTATTTTCTTACATTTGCACGGTTTTTAAATGGAAAGTGCCGAACCCATACCAACATAACGCATGCAAGCCGAAAAAGTGTCCAGCGTGGATAGCGATTTGCTTCCTGTGGATCGCTGGGCAGTGTAACTGCACGTGTTTACAGAGGAACGATTCATAGACAGACATTTCGTCTTTAGGGAATGAACCCTCTGCAAGATGCTGAGGGTCCATGAGTGACTTCGGAGCGCTCCTTCTTTTCCGCGTGTTTGTTCTGTGAAACGTACACTGTAGATTCGCAGATTTATTCTAAGCAACGCTCAATAGGAAATGTTGAAAATTTTTGTACACGGTGAACCCTCATACACACTAAACCTGCTCTGATGTTTTAATTACGGACATCATAATATTAAAACTTTGGAAACTTGAGCACTACTTAATGGAGATCAATCATTAACTTATACAAGTCATTAATTTTATGCATATTTTTTATATATATGTGTACAACGTTATCGGCAAGAAAGAAGTAGTTTTTGTTAAAATTCCTTCCCGGGATATTTGGCCGTAGTCCAATGTTTTCTACAAAACCAGACGTTTTGGCAATGCCATTGACTTCCATCATCAGTGAAAATCGAGTGCGATAGCGTGAGGTGTTATATGTTAGTGACCACAGTACTGTGTTTAAGCCTGAAGCAGTAAGTAGAAAGAAGTAGTTTCTATGGTAATATTTCATTTCGAAAATGATTTTAAAAATAAATCTTAGAATATGGAAGTCATGTATGGTTCTCCATACCGATTTGTACTTCCATGTTCCTTAAGGAAATGGAAGTATGGTGATGGCCAAAAAAATCGTGTTCGAGATTATTGCAGATTCTGATTGTACTACACTCAAAACATGAAAGAAAGTCATTTTTCGAAAAGAGTGTGTGTGTGTGTGTGTGTGTGTGTCTGTCTGTCTGTGTGTCTGTAGATTTTTTTCTATGGCAAACGATAACAGCCGCAATTTCAAACAGAATCAAATACTTTTGCGTACGTCGCTGAATTTTAGAGGTCTCAAGGACTTTCGATTTTGGTGAAGATCGGTTAAGGGGAAGGGGTAGTTTACCTGCAACCTTTTACGTTTTAACAAGAATAAAGTACTTGAAAATTTATTTAAACTTTTTGAAACAATGGTAATTGTTAAAAATAAAATAATTTTGTTGCCAGGCAACAAAATTATAATTTTTTCATTTTAATGTAAATTATGTTTGAGTTAATATCAATATATATACAGTGGAACTTGGTTATTACGGCCTCGGCTGTTACGTCAACTCTGGTGTAGCGTTATTTTGTCATAAGTCCGGTCAAACTGATATCTTTAACATTCTAAAAATTCCCGGTTTTAACGTCACTAAATATTGTACTACTCTGTTATAGCGTCAAATATTTCTCAGATATTTTACTCTAAATTTCATATAAACGTATATATGTGCGCGCGCGCGCGCTAGCCCATGGCTACAGACATACATTGTATGCAAGCGATAAGCACTGTAACAGGACTGCCGGCGCCAGCCATTTTGCGTGCTTCAACGGATGGCTAGATCGATTTAAGGCCCGACACTCGATTTCCTTTGCAAAAATTTGTGGTGAGGCAAAATGCGTAGATCTGAACGTTACAGGCGATTGGGTGCATAACACTTGGCCAGAAATTAGACGATCATATAGAGATGAAGACATCTTTAATGGACATGAAGCCGGAATTTTTTATAAATTAACTCCAGATAAGACTTTCAAATTTACAAATGAAAAGTGCGTTGGTGGGAAGCTCTCTAAACAAAGAGTTACAGTTTTTGTTTGTGCGAACATGACGGGAACCGAAAAAAGGAAACTTTTAGCTATCGGGAAAAGTTTGCATCCTAGATGTTTTAAAAACATCAAAAAACTTCCTGTAAGTTACACTGCCAACATAAAAGCGTGGACGACTTCTAGTATTTTTGAAGATGACTTATGTACGTGTGTATGTCACTGAACTCCTCCATGTATAAAATAATATATCGTTCGTGGCAGGTAAGCATATCTCAGTTATGTAATATTTACGTTTCCATTTTATTATTATGCCTACAGCAATAAAAAAGCAGGTAAGACACACACACACACACACACACACACACACACACACACACACACACACACACACACACACACACACACACACACACACACACACACACACACACACACACACACACACACACACACACACACACACACACACACACACACACACACACACACACACACACAATTGGCGTTATTTCTGGCCTCATTCATGTTTATTTTCTTACATTTGCACGGTTTTTAAATGGAAAGTGCCGAACCCATACCAACATAACGCATGCAAGCCGAAAAAGTGTCCAGCGTGGATAGCGATTTGCTTCCTGTGGATCGCTGGGCAGTGTAACTGCACGTGTTTACAGAGGAACGATTCATAGACAGACATTTCGTCTTTAGGGAATGAACCCTCTGCAAGATGCTGAGGGTCCATGAGTGACTTCGGAGCGCTCCTTCTTTTCCGCGTGTTTGTTCTGTGAAACGTACACTGTAGATTCGCAGATTTATTCTAAGCAACGCTCAATAGGAAATGTTGAAAATTTTTGTCCACGGTGAACCCTCATACACACTAAACCTGCTCTGATGTTTTAATTACGGACATCATAATATTAAAACTTTGGAAACTTGAGCACTACTTAATGGAGATCAATCATTAACTTATACAAGTCATTAATTTTATGCATATTTTTTATATATATGTGTACAACGTTATCGGCAACAAAGAAGTAGTTTTTGTTAAAATTCCTTCCCGGGATATTTGGCCGTAGTCCAATGTTTTCTACAAAACCAGACGTTTTGGCAATGCCATTGACTTCCATCATCAGTGAAAATCGAGTGCGATAGCGTGAGGTGTTATATGTTAGTGACCACAGTACTGTGGTTAAGCCTGAAGCAGTAAGTAGAAAGAAGTAGTTTCTATGGTAATATTTCATTTCGAAAATGATTTTAAAAATAAATCTTAGAATATGGAAGTCATGTATGGTTCTCCATACCGATTTGTACTTCCATGTTCCTTAAGGAAATGGAAGTATGGTGATGGCCAAAAAAATCGTGTTCGAGATTATTGCAGATTCTGATTGTACTACACTCAAAACATGAAAAAAAGTCATTTTTCGAAAAGAGTGTGTGTGTGTGTGTGTGTGTGTGTGTGTGTGTCTGTCTGTCTGTGTGTCTGTAGATTTTTTTCTATGGCAAACGATAACAGCCGCAATTTCAAACAGAATCAAATACTTTTTTGCGTACGTCGCTGAATTGTAGAGGTCTCAAGGACTTTCGATTTTGGTGAAGATCGGTTAAGGGGAAGGGGTAGTTTACCTGCAACCTTTTACGTTTTAACAAGAGTAAAGTACTTGAAAATTTATTTAAACTTTTTGAAACAATGGTAATTGTTAAAAATAAAATAATTTTGTTGCCAGGCAACAAAATTATAATTTTTTCATTTTAATGTAAATTATGTTTGAGTTAATATCATTATATATACAGTGGAACTTGGTTATTACGGCCTCGGCTGTTACGTCAACTCTGGTGTAGCGTTATTTTGTCATAAGTCCGGTCAAACTGATATCTTTAACATTCTAAAAATTCCCGGTTTTAACGTCACTAAATATTGTACTACTCTGTTATAGCGTCAAATATTTCTCAGATATTTTACTCTAAATTTCATATAAACGTATATATGTGCGCGCGCGCGCGCTAGCCCATGGCTACAGACATACATTGTATGCAAGCGATAAGCACTGTAACAGGACTGCCGGCGCCAGCCATTTTGCGTGCTTCAACGGATGGCTAGATCGATTTAAGGCCCGACACTCGATTTCCTTTGCAAAAATTTGTGGTGAGGCAAAATGCGTAGATCTGAACGTTACAGGCGATTGGGTGCATAACACTTGGCCAGAAATTAGACGATCATATAGAGATGAAGACATCTTTAATGGACATGAAGCCGGAATTTTTTATAAATTAACTCCAGATAAGACTTTCAAATTTACAAATGAAAAGTGCGTTGGTGGGAAGCTCTCTAAACAAAGAGGTACAGTTTTTGTTTGTGCGAACATGACGGGAACCGAAAAAAGGAAACTTTTAGCTATCGGGAAAAGTTTGCATCCTAGATGTTTTAAAAACATCAAAAAACTTCCTGTAAGTTACACTGCCAACATAAAAGCGTGGACGACTTCTAGTATTTTTGAAGATGACTTCTGTACGTGTGTATGTCACTGAACTCCTCCATGTATAAAATAATATATCGTTCGTGGCAGGTAAGCATATCTCAGTTATGTAATATTTACGTTTCCATTTTATTATTATGCCTACAGCAATAAAAAAGCAGGTAAGACACACACACACACACACACACACACACACATAATTGGCGTTATTTCTGGCCTCATTCATGTTTATTTTCTTACATTTGCACGGTTTTTAAATGGAAAGTGCCGAACCCATACCAACATAACGCATGCAAGCCGAAAAAGTGTCCAGCGTGGATAGCGATTTGCTTCCTGTGGATCGCTGGGCAGTGTAACTGCACGTGTTTACAGAGGAACGATTCATAGACAGACATTTCGTCTTTAGGGAATGAACCCTCTGCAAGATGCTGAGGGTCCATGAGTGACTTCGGAGCGCTCCTTCTTTTCCGCGTGTTTGTTCTGTGAAACGTACACTGTAGATTCGCAGATTTATTCTAAGCAACGCTCAATAGGAAATGTTGAAAATTTTTGTCCACGGTGAACCCTCATACACACTAAACCTGCTCTGATGTTTTAATTACGGACATCATAATATTAAAACTTTGGAAACTTGAGCACTACTTAATGGAGATCAATCATTAACTTATACAAGTCATTAATTTTATGCATATTTTTTATATATATGTGTACAACGTTATCGGCAACAAAGAAGTAGTTTTTGTTAAAATTCCTTCCCGGGATATTTGGCCGTAGTCCAATGTTTTCTACAAAACCAGACGTTTTGGCAATGCCATTGACTTCCATCATCAGTGAAAATCGAGTGCGATAGCGTGAGGTGTTATATGTTAGTGACCACAGTACTGTGGTTAAGCCTGAAGCAGTAAGTAGAAAGAAGTAGTTTCTATGGTAATATTTCATTTCGAAAATGATTTTAAAAATAAATCTTAGAATATGGAAGTCATGTATGGTTCTCCATACCGATTTGTACTTCCATGTTCCTTAAGGAAATGGAAGTATGGTGATGGCCAAAAAAATCGTGTTCGAGATTATTGCAGATTCTGATTGTACTACACTCAAAACATGAAAAAAAGTCATTTTTCGAAAAGAGTGTGTGTGTGTGTGTGTGTGTGTGTGTGTGTGTGTGTGTGTGTCTGTCTGTCTGTGTGTCTGTAGATTTTTTTCTATGGCAAACGATAACAGCCGCAATTTCAAACAGAATCAAATACTTTTTTGCGTACGTCGCTGAATTGTAGAGGTCTCAAGGACTTTCGATTTTGGTGAAGATCGGTTAAGGGGAAGGGGTAGTTTACCTGCAACCTTTTACGTTTTAACAAGAGTAAAGTACTTGAAAATTTATTTAAACTTTTTGAAACAATGGTAATTGTTAAAAATAAAATAATTTTGTTGCCAGGCAACAAAATTATAATTTTTTCATTTTAATGTAAATTATGTTTGAGTTAATATCATTATATATACAGTGGAACTTGGTTATTACGGCCTCGGCTGTTACGTCAACTCTGGTGTAGCGTTATTTTGTCATAAGTCCGGTCAAACTGATATCTTTAACATTCTAAAAATTCCCGGTTTTAACGTCACTAAATATTGTACTACTCTGTTATAGCGTCAAATATTTCTCAGATATTTTACTCTAAATTTCATATAAACGTATATATGTGCGCGCGCGCGCGCTAGCCCATGGCTACAGACATACATTGTATGCAAGCGATAAGCACTGTAACAGGACTGCCGGCGCCAGCCATTTTGCGTGCTTCAACGGATGGCTAGATCGATTTAAGGCCCGACACTCGATTTCCTTTGCAAAAATTTGTGGTGAGGCAAAATGCGTAGATCTGAACGTTACAGGCGATTGGGTGCATAACACTTGGCCAGAAATTAGACGATCATATAGAGATGAAGACATCTTTAATGGACATGAAGCCGGAATTTTTTATAAATTAACTCCAGATAAGACTTTCAAATTTACAAATGAAAAGTGCGTTGGTGGGAAGCTCTCTAAACAAAGAGGTACAGTTTTTGTTTGTGCGAACATTACGGGAACCGAAAAAAGGAAACTTTTAGCTATCGGGAAAAGTTTGCATCCTAGATGTTTTAAAAACATCAAAAAACTTCCTGTAAGTTACACTGCCAACATAAAAGCGTGGACGACTTCTAGTATTTTTGAAGATGACTTCTGTACGTGTGTATGTCACTGAACTCCTCCATGTATAAAATAATATATCGTTCGTGGCAGGTAAGCATATCTCAGTTATGTAATATTTACGTTTCCATTTTATTATTATGCCTACAGCAATAAAAAAGCAGGTAAGACACACACACACACACACACACACACACACATAATTGGTGTTATTTCTGGCCTCATTCATGTTTATTTTCTTACATTTGCACGGTTTTTAAATGGAAAGTGCCGAACCCATACCAACATAACGCATGCAAGCCGAAAAAGTGTCCAGCGTGGATAGCGATTTGCTTCCTGTGGATCGCTGGGCAGTGTAACTGCACGTGTTTACAGAGGAACGATTCATAGACAGACATTTCGTCTTTAGGGAATGAACCCTCTGCAAGATGCTGAGGGTCCATGAGTGACTTCGGAGCGCTCCTTCTTTTCCGCGTGTTTGTTCTGTGAAACGTACACTGTAGATTCGCAGATTTATTCTAAGCAACGCTCAATAGGAAATGTTGAAAATTTTTGTCCACGGTGAACCCTCATACACACTAAACCTGCTCTGATGTTTTAATTACGGACATCATAATATTAAAACTTTGGAAACTTGAGCACTACTTAATGGAGATCAATCATTAACTTATACAAGTCATTAATTTTATGCATATTTTTTATATATATGTGTACAACGTTATCGGCAACAAAGAAGTAGTTTTTGTTAAAATTCCTTCCCGGGATATTTGGCCGTAGTCCAATGTTTTCTACAAAACCAGACGTTTTGGCAATGCCATTGACTTCCATCATCAGTGAAAATCGAGTGCGATAGCGTGAGGTGTTATATGTTAGTGACCACAGTACTGTGTTTAAGCCTGAAGCAGTAAGTAGAAAGAAGTAGTTTCTATGGTAATATTTCATTTCGAAAATGATTTTAAAAATAAATCTTAGAATATGGAAGTCATGTATGGTTCTCCATACCGATTTGTACTTCTATGTTCCTTAAGGAAATGGAAGTATGGTGATGGCCAAAAAAATCGTGTTCGAGATTATTGCAGATTCTGATTGTACTACACTCAAAACATGAAAGAAAGTCATTTTTCGAAAAGAGTGTGTGTGTGTGTGTGTGTGTGTGTCTGTCTGTCTGTGTGTCTGTAGATTTTTTTCTATGGCAAACGATAACAGCCGCAATTTCAAACAGAATCAAATACTTTTGCGTACGTCGCTGAATTTTAGAGGTCTCAAGGACTTTCGATTTTGGTGAAGATCGGTTAAGGGGAAGGGGTAGTTTACCTGCAACCTTTTACGTTTTAACAAGAATAAAGTACTTGAAAATTTATTTAAACTTTTTGAAACAATGGTAATTGTTAAAAATAAAATAATTTTGTTGCCAGGCAACAAAATTATAATTTTTTCATTTTAATGTAAATTATGTTTGAGTTAATATCAATATATATACAGTGGAACTTGGTTATTACGGCCTCGGCTGTTACGTCAACTCTGGTGTAGCGTTATTTTGTCATAAGTCCGGTCAAACTGATATCTTTAACATTCTAAAAATTCCCGGTTTTAACGTCACTAAATATTGTACTACTCTGTTATAGCGTCAAATATTTCTCAGATATTTTACTCTAAATTTCATATAAACGTATATATGTGCGCGCGCGCGCGCTAGCCCATGGCTACAGACATACATTGTATGCAAGCGATAAGCACTGTAACAGGACTGCCGGCGCCAGCCATTTTGCGTGCTTCAACGGATGGCTAGATCGATTTAAGGCCCGACACTCGATTTCCTTTGCAAAAATTTGTGGTGAGGCAAAATGCGTAGATCTGAACGTTACAGGCGATTGGGTGCATAACACTTGGCCAGAAATTAGACGATCATATAGAGATGAAGACATCTTTAATGGACATGAAGCCGGAATTTTTTATAAATTAACTCCAGATAAGACTTTCAAATTTACAAATGAAAAGTGCGTTGGTGGGAAGCTCTCTAAACAAAGAGGTACAGTTTTTGTTTGTGCGAACATGACGGGAACCGAAAAAAGGAAACTTTTAGCTATCGGGAAAAGTTTGCATCCTAGATGTTTTAAAAACATCAAAAAACTTCCTGTAAGTTACACTGCCAACATAAAAGCGTGGACGACTTCTAGTATTTTTGAAGATGACTTCTGTACGTGTGTATGTCACTGAACTCCTCCATGTATAAAATAATATATCGTTCGTGGCAGGTAAGCATATCTCAGTTATGTAATATTTACGTTTCCATTTTATTATTATGCCTACAGCAATAAAAAAGCAGGTAAGACACACACACACACACACACACACACACACATAATTGGTGTTATTTCTGGCCTCATTCATGTTTATTTTCTTACATTTGCACGGTTTTTAAATGGAAAGTGCCGAACCCATACCAACATAACGCATGCAAGCCGAAAAAGTGTCCAGCGTGGATAGCGATTTGCTTCCTGTGGATCGCTGGGCAGTGTAACTGCACGTGTTTACAGAGGAACGATTCATAGACAGACATTTCGTCTTTAGGGAATGAACCCTCTGCAAGATGCTGAGGGTCCATGAGTGACTTCGGAGCGCTCCTTCTTTTCCGCGTGTTTGTTCTGTGAAACGTACACTGTAGATTCGCAGATTTATTCTAAGCAACGCTCAATAGGAAATGTTGAAAATTTTTGTCCACGGTGAACCCTCATACACACTAAACCTGCTCTGATGTTTTAATTACGGACATCATAATATTAAAACTTTGGAAACTTGAGCACTACTTAATGGAGATCAATCATTAACTTATACAAGTCATTAATTTTATGCATATTTTTTATATATATGTGTACAACGTTATCGGCAACAAAGAAGTAGTTTTTGTTAAAATTCCTTCCCGGGATATTTGGCCGTAGTCCAATGTTTTCTACAAAACCAGACGTTTTGGCAATGCCATTGACTTCCATCATCAGTGAAAATCGAGTGCGATAGCGTGAGGTGTTATATGTTAGTGACCACAGTACTGTGTTTAAGCCTGAAGCAGTAAGTAGAAAGAAGTAGTTTCTATGGTAATATTTCATTTCGAAAATGATTTTAAAAATAAATCTTAGAATATGGAAGTCATGTATGGTTCTCCATACCGATTTGTACTTCTATGTTCCTTAAGGAAATGGAAGTATGGTGATGGCCAAAAAAATCGTGTTCGAGATTATTGCAGATTCTGATTGTACTACACTCAAAACATGAAAGAAAGTCATTTTTCGAAAAGAGTGTGTGTGTGTGTGTGTGTGTGTGTCTGTCTGTCTGTGTGTCTGTAGATTTTTTTCTATGGCAAACGATAACAGCCGCAATTTCAAACAGAATCAAATACTTTTGCGTACGTCGCTGAATTTTAGAGGTCTCAAGGACTTTCGATTTTGGTGAAGATCGGTTAAGGGGAAGGGGTAGTTTACCTGCAACCTTTTACGTTTTAACAAGAATAAAGTACTTGAAAATTTATTTAAACTTTTTGAAACAATGGTAATTGTTAAAAATAAAATAATTTTGTTGCCAGGCAACAAAATTATAATTTTTTCATTTTAATGTAAATTATGTTTGAGTTAATATCAATATATATACAGTGGAACTTGGTTATTACGGCCTCGGCTGTTACGTCAACTCTGGTGTAGCGTTATTTTGTCATAAGTCCGGTCAAACTGATATCTTTAACATTCTAAAAATTCCCGGTTTTAACGTCACTAAATATTGTACTACTCTGTTATAGCGTCAAATATTTCTCAGATATTTTACTCTAAATTTCATATAAACGTATATATGTGCGCGCGCGCGCGCTAGCCCATGGCTACAGACATACATTGTATGCAAGCGATAAGCACTGTAACAGGACTGCCGGCGCCAGCCATTTTGCGTGCTTCAACGGATGGCTAGATCGATTTAAGGCCCGACACTCGATTTCCTTTGCAAAAATTTGTGGTGAGGCAAAATGCGTAGATCTGAACGTTACAGGCGATTGGGTGCATAACACTTGGCCAGAAATTAGACGATCATATAGAGATGAAGACATCTTTAATGGACATGAAGCCGGAATTTTTTATAAATTAACTCCAGATAAGACTTTCAAATTTACAAATGAAAAGTGCGTTGGTGGGAAGCTCTCTAAACAAAGAGTTACAGTTTTTGTTTGTGCGAACATGACGGGAACCGAAAAAAGGAAACTTTTAGCTATCGGGAAAAGTTTGCATCCTAGATGTTTTAAAAACATCAAAAAACTTCCTGTAAGTTACACTGCCAACATAAAAGCGTGGACGACTTCTAGTATTTTTGAAGATGACTTATGTACGTGTGTATGTCACTGAACTCCTCCATGTATAAAATAATATATCGTTCGTGGCAGGTAAGCATATCTCAGTTATGTAATATTTACGTTTCCATTTTATTATTATGCCTACAGCAATAAAAAAGCAGGTAAGACACACACACACACACACACACACACACACACACACACACACACACACACACACACACACACACACACACACACACACACACACACACACACACACACACACAATTGGCGTTATTTCTGGCCTCATTCATGTTTATTTTCTTACATTTGCACGGTTTTTAAATGGAAAGTGCCGAACCCATACCAACATAACGCATGCAAGCCGAAAAAGTGTCCAGCGTGGATAGCGATTTGCTTCCTGTGGATCGCTGGGCAGTGTAACTGCACGTGTTTACAGAGGAACGATTCATAGACAGACATTTCGTCTTTAGGGAATGAACCCTCTGCAAGATGCTGAGGGTCCATGAGTGACTTCGGAGCGCTCCTTCTTTTCCGCGTGTTTGTTCTGTGAAACGTACACTGTAGATTCGCAGATTTATTCTAAGCAACGCTCAATAGGAAATGTTGAAAATTTTTGTCCACGGTGAACCCTCATACACACTAAACCTGCTCTGATGTTTTAATTACGGACATCATAATATTAAAACTTTGGAAACTTGAGCACTACTTAATGGAGATCAATCATTAACTTATACAAGTCATTAATTTTATGCATATTTTTTATATATATGTGTACAACGTTATCGGCAACAAAGAAGTAGTTTTTGTTAAAATTCCTTCCCGGGATATTTGGCCGTAGTCCAATGTTTTCTACAAAACCAGACGTTTTGGCAATGCCATTGACTTCCATCATCAGTGAAAATCGAGTGCGATAGCGTGAGGTGTTATATGTTAGTGACCACAGTACTGTGGTTAAGCCTGAAGCAGTAAGTAGAAAGAAGTAGTTTCTATGGTAATATTTCATTTCGAAAATGATTTTAAAAATAAATCTTAGAATATGGAAGTCATGTATGGTTCTCCATACCGATTTG
The DNA here is from genome assembly GCA_034769895.1 of Magicicada septendecula. Lineage (NCBI taxonomy): Eukaryota > Metazoa > Arthropoda > Insecta > Hemiptera > Cicadidae > Magicicada > Magicicada septendecula. The sequence goes on along the minus strand of CM068367.1, from coordinate 715,041,349 downwards.
TACTTCCATGTTCCTTAAGGAAATGGAAGTATGGTGATGGCCAAAAAAATCGTGTTCGAGATTATTGCAGATTCTGATTGTACTACACTCAAAACATGAAAAAAAGTCATTTTTCGAAAAGAGTGTGTGTGTGTGTGTGTGTGTGTGTGTGTGTGTCTGTCTGTCTGTGTGTCTGTAGATTTTTTTCTATGGCAAACGATAACAGCCGCAATTTCAAACAGAATCAAATACTTTTTTGCGTACGTCGCTGAATTGTAGAGGTCTCAAGGACTTTCGATTTTGGTGAAGATCGGTTAAGGGGAAGGGGTAGTTTACCTGCAACCTTTTACGTTTTAACAAGAGTAAAGTACTTGAAAATTTATTTAAACTTTTTGAAACAATGGTAATTGTTAAAAATAAAATAATTTTGTTGCCAGGCAACAAAATTATAATTTTTTCATTTTAATGTAAATTATGTTTGAGTTAATATCATTATATATACAGTGGAACTTGGTTATTACGGCCTCGGCTGTTACGTCAACTCTGGTGTAGCGTTATTTTGTCATAAGTCCGGTCAAACTGATATCTTTAACATTCTAAAAATTCCCGGTTTTAACGTCACTAAATATTGTACTACTCTGTTATAGCGTCAAATATTTCTCAGATATTTTACTCTAAATTTCATATAAACGTATATATGTGCGCGCGCGCGCGCTAGCCCATGGCTACAGACATACATTGTATGCAAGCGATAAGCACTGTAACAGGACTGCCGGCGCCAGCCATTTTGCGTGCTTCAACGGATGGCTAGATCGATTTAAGGCCCGACACTCGATTTCCTTTGCAAAAATTTGTGGTGAGGCAAAATGCGTAGATCTGAACGTTACAGGCGATTGGGTGCATAACACTTGGCCAGAAATTAGACGATCATATAGAGATGAAGACATCTTTAATGGACATGAAGCCGGAATTTTTTATAAATTAACTCCAGATAAGACTTTCAAATTTACAAATGAAAAGTGCGTTGGTGGGAAGCTCTCTAAACAAAGAGGTACAGTTTTTGTTTGTGCGAACATGACGGGAACCGAAAAAAGGAAACTTTTAGCTATCGGGAAAAGTTTGCATCCTAGATGTTTTAAAAACATCAAAAAACTTCCTGTAAGTTACACTGCCAACATAAAAGCGTGGACGACTTCTAGTATTTTTGAAGATGACTTCTGTACGTGTGTATGTCACTGAACTCCTCCATGTATAAAATAATATATCGTTCGTGGCAGGTAAGCATATCTCAGTTATGTAATATTTACGTTTCCATTTTATTATTATGCCTACAGCAATAAAAAAGCAGGTAAGACACACACACACACACACACACACACACACACACACATAATTGGCGTTATTTCTGGCCTCATTCATGTTTATTTTCTTACATTTGCACGGTTTTTAAATGGAAAGTGCCGAACCCATACCAACATAACGCATGCAAGCCGAAAAAGTGTCCAGCGTGGATAGCGATTTGCTTCCTGTGGATCGCTGGGCAGTGTAACTGCACGTGTTTACAGAGGAACGATTCATAGACAGACATTTCGTCTTTAGGGAATGAACCCTCTGCAAGATGCTGAGGGTCCATGAGTGACTTCGGAGCGCTCCTTCTTTTCCGCGTGTTTGTTCTGTGAAACGTACACTGTAGATTCGCAGATTTATTCTAAGCAACGCTCAATAGGAAATGTTGAAAATTTTTGTCCACGGTGAACCCTCATACACACTAAACCTGCTCTGATGTTTTAATTACGGACATCATAATATTAAAACTTTGGAAACTTGAGCACTACTTAATGGAGATCAATCATTAACTTATACAAGTCATTAATTTTATGCATATTTTTTATATATATGTGTACAACGTTATCGGCAACAAAGAAGTAGTTTTTGTTAAAATTCCTTCCCGGGATATTTGGCCGTAGTCGAATGTTTTCTACAAAACCAGACGTTTTGGCAATGCCATTGACTGCCATCATCAGTGAAAATCGAGTGCGATAGCGTGAGGTGTTATATGTTAGTGACCACAGTACTGTGGTTGAGCCTGAAGCAGTAAGTAGAAAGAAGTAGTTTCTATGGTAATATTTCATTTCGAAAATGATTTTAAAAATAAATCTTAGAATATGGAAGTCATGTATGGTTCTCCATACCGATTTGTACTTCCATGTTCCTTAAGGAAATGGAAGTATGGTGATGGCCAAAAAAATCGTGTTCGAGATTATTGCAGATTCTGATTGTACTACACTCAAAACATGAAAAAAAGTCATTTTTCGAAAAGAGAGAGTGTGTGTGTGTGTGTGTGTGTGTCTGTCTGTCTGTGTGTCTGTAGATTTTTTTCTATGGCAAAAGATAACAGCCGCAATTTCAAACAGAATCAAATACTTTTTTGCGTACGTCGCTGAATTGTAGAGGTCTCAAGGACTTTCGATTTTGGTGAAGATCGGTTAAGGGGAAGGGGTAGTTTACCTGCAACCTTTTACGTTTTAACAAGAGTAAAGTACTTGAAAATTTATTTAAACTTTTTGAAACAATGGTAATTGTTAAAAATAAAATAATTTTGTTGCCAGGCAACAAAATTATAATTTTTTCATTTTAATGTAAATTATGTTTGAGTTAATATCATTATATATACAGTGGAACTTGGTTATTACGGCCTCGGCTGTTACGTCAACTCTGGTGTAGCGTTATTTTGTCATAAGTCCGGTCAAACTGATATCTTTAACATTATAAAAATTCCCGGTTTTAACGTCACTAAATATTGTACTACTCTGTTATAGCGTCAAATATTTCTCAGATATTTTACTCTAAATTTCATATAAACGTATATGTGCGCGCGCGCGCGCGCTAGCCCATGGCTACAGACATACATTGTATGCAAGCGATAAGCACTGTAACAGGACTGCCGGCGCCAGCCATTTTGCGTGCTTCAACGGATGGCTAGATCGATTTAAGGCCCGACACTCGATTTCCTTTGCAAAAATTTGTGGTGAGGCAAAATGCGTAGATCTGAACGTTACAGGCGATTGGGTGCATAACACTTGGCCAGAAATTAGACGATCATATAAAGATGAAGACATCTTTAATGGACATGAAGCCGGAATTTTTTATAAATTAACTCCAGATAAGACTTTCAAATTTACAAATGAAAAGTGCGTTGGTGGGAAGCTCTCTAAACAAAGAGTTACAGTTTTTGTTTGTGCGAACATGACGGGAACCGAAAAAAGGAAACTTTTAGTTATCGGGAAAAGTTTGCATCCTAGATGTTTTAAAAACATCAAAAAACTTCCTGTAAGTTACACTGCCAACATAAAAGCGTGGACGACTTCTAGTATTTTTGAAGATGACTTCTGTACGTGTGTATGTCACTGAACTACTCCATGTATAAAATAATATATCGTTCGTGGCAGGTAAGCATATCTCAGTTATGTAATATTTACGTTTCCATTTTATTATTATGCCTACAGCAATAAAAAAGCAGGTAAGACACACACACACACACACACACACACACACACACACACACATAATTGGCGTTATTTCTGGCCTCATTCATGTTTATTTTCTTACATTTGCACGGTTTTTAAATGGAAAGTGCCGAACCCATACCAACATAACGCATGCAAGCCGAAAAAGTGTCCAGCGTGGATAGCGATTTGCTTCCTGTGGATCGCTGGGCAGTGTAACTGCACGTGTTTACAGAGGAACGATTCATAGACAGACATTTCGTCTTTAGGGAATGAACCCTCTGCAAGATGCTGAGGGTCCATGATTGACTTCGGAGCGCTCCTTCTTTTCCGCGTGTTTGTTCTGTGAAACGTACACTGTAGATTCGCAGATTTATTCTAAGCAACGCTCAATAGGAAATGTTGAAAATTTTTGTCCACGGTGAACCCTCATACACACTAAACCTGCTCTGATGTTTTAATTACGGACATCATAATATTAAAACTTTGGAAACTTGAGCACTACTTAATGGAGATCAATCATTAACTTATACAAGTCATTAATTTTATGCATATTTTTTATATATATGTGTACAACGTTATCGGCAACAAAGAAGTAGTTTTTGTTAAAATTCCTTCCCGGGATATTTGGCCGTAGTCCAATGTTTTCTACAAAACCAGACGTTTTGGCAATGCCATTGACTTCCATCATCAGTGAAAATCGAGTGCGATAGCGTGAGGTGGTATATGTTAGTGACCACAGTACTGTGGTTAAGCCTGAAGCAGTAAGTAGAAAGAAGTAGTTTCTATGGTAATATTTCATTTCGAAAATGATTTTAAAAATAAATCTTAGAATATGGAAGTCATGTATGGTTCTCCATACCGATTTGTACTTCCATGTTCCTTAAGGTAATGGAAGTATGGTGATGGCCAAAAAAATCGTGTTCGAGATTATTGCAGATTCTGATTGTACTACACTCAAAACATGAAAAAAAGTCATTTTTCGAAAAGAGTGTGTGTGTGTGTGTGTGTGTGTGTGTGTGTGTGTGTCTGTCTGTGTGTCTGTAGATTTTTTTCTATGGCAAACGATAACAGCCGCAATTTCAAACAGAATCAAATACTTTTTTGCGTACCTCGCTGAATTGTAGAGGTCTCAAGGACTTTCGATTTTGGTGAAGATCGGTTAAGGGGAAGGGGTAGTTTACCTGCAACCTTTTACGTTTTAACAAGAGTAAAGTACTTGAAAATTTATTTAAACTTTTTGAAACAATGGTAATTGTTAAAAATAAAATAATTTTGTTGCCAGGCAACAAAATTATAATTTTTTCATTTTAATGTAAATTATGTTTGAGTTAATATCATTATATATACAGTGGAACTTGGTTATTACGGCCTCGGCTGTTACGTCAACTCTGGTGTAGCGTTATTTTGTCATAAGTCCGGTCAAACTGATATCTTTAACATTATAAAAATTCCCGGTTTTAACGTCACTAAATATTGTACTACTCTGTTATAGCGTCAAATATTTCTCAGATATTTTACTCTAAATTTCATATAAACGTATATGTGCGCGCGCGCGCGCTAGCCCATGGCTACAGACATACATTGTATGCAAGCGATAAGCACTGTAACAGGACTGCCGGCGCCAGCCATTTTGCGTGCTTCAACGGATGGCTAGATCGATTTAAGGCCCGACACTCGATTTCCTTTGCAAAAATTTGTGGTGAGGCAAAATGCGTAGATCTGAACGTTACAGGCGATTGGGTGCATAACACTTGGCCAGAAATTAGACGATCATATAAAGATGAAGACATCTTTAATGGACATGAAGCCGGAATTTTTTATAAATTAACTCCAGATAAGACTTTCAAATTTACAAATGAAAAGTGCGTTGGTGGGAAGCTCTCTAAACAAAGAGTTACAGTTTTCGTTTGTGCGAACATGACGGGAACCGAAAAAAGGAAACTTTTAGTTATCGGGAAAAGTTTGCATCCTAGATGTTTTAAAAACATCAAAAAGCTTCCTGTAAGTTACACTGCCAACATAAAAGCGTGGACGACTTCTAGTATTTTTGAAGATGACTTCTGTACGTGTGTATGTCACTGAACTACTCCATGTATAAAATAATATATCGTTCGTGGCAGGTAAGCATATCTCAGTTATGTAATATTTACGTTTCCATTTTATTATTATGCCTACAGCAATAAAAAAGCAGGTAACACACACACACACACACACACACACACACACACACACACACACACACACACACACACACACACACACACACACACACACACACACACACACACACACACACACACACACACACACACACACACACACACACACACACACACACACATACACACACACACACACACACACACACACACACACACACACACACACACACACACACACACACACACACACACACACAATTGGCGTTATTTCTGGCCTCATTCATGTTTATTTTCTTACATTTGCACGGTTTTTAAATGGAAAGTGCCGAACCCATACCAACATAACGCATGCAAGCCGAAAAAGTGTCCAGCGTGGATAGCGATTTGCTTCCTGTGGATCGCTGGGCAGTGTAACTGCACGTGTTTACAGAGGAACGATTCATAGACAGACATTTCGTCTTTAGGGAATGAACCCTCTGCAAGATGCTGAGGGTCCATGAGTGACTTCGGAGCGCTCCTTCTTTTCCGCGTGTTTGTTCTGTGAAACGTACACTGTAGATTCGCAGATTTATTCTAAGCAACGCTCAATAGGAAATGTTGAAAATTTTTGTCCACGGTGAACCCTCATACACACTAAACCTGCTCTGATGTTTTAATTACGGACATCATAATATTAAAACTTTGGAAACTTGAGCACTACTTAATGGAGATCAATCATTAACTTATACAAGTCATTAATTTTATGCATATTTTTTATATATATGTGTACAACGTTATCGGCAACAAAGAAGTAGTTTTTGTTAAAATTCCTTCCCGGGATATTTGGCCGTAGTCCAATGTTTTCTACAAAACCAGACGTTTTGGCAATGCCATTGACTTCCATCATCAGTGAAAATCGAGTGCGATAGCGTGAGGTGGTATATGTTAGTGACCACAGTACTGTGGTTAAGCCTGAAGCAGTAAGTAGAAAGAAGTAGTTTCTATGGTAATATTTCATTTCGAAAATGATTTTAAAAATAAATCTTAGAATATGGAAGTCATGTATGGTTCTCCATACCGATTTGTACTTCCATGTTCCTTAAGGTAATGGAAGTATGGTGATGGCCAAAAAAATCGTGTTCGAGATTATTGCAGATTCTGATTGTACTACACTCAAAACATGAAAAAAAGTCATTTTTCGAAAAGAGTGTGTGTGTGTGTGTGTGTGTGTGTGTGTGTGTGTGTCTGTCTGTGTGTCTGTAGATTTTTTTCTATGGCAAACGATAACAGCCGCAATTTCAAACAGAATCAAATACTTTTTTGCGTACCTCGCTGAATTGTAGAGGTCTCAAGGACTTTCGATTTTGGTGAAGATCGGTTAAGGGGAAGGGGTAGTTTACCTGCAACCTTTTACGTTTTAACAAGAGTAAAGTACTTGAAAATTTATTTAAACTTTTTGAAACAATGGTAATTGTTAAAAATAAAATAATTTTGTTGCCAGGCAACAAAATTATAATTTTTTCATTTTAATGTAAATTATGTTTGAGTTAATATCATTATATATACAGTGGAACTTGGTTATTACGGCCTCGGCTGTTACGTCAACTCTGGTGTAGCGTTATTTTGTCATAAGTCCGGTCAAACTGATATCTTTAACATTATAAAAATTCCCGGTTTTAACGTCACTAAATATTGTACTACTCTGTTATAGCGTCAAATATTTCTCAGATATTTTACTCTAAATTTCATATAAACGTATATGTGCGCGCGCGCGCGCTAGCCCATGGCTACAGACATACATTGTATGCAAGCGATAAGCACTGTAACAGGACTGCCGGCGCCAGCCATTTTGCGTGCTTCAACGGATGGCTAGATCGATTTAAGGCCCGACACTCGATTTCCTTTGCAAAAATTTGTGGTGAGGCAAAATGCGTAGATCTGAACGTTACAGGCGATTGGGTGCATAACACTTGGCCAGAAATTAGACGATCATATAAAGATGAAGACATCTTTAATGGACATGAAGCCGGAATTTTTTATAAATTAACTCCAGATAAGACTTTCAAATTTACAAATGAAAAGTGCGTTGGTGGGAAGCTCTCTAAACAAAGAGTTACAGTTTTCGTTTGTGCGAACATGACGGGAACCGAAAAAAGGAAACTTTTAGTTATCGGGAAAAGTTTGCATCCTAGATGTTTTAAAAACATCAAAAAGCTTCCTGTAAGTTACACTGCCAACATAAAAGCGTGGACGACTTCTAGTATTTTTGAAGATGACTTCTGTACGTGTGTATGTCACTGAACTACTCCATGTATAAAATAATATATCGTTCGTGGCAGGTAAGCATATCTCAGTTATGTAATATTTACGTTTCCATTTTATTATTATGCCTACAGCAATAAAAAAGCAGGTAAGACACACACACACACACACACACACACACACACACACACACACACACACACACACACACACACACACACACACACACACACACACACACACACACACACACACACACACACACACACACACACACACACACACACACACACACACACACACACACACACACACACACACACACACACAATTGGCGTTATTTCTGGCCTCATTCATGTTTATTTTCTTACATTTGCACGGTTTTTAAATGGAAAGTGCCGAACCCATACCAACATAACGCATGCAAGCCGAAAAAGTGTCCAGCGTGGATAGCGATTTGCTTCCTGTGGATCGCTGGGCAGTGTAACTGCACGTGTTTACAGAGGAACGATTCATAGACAGACATTTCGTCTTTAGGGAATGAACCCTCTGCAAGATGCTGAGGGTCCATGAGTGACTTCGGAGCGCTCCTTCTTTTCCGCGTGTTTGTTCTGTGAAACGTACACTGTAGATTCGCAGATTTATTCTAAGCAACGCTCAATAGGAAATGTTGAAAATTTTTGTCCACGGTGAACCCTCATACACACTAAACCTGCTCTGATGTTTTAATTACGGACATCATAATATTAAAACTTTGGAAACTTGAGCACTACTTAATGGAGATCAATCATTAACTTATACAAGTCATTAATTTTATGCATATTTTTTATATATATGTGTACAACGTTATCGGCAACAAAGAAGTAGTTTTTGTTAAAATTCCTTCCCGGGATATTTGGCCGTAGTCCAATGTTTTCTACAAAACCAGACGTTTTGGCAATGCCATTGACTTCCATCATCAGTGAAAATCGAGTGCGATAGCGTGAGGTGGTATATGTTAGTGACCACAGTACTGTGGTTAAGCCTGAAGCAGTAAGTAGAAAGAAGTAGTTTCTATGGTAATATTTCATTTCGAAAATGATTTTAAAAATAAATCTTAGAATATGGAAGTCATGTATAGTTCTCCATACCGATTTGTACTTCCATGTTCCTTAAGGAAATGGAAGTATGGTTGATGGCCAAAAAAATCGTGTTCGAGATTATTGCAGATTCTGATTGTACTACACTCAAAACATGAAAAAAAGTCATTTTTCGAAAAGAGAGTGTGTGTGTGTGTGTGTGTGTGTGTCTGTCTGTCTGTGTGTCTGTAGATTTTTTTCTATGGCAAACGATAACAGCCGCAATTTCAAACAGAATCAAATACTTTTTTGCGTACGTCGCTGAATTGTAGAGGTCTCAAGGACTTTCGATTTTGGTGAAGATCGGTTAAGGGGAAGGGGTAGTTTACCTGCAACCTTTTACGTTTTAACAAGAGTAAAGTACTTGAAAATTTATTTAAACTTTTTGAAACAATGGTAATTGTTAAAAATAAAATAATTTTGTTGCCAGGCAACAAAATTATAATTTTTTCATTTTAATGTAAATTATGTTTGAGTTAATATCATTATATATACAGTGGAACTTGGTTATTACGGCCTCGGCTGTTACGTCAACTCTGGTGTAGCGTTATTTTGTCATAAGTCCGGTCAAACTGATATCTTTAACATTATAAAAATTCCCGGTTTTAACGTCACTAAATATTGTACTACTCTGTTATAGCGTCAAATATTTCTCAGATATTTTACTCTAAATTTCATATAAACGTATATATGTGCGCGCGCGCGCTAGCCCATGGCTACAGACATATATTGTATGCAAGCGATAAGCACTGTAACAGGACTGCCGGCGCCAGCCATTTTGCGTGCTTCAACGGATGGCTAGATCGATTTAAGGCCCGACACTCGATTTCCTTTGCAAAAATTTGTGGTGAGGCAAAATGCGTAGATCTGAACGTTACAGGCGATTGGGTGCATAACACTTGGCCAGAAATTAGACGATCATATAAAGATGAAGACATCTTTAATGGACATGAAGCCGGAATTTTTTATAAATTAACTCCAGATAAGACTTTCAAATTTACAAATGAAAAGTGCGTTGGTGGGAAGCTCTCTAAACAAAGAGTTACAGTTTTTGTTTGTGCGAACATGACGGGAACCGAAAAAAAGAAACTTTTAGTTATCGGGAAAAGTTTGCATCCTAGATGTTTTAAAAACATCAAAAAACTTCCTGTAAGTTACACTGCCAACATAAAAGCGTGGACGACTTCTAGTATTTTTGAAGATGACTTCTGTACGTGTGTATGTCACTGAACTTTTCCATGTATAAAATAATATATCGTTCGTGGCAGGTAAGCATATCTCAGTTATGTAATATTTACGTTTCCATTTTATTATTATGCCTACAGCAATAAAAAAGCAGGTAAGACACACACACACACACACACACACACACACACACACACACACACACACACACACACACACACACACACACACACACACACACACACACACACACACACACACACACACACACACACACACACACACACACACACACACACACACACACACACACACACACACACACACACACACACACACACACACACACACACACACACACACATAATTGGCGTTATTTCTGGCCTCATTCATGTTTATTTTCTTACATTTGCAGGGTTTTTAAATGGAAAGTGCCGAACCCATACCAACATAACGCATGCAAGCCGAAAAAGTGTCCAGCGTGGATAGCGATTTGCTTCCTGTGGATCGCTGGGCAGTGTAACTGCACGTGTTTACAGAGGAACGATTCATAGACAGACATTTCGTCTTTAGGGAATGAACCCTCTGCAAGATGCTGAGGGTCCATGAGTGACTTCGGAGCGCTCCTTCTTTTCCGCGTGTTTGTTCTGTGAAACGTACACTGTAGATTCGCAGATTTATTCTAAGCAACGCTCAATAGGAAATGTTGAAAATTTTTGTCCACGGTGAACCCTCATACACACTAAACCTGCTCTGATGTTTTAATTACGGACATCATAATATTAAAACTTTGGAAACTTGAGCACTACTTAATGGAGATCAATCATTAACTTATACAAGTCATTAATTTTATGCATATTTTTTATATATATGTGTACAACGTTATCGGCAACAAAGAAGTAGTTTTTGTTAAAATTCCTTCCCGGGATATTTGGCCGTAGTCCAATGTTTTCTACAAAACCAGACGTTTTGGCAATGCCATTGGCTTCCATCATCAGTGAAAATCGAGTGCGATAGCGTGAGGTGGTATATGTTAGTGACCACAGTACTGTGGTTAAGCCTGAAGCAGTAAGTAGAAAGAAGTAGTTTCTATGGTAATATTTCATTTCGAAAATGATTTTAAAAATAAATCTTAGAATATGGAAGTCATGTATGGTTCTCCATACCGATTTGTACTTCCATGTTCCTTAAGGAAATGGAAGTATGGTGATGGCCAAAAAAATCGTGTTCGAGATTATTGCAGATTCTGATTGTACTACACTCAAAACATGAAAAAAAGTCATTTTTCGAAAAGAGAGTGTGTGTGTGTGTGTGTGTGTGTGTGTGTCTGTGTCTGTCTGTCTGTGTGTCTGTAGATTTTTTTCTATGGCAAACGATAACAGCCGCAATTTCAAACAGAATCAAATACTTTTTTGCGTACGTCGCTGAATTGTAGAGGTCTCAAGGACTTTCGATTTTGGTGAAGATCGGTTAAGGGGAAGGGGTAGTTTACCTGCAACCTTTTACGTTTTAACAAGAGTAAAGTACTTGAAAATTTATTTAAACTTTTTGAAACAATGGTAATTGTTAAAAATAAAATAATTTTGTTGCCAGGCAACAAAATTATAATTTTTTCATTTTAATGTAAATTATGTTTGAGTTAATATCATTATATACACAGTGGAACTTGGTTATTACGGCCTCGGCTGTTACGTCAACTCTGGTGTAGCGTTATTTTGTCATAAGTCCGGTCAAACTGATATCTTTAACATTCTAAAAATTCCCAGTTTTAACGTCACTAAATATTGTACTACTCTGTTATAGCGTCAAATATTTCTCAGATATTTTACTCTAAATTTCATATAAACGTATATATGTGCGCGCGCGCGCGCTAGCCCATGGCTACAGACATACATTGTATGCAAGCGATAAGCACTGTAACAGGACTGCCGGCGCCAGCCATTTTGCGTGCTTCAACGGATGGCTAGATCGATTTAAGGCCCGACACTCGATTTCCTTTGCAAAAATTTGTGGTGAGGCAAAATGCGTAGATCTGAACGTTACAGGCGATTGGGTGCATAACACTTGGCCAGAAATTAGACGATCATATAAAGATGAAGACATCTTTAATGGACATGAAGCCGGAATTTTTTATAAATTAACTCCAGATAAGACTTTCAAATTTACAAATGAAAAGTGCGTTGGTGGGAAGCTCTCTAAACAAAGAGTTACAGTTTTTGTTTGTGCGAACATGACGGGAACCGAAAAAAAGAAACTTTTAGTTATCGGGAAAAGTTTGCATCCTAGATGTTTTAAAAACATCAAAAAACTTCCTGTAAGTTACACTGCCAACATAAAAGCGTGGACGACTTCTAGTATTTTTGAAGATGACTTCTGTACGTGTGTATGTCACTGAACTACTCCATGTATAAAATAATATATCGTTCGTGGCAGGTAAGCATATCTCAGTTATGTAATATTTACGTTTCCATTTTATTATTATGCCTACAGCAATAAAAAAGCAGGTAACACACACACACACACACACACACACACACACACACACACACACACACACACACACACACACACACACACACACACACACACACACACACACACACACACACACACACACACACACACACACACACACACACACACACACACACACACACACACACACACACACACACACACACACACACACACACACACACACACACACACACACACACACACACAATTGGCGTTATTTCTGGCCTCATTCATGTTTATTTTCTTACATTTGCACGGTTTTTAAATGGAAAGTGCCGAACCCATACCAACATAACGCATGCAAGCCGAAAAAGTGTCCAGCGTGGATAGCGATTTGCTTCCTGTGGATCGCTGGGCAGTGTAACTGCACGTGTTTACAGAGGAACGATTCATAGACAGACATTTCGTCTTTAGGGAATGAACCCTCTGCAAGATGCTGAGGGTCCATGAGTGACTTCGGAGCGCTCCTTCTTTTCCGCGTGTTTGTTCTGTGAAACGTACACTGTAGATTCGCAGATTTATTCTAAGCAACGCTCAATAGGAAATGTTGAAAATTTTTGTCCACGGTGAACCCTCATACACACTAAACCTGCTCTGATGTTTTAATTACGGACATCATAATATTAAAACTTTGGAAACTTGAGCACTACTTAATGGAGATCAATCATTAACTTATACAAGTCATTAATTTTATGCATATTTTTTATATATATGTGTACAACGTTATCGGCAACAAAGAAGTAGTTTTTGTTAAAATTCCTTCCCGGGATATTTGGCCGTAGTCCAATGTTTTCTACAAAACCAGACGTTTTGGCAATGCCATTGACTTCCATCATCAGTGAAAATCGAGTGCGATAGTGTGAGGTGGAATATGTTAGTGACCACAGTACTGTGGTTAAGCCTGAAGCAGTAAGTAGAAAGAAGTAGTTTCTATGGTAATATTTCATTTCGAAAATGATTTTAAAAATAAATCTTAGAATATGGAAGTCATGTATGGTTCTCCATACCGATTTGTACTTCCATGTTCCTTAAGGAAATGGAAGTATGGTGATGGCCAAAAAAATCGTGTTCGAGATTATTGCAGATTCTGATTGTACTACACTCAAAACATGAAAAAAAGTCATTTTTCGAAAAGAGTGGTGGTGTGTGTGTGTGTGTGTGTCTGTCTGTCTGTCTGTGTGTCTGTAGATTTTTTTCTATGGCAAACGATAACAGCCGCAATTTCAAACAGAATCAAATACTTTTTTGCGTACATCGCTGAAATGTAGAGGTCTCAAGGACTTTCGATTTTGGTGAAGATCGGTTAAGGGTAAGGGGTAGTTTACCTGCAACCTTTTACGTTTTAACAAGAGTAAAGTACTTGAAAATTTATTTAAACTTTTTGAAACAATGGTAATTGTTAAAAATAAAATAATTTTGTTGCCAGGCAACAAAATTATAATTTTTTCATTTTAATGTAAATTATGTTTGAGTTAATATCATTATATACACAGTGGAACTTGGTTATTACGGCCTCGGCTGTTACGTCAACTCTGGTGTAGCGTTATTTTGTCATAAGTCCGGTCAAACTGATATCTTTAACATTCTAAAAATTCCCGGTTTTAAAGTCACTAAATATTGTACTACTCTGTTATAGCGTCAAATATTTCTCAGATATTTTACTCTAAATTTCATATAAACGTATATATGTGCGCGCGCGCGCGCGCGCTAGCCCATGGCTACAGACATACATTGTATGCAAGCGATAAGCACTGTAACAGGACTGCCGGCGCCAGCCATTTTGCGTGCTTCAACGGATGGCTAGATCGATTTAAGGCCCGACACTCGATTTCCTTTGCAAAAATTTGTGGTGAGGCAAAATGCGTAGATCTGAACGTTACAGGCGATTGGGTGCATAACACTTGGCCAGAAATTAGACGATCATATAAAGATGAAGACATCTTTAATGGACATGAAGCCGGAATTTTTTATAAATTAACTCCAGATAAGACTTTCAAATTTACAAATGAAAAGTGCGTTGGTGGAAAGCTCTCTAAACAAAGAGTTACAGTTTTTGTTTGTGCGAACATGACGGGAACCGAAAAAAAGAAACTTTTAGTTATCGGGAAAAGTTTGCATCCTAGATGTTTTAAAAACATCAAAAAACTTCCTGTAAGTTACACTGCCAACATAAAAGCGTGGACGACTTCTAGTATTTTTGAAGATGACTTCTGTACGTGTGTATGTCACTGAACTACTCCATGTATAAAATAATATATCGTTCGTGGCAGGTAAGCATATCTCAGTTATGTAATATTTACGTTTCCATTTTATTATTATGCCTACAGCAATAAAAAAGCAGGTAAGACACACACACACACACACACACACACACACACACACACACACACACACACACACACACACACACACACACACACACACACACACACACACACACACACACACACACACACACACACACACACACACACACACACACACACACACACACACACACACACACACACACACACAATTGGCGTTATTTCTGGCCTCATTCATGTTTATTTTCTTACATTTGCACGGTTTTTAAATGGAAAGTGCCGAACCCATACCAACATAACGCATGCAAGCCGAAAAAGTGTCCAGCGTGGATAGCGATTTGCTTCCTGTGGATCGCTGGGCAGTGTAACTGCACGTGTTTACAGAGGAACGATTCATAGACAGACATTTCGTCTTTAGGGAATGAACCCTCTGCAAGATGCTGAGGGTCCATGAGTGACTTCGGAGCGCTCCTTCTTTTCCGCGTGTTTGTTCTGTGAAACGTACACTGTAGATTCGCAGATTTATTCTAAGCAACGCTCAATAGGAAATGTTGAAAATTTTTGTCCACGGTGAACCCTCATACACACTAAACCTGCTCTGATGTTTTAATTACGGACATCATAATATTAAAACTTTGGAAACTTGAGCACTACTTAATGGAGATCAATCATTAACTTATACAAGTCATTAATTTTATGCATATTTTTTATATATATGTGTACAACGTTATCGGCAACAAAGAAGTAGTTTTTGTTAAAATTCCTTCCCGGGATATTTGGCCGTAGTCCAATGTTTTCTACAAAACCAGACGTTTTGGCAATGCCATTGACTTCCATCATCAGTGAAAATCGAGTGCGATAGCGTGAGGTGGAATATGTTAGTGACCACAGTACTGTGGTTAAGCCTGAAGCAGTAAGTAGAAAGAAGTAGTTTCTATGGTAATATTTCATTTCGAAAATGATTTTAAAAATAAATCTTAGAATATGGAAGTCATGTATGGTTCTCCATACCGATTTGTACTTCCATGTTCCTTAAGGAAATGGAAGTATGGTGATGGCCAAAAAAATCGTGTTCGAGATTATTGCAGATTCTGATTGTACTACACTCAAAACATGAAAAAAAGTCATTTTTCGAAAAGAGTGTGTGTGTGTGTGTGTGTGTGTGTCTGTCTGTCTGTGTGTCTGTAGATTTTTTTCTATGGCAAACGATAACAGCCGCAATTTAAAACAGAATCAAATACTTTTTTGCGTACGTCGCTGAATTGTAGAGGTCTCAAGGACTTTCGATTTTGGTGAAGATCGGTTAAGGGGAAGGGGTAGTTTACCTGCAACCTTTTACGTTTTAACAAGAGTAAAGTACTTGAAAATTTATTTAAACTTTTTGAAACAATGGTAATTGTTAAAAATAAAATAATTTTGTTGCCAGGCAACAAAATTATAATTTTTTCATTTTAATGTAAATTATGTTTGAGTTAATATCATTATATATACAGTGGAACTTGGTTATTACGGCCTCGGCTGTTACGTCAACTCTGGTGTAGCGTTATTTTGTCATAAGTCCGGTCAAACTGATATCTTTAACATTATAAAAATTCCCGGTTTTAACGTCACTAAATATTGTACTACTCTGTTATAGCGTCAAATATTTCTCAGATATTTTACTCTAAATTTCATATAAACGTATATATGTGCGCGCGCGCGCTAGCCCATGGCTACAGACATACATTGTATGCAAGCGATAAGCACTGTAACAGGACTGCCGGCGCCAGCCATTTTGCGTGCTTCAACGGATGGCTAGATCGATTTAAGGCCCGACACTCGATTTCCTTTGCAAAAATTTGTGGTGAGGCAAAATGCGTAGATCTGAACGTTACAGGCGATTGGGTGCATAACACTTGGCCAGAAATTAGACGATCATATAAAGATGAAGACATCTTTAATGGACATGAAGCCGGAATTTTTTATAAATTAACTCCAGATAAGACTTTCAAATTTACAAATGAAAAGTGCGTTGGTGGGAAGCTCTCTAAACAAAGAGTTACAGTTTTTGTTTGTGCGAACATGACGGGAACCGAAAAAAGGAAACTTTTAGTAATCGGGAAAAGTTTGCATCCTAGATGTTTTAAAAACATCAAAAAACTTCCTGTAAGTTACACTGCCAACATAAAAGCGTGGACGACTTCTAGTATTTATGAAGATGACTTCTGTACGTGTGTATGTCACTGAACTACTCCATGTATAAAATAATATATCGTTCGTGGCAGGTAAGCATATCTCAGTTATGTAATATTTACGTTTCCATTTTATTATTATGCCTACAGCAATAAAAAAGCAGGTAAGACACACACACACACACACACACACACACACACACACACACACACACACACACACACACACACACACACACACACACACACACACACACACACACACACACACACACACACACACACACACACACACACACACACACACACACACACACACACACACACACACACATACACACACACAATTGGCGTTATTTCTGGCCTCATTCATGTTTATTTTCTTACATTTGCACGGTTTTTAAATGGAAAGTGCCGAACCCATACCAACATAACGCATGCAAGCCGAAAAAGTGTCCAGCGTGGATAGCGATTTGCTTCCTGTGGATCGCTGGGCAGTGTAACTGCACGTGTTTACAGAGGAACGATTCATAGACAGAGATTTCGTCTTTAGGGAATGAACCCTCTGCAAGATGCTGAGGGTCCATGAGTGACTTCGGAGCGCTCCTTCTTTTCCGCGTGTTTGTTCTGTGAAACGTACACTGTAGATTCGCAGATTTATTCTAAGCAACGCTCAATAGGAAATGTTGAAAATTTTTGTCCACGGTGAACCCTCATACACACTAAACCTGCTCTGATGTTTTAATTACGGACATCATAATATTAAAACTTTGGAAACTTGAGCACTACTTAATGGAGATCAATCATTAACTTATACAAGTCATTAATTTTATGCATATTTTTTATATATATGTGTACAACGTTATCGGCAACAAAGAAGTAGTTTTTGTTAAAATTCCTTCCCGGGATATTTGGCCGTAGTCCAATGTTTTCTACAAAACCAGACGTTTTGGCAATGCCATTGACTTCCATCATCAGTGAAAATCGAGTGCGATAGCGTGAGGTGGTATATGTTAGTGACCACAGTACTGTGGTTAAGCCTGAAGCAGTAAGTAGAAAGAAGTAGTTTCTATGGTAATATTTCATTTCGAAAATGATTTTAAAAATAAATCTTAGAATATGGAAGTCATGTATGGTTCTCCATACCGATTTGTATTTCCATGTTCCTTAAGGAAATGGAAGTATGGTGATGGCCAAAAAAATCGTGTTCGAGATTATTGCAGATTCTGATTGTACTACACTCAAAACATGAAAAAAAGTCATTTTTCGAAAAGAGTGGTGGTGGTGGTGTGTGTGTGTGTGTGTGTGTGTGTGTGTGTCTGTCTGTCTGTGTGTCTGTAGATTTTTTTCTATGGCAAACGATAACAGCCGCAATTTCAAACAGAATCAAATACTTTTTTGCGTACGTCGCTGAATTGTAGAGGTCTCAAGGACTTTCGATTTTGGTGAAGATCGGTTAAGGGGAAGGGGTAGTTTACCTGCAACCTTTTACGTTTTAACAAGAGTAAAGTACTTGAAAATTTATTTAAACTTTTTGAAACAATGGTAATTGTTAAAAATAAAATAATTTTGTTGCCAGGCAACAAAATTATAATTTTTTCATTTTAATGTAAATTATGTTTGAGTTAATATCATTATATATACAGTGGAACTTGGTTATTACGGCCTCGGCTGTTACGTCAACTCTGGTGTAGCGTTATTTTGTCATAAGTCCGGTCAAACTGATATCTTTAACATTATAAAAATTCCCGGTTTTAACGTCACTAAATATTGTACTACTCTGTTATAGCGTCAAATATTTCTCAGATATTTTACTCTAAATTTCATATAAACGTATATATGTGCGCGCGCGCGCTAGCCCATGGCTACAGACATACATTGTATGCAAGCGATAAGCACTGTAACAGGACTGCCGGCGCCAGCCATTTTGCGTGCTTCAACGGATGGCTAGATCGATTTAAGGCCCGACACTCGATTTCCTTTGCAAAAATTTGTGGTGAGGCAAAATGCGTAGATCTGAACGTTACAGGCGATTGGGTGCATAACACTTGGCCAGAAATTAGACGATCATATAAAGATGAAGACATCTTTAATGGACATGAAGCCGGAATTTTTTATAAATTAACTCCAGATAAGACTTTCAAATTTACAAATGAAAAGTGCGTTGGTGGGAAGCTCTCTAAACAAAGAGTTACAGTTTTTGTTTGTGCGAACATGACGGGAACCGAAAAAAGGAAACTTTTAGTTATCGGGAAAAGTTTGCATCCTAGATGTTTTAAAAACATCAAAAAACTTCCTGTAAGTTACACTGCCAACATAAAAGCGTGGACGACTTCTAGTATTTTTGAAGATGTCTTCTGTACGTGTGTATGTCACTGAACTACTCCATGTATAAAATAATATATCGTTCGTGGCAGGTAAGCATATCTCAGTTATGTAATATTTACGTTTCCATTTTATTATTATGCCTACAGCAATAAAAAAGCAGGTAAGACACACACACACACACACACACACACACACACACACACACACACACACACACACACACACACACACACACACACACACACACACACACACATACACACACACAATTGGCGTTATTTCTGGCCTCATTCATGTTTATTTTCTTACATTTGCACGGTTTTTAAATGGAAAGTGCCGAACCCATACCAACATAACGCATGCAAGCCGAAAAAGTGTCCAGCGTGGATAGCGATTTGCTTCCTGTGGATCGCTGGGCAGTGTAACTGCACGTGTTTACAGAGGAACGATTCATAGACAGACATTTCGTCTTTAGGGAATGAACCCTCTGCAAGATGCTGAGGGTCCATGAGTGACTTCGGAGCGCTCCTTCTTTTCCGCGTGTTTGTTCTGTGAAACGTACACTGTAGATTCGCAGATTTATTCTAAGCAACGCTCAATAGGAAATGTTGAAAATTTTTGTCCACGGTGAAGCCTCATACACCCTAAACCTGCTCTGATGTTTTAATTACGGACATCATAATATTAAAACTTTGGAAACTTGAGCACTGCTTAATGGAGATCAATCATTAACTTATACAAGTCATTAATTTTATGCATATTTTTTATATATATGTGTACAACGTTATCGGCAACAAAGAAGTAGTTTTTGTTAAAATTCCTTCCCGGGATATTTGGCCGTAGTCCAATGTTTTCTACAAAACCAGACGTTTTGGCAATGCCATTGACTTCCATCATCAGTGAAAATCGAGTGCGATAGCGTGAGGTGGTATATGTTAGTGACCACAGTACTGTGGTTAAGCCTGAAGCAGTAAGTAGAAAGAAGTAGTTTCTATGGTAATATTTCATTTCGAAAATGATTTTAAAAATAAATCTTAGAATATGGAAGTCATGTATGGTTCTCCATACCGATTTGTACTTCCATGTTCCTTAAGGAAATGGAAGTATGGTGATGGCCAAAAAAATCGTGTTCGAGATTATTGCAGATTCTGATTGTACTACACTCAAAACATGAAAAAAAGTCATTTTTCGAAAAGAGTGTGTGTGTGTGTGTGTGTGTGTGTGTGTGTGTCTGTCTGTGTGTCTGTAGATTTTTTTCTATGGCAAACGATAACAGCCGCAATTTAAAACAGAATCAAATACTTTTTTGCGTACGTCGCTGAATTGTAGAGGTCTCAAGGACTTTCGATTTTGGTGAAGATCGGTTAAGGGGAAGGGGTAGTTTACCTGCAACCTTTTACGTTTTAACAAGAGTAAAGTACTTGAAAATTTATTTAAACTTTTTGAAACAATGGTAATTGTTAAAAATAAAATAATTTTGTTGCCAGGCAACAAAATTATAATTTTTTCATTTTAATGTAAATTATGTTTGAGTTAATATCATTATATATACAGTGGAACTTGGTTATTACGGCCTCGGCTGTTACGTCAACTCTGGTGTAGCGTTATTTTGTCATAAGTCCGGTCAAACTGATATCTTTAACATTATAAAAATTCCCGGTTTAAACGTCACTAAATATTGTACTACTCTGTTATAGCGTCAAATATATCTCAGATATTTTACTCTAAATTTCATATAAACGTATATATGTGCGCGCGCGCGCGCTAGCCCATGGCTACAGACATACATTGTATGCAAGCGATAAGCACTGTAACAGGACTGCCGGCGCCAGCCATTTTGCGTGCTTCAACGGATGGCTAGATCGATTTAAGGCCCGACACTCGATTTCCTTTGCAAAAATTTGTGGTGAGGCAAAATGCGTAGATCTGAACGTTACAGGCGATTGGGTGCATAACACTTGGCCAGAAATTAGACGATCATATAAAGATGAAGACATCTTTAATGGACATGAAGCCGGAATTTTTTATAAATTAACTCCAGATAAGACTTTCAAATTTACAAATGAAAAGTGCGTTGGTGGGAAGCTCTCTAAACAAAGAGTTACAGTTTTTGTTTGTGCGAACATGACGGGAACCGAAAAAAGGAAACTTTTAGTTATCGGGAAAAGTTTGCATCCTAGATGTTTTAAAAACATCAAAAAACTTCCTGTAAGTTACACTGCCAACATAAAAGCGTGGACGTCTTCTAGTATTTTTGAAGATGACTTCTGTACGTGTGTATGTCACTGAACTCCTCCATGTATAAAATAATATATCGTTCGTGGCAGGTAAGCATATCTCAGTTATGTAATATTTACGTTTCCATTTTATTATTATGCCTACAGCAATAAAAAAGCAGGTAAGACACACACACACACACACACACACACACACAATTGGCGTTATTTCTGGCCGCATTCATGTTTATTTTCTTACATTTGCACGGTTTGTAAATGGAAAGTGCCGAACCCATACCAACATAACGCATGCAAGCCGAAAAAGTGTCCAGCGTGGATAGCGATTTGCTTCCTGTGGATCGCTGGGCAGTGTAACTGCACGTGTTTACAGAGGAACGATTCATAGACAGACATTTCGTCTTTAGGGAATGAACCCTCTGCAAGATGCTGAGGGTCCATGAGTGACTTCGGAGCGCTCCTTCTTTTCCGCGTGTTTGTTCTGTGAAACGTACACTGTAGATTCGCAGATTTATTCTAAGCAACGCTCAATAGGAAATGTTGAAAATTTTTGTCCACGGTGAAGCCTCATACACCCTAAACCTGCTCTGATATTTTAATTACGGACATCATAATATTAAAACTTTGGAAACTTGAGCACTACTTAATGGAGATCAATCATTAACTTATACAAGTCATTAATTTTATGCATATTTTTTATATATATGTGTACAACGTTATCGGCAACAAAGAAGTAGTTTTTGTTAAAATTCCTTCCCGGGATATTTGGCCGTAGTCCAATGTTTTCTACAAAACCAGACGTTTTGGCAATGCCATTGACTTCCATCATCAGTGAAAATCGAGTGCGATAGCGTGAGGTGGTATATGTTAGTGACCACAGTACTGTGGTTAAGCCTGAAGCAGTAAGTAGAAAGAAGTAGTTTCTATGGTAATATTTAATTTCGAAAATGATTTGAAAAATAAATCTTAGAATATGGAAGTCATGTATGGTTCTCCATACCGATTTGTACTTCCATGTTCCTTAAGGAGATGGAAGTATGGTGATGGCCAAAAAAATCGTGTTCGAGATTATTGCAGATTCTGATTGTACTACACTCAAAACATGAAAAAAAGTCATTTTTCGAAAAGAGAGTGTGTGTGTGTGTGTGTGTGTGTGTGTGTCTGTCTGTCTGTGTGTCTGTAGATTTTTTTCTATGGCAAACGATAACAGCCGCAATTTCAAACAGAATCAAATACTTTTTTGCGTACGTCGCTGAATTGTAGAGGTCTCGAGGACTTTCGATTTTGGTGAAGATCGGTTAAGGGGAAGGGGTAGTTTACCTGCAACCTTTTACGTTTTAACAAGAGTAAAGTACTTGAAAATTTATTTAAACTTTTTGAAACAATGGTAATTGTTAAAAATAAAATAATTTTGTTGCCAGGCAACAAAATTATAATTTTTTCATTTTAATGTAAATTATGTTTGAGTTAATATCATTATATATACAGTGGAACTTGGTTATTACGGCCTCGGCTGTTACGTCAACTCTGGTGTAGCGTTATTTTGTCATAAGTCCGGTCAAACTGATATCTTTAACATTATAAAAATTCCCGGTTTTAACGTCACTAAATATTGTACTACTCTGTTATAGCGTCAAATATTTCTCAGATATTTTACTCTAAATTTCATATAAACGTATATATGTGCGCGCGAAAAATAAAAGTCATTTTTCGAAAAGAGTGTGTGTGTGTGTGTGTGTGTGTCTGTCTGTCTGTAGATTTTTTTCTATGGCAAACGATAACAGCCGCAAATTCAAACAGAATCAAATAATTCTTTGCACACAGTCCTGATTTATAGAGTACTCGCGATCTATTGTTTTTGGTGAAGATCAATTGAGGGAAAGGCGTAGTTTACCTGAAACGGTTTTTTTTTACCAAGGGTAATTTTGTTTGTTTGGCAAACGATAACAGCCGCAAATTCAAACAGAATAAAATAATATTTCGCATACAGCCCTGAATTGTAGAGCTCTCAAGATTTGTTGATTTTGGTAAAGATCGGTTAAGGGTAAGGAGTAGTTTACCTGCAACGTTTTATGTTTTAAAAGGGTATTTTTGATGGCAAACGATAACAGCCGCAAATTCAAACAAAATCATATAATATTTTACATACAGCCCTGAATTGGAGATTTCTCAAGACCTATCATTTTTGGTGAAGATAGGTTATGGGAAAGGGGTAGTTTACCTGCAACGGTTTTTTATCAAGGGCAATTTTACTTCCATATTCCTTAAGGAATGGAAGTATGGTGATGGCAAAAAAAATCGTGTTCGAGATTATTGCAGATTCTGATTCTACTACACTCAAAACATGAAAAAAGTCGTTTTCCGAAAAGTGTCTGTGTGTGTGTCTGTCTGTCTGTCTGTCTGTAGATTTTTTTTTTTGGCAAACGATAACTGCCGCAAATTCGAACAGAATCAAATAATTTTTTGCATACAGCCCTCATTTGCAGAGTACTCGCGACCTATTGTTTTCGGTGAAGATCGGTTGAGGGAAAGGGGTAGTTTACCTGCAACAGTTTTTTTTTAGCAAGGGTAATTTTGTTTGTTTGGCAAACGATAACAGCCGCAAATTCAAACAGAATCAAATAATGTTTCGGATACAGCCCTGAATTGTAGAGTTCTCAAGATCTGCTGATTTTGGTAAAGATCGGTTAAGGGAAAGGGGTAGTTTACCTGTAACGTTTTATGTTTTAACAAGGGTATTTCCTATGGCAAACGATAACAGCCGCAAATTCAAACAGAATCAAAAGATTATTTGCATACAGCCCTAAATTGTAGAGTTCTCAAGACCTATTGTTTTTGGTGAAGTTCGGTTGAGGGAAAGGGGTAGATTACCTGCAACGTTTTTTTAACAAGGGTATTTTCTATGGCAAACGATAACAGCCGCAAATTCAAACAGAATCAAATAATGTTTTGCATACAGCCCTGACTTGTAGAGTACTCAAGACCTGTTGTTTTTGGTGAAGATCGGTTAAGGGAAAGGGGTAGTTTACCTGTAACGTTTTATGTTTTAACAAGGGTATTTCTTATGGCAAACGATAACATCCGCAAATTCACACAGAATCAAAAGATTATTTGCATACAGCCCTAAATTGTAGAGTTCTCAAGACCTATTGTTTTTGGTTAAGATCGGTTGAGGGAAAGGGGTAGTTTACCTGCAACGTTTTTTTAACAAAGGTATTTTCTATGGCAAACGATAACAGCCGCAAATTCAAACAGAATCAAATAATGTTTTGCATACAGGCCTGATTTGTAGTGTACTCAAGACCTATTGTTATTGGTGAAGATCGGTTAAGGGGAAGGGGTAGTTTACCTTCAACGTTGTTTTATCAAGCGTATTTTCTATGGCAAACGATAACAGCCGCAAATTCAAACAGAATCAAATAATTTTTTGCATACGTCCCTGAATTGTAGAGGTCTCAATGACTTTCGATTTTGGTGAAGATCGGTTAAGGGGAAGGGGTAGTTTACCTGCAACTTTTTACGTTTTAACAAGAGTAAAGTACTTGAAAATTTATTTAAACTTTTTGAAACAATGGTAATTGTTAAAAATAAAATAATTTTGTTGCCAGGCAATAAAATTATAATTTTTTTATTTTAATGTAAATCATGTATAAAAGAAAATATATCGCGCTTGGCAGGCGATATTAAGATTTAAATATAAATCTTAGAATATGGAAGTCATGTATGGTTCTCCATACCGATATTTTTCTATGGTAAACGATAACAGCCACAAATTCAAACAGAATCAAATGGTGTTTTTCATACAGCCCTGTATTGTAGAGTTCTCAATACCTATTGGTGTTGGTGAAGATCGGTTAAGGGAAAGGGGTAGTTTACCTGCAACGTTTTATGTTTTATAAGAGCATTTTCTATGGCAAACGATAAGAGCCGCAAATTCAAACAGAAACAAATACGTTTTTGCATACAGTCCTGTTTTGTTGAGTACTAAAGACCTATTGTTTTTGATGAAGATCGGTTAACGGGAAGGGGTAGTTTATCTGCAACATTTTTCTTATCAAGGGTAATTTTACTTCCATATTCCTTAAGGAATGGAAGTATGGTGATGGCAAAAAAAATCGTGTTCGAGATTATTGCAGATTCTGATTCTACTACACTCAAAACATGAAAAAAAGTCGTTTTCCGAAAAGTGTCTGTGTGTGTGTCTGTCTGTCTGTCTGTCTGTCTGTCTGTCTGTGTGTGTGTCTGTCTGTGTGTCTGTGTGTCTATGTGTCTGTAGATTTTTTTCTATGGCAAACGATAACTGCCGCAAATTCAAACAGAATCAAATAATTTTCTGCATACAGCCCTGATGTGTTGAGTACTCAAGACCTATTGTTTTTGGTGAAGATCGGTTGAGGGGAAAGGGGTAGTTTACCTGCAACGTTTTTTATCAAGCGTATTTTCTATGGCAAACGATAACTGCCGCTAATTCAAACAGAATCAAATAATTTTTTGCATGCAGCCCTGATTTGCAGAGTACTCGCGAACTGTTGTTTTTGGTGAAGATCGGTTGAGGGAAAGGGGTAGTTTACCTACAACGGTTTTTTTTTTAGCAAGGGTAATTTTGTTTGTTTGGCAAACGATAACAGCCGCAAATTCAAACAGAATCAAATAATGTTTCGCATACAGCCCTCAATTGTAGAGTTCTCAAGGTGTGTTGATTTTGGTGAAGATCGGTTAAGAGAAAGGGGTAGTTTACCTGTAACGTTTTATGTTTTAACAAAGGTATTTCCTATGGCAAACGATAACAGCCGCAAATTCAAACAGAATCAAAAGATTATTTGCATACAGCCCTAAATTGTAGAGTTCTCAATATCTGTTGTTTTTGGTGAAGATCGGTTAAGGGAAAGGGGTAGTTTACCTACAACGTTTTTTTAACAAGGGTATTTTCTATGGCAAACGATAACAGCCGCAAATTCAAACAGAATCAAATAATTTTCTGCATACAGCCCTGATGTGGTGAGTACTCAAGACCTATTGTTTTTGGTGAAGATCGGTTGAGGGGAAGGGGTAGTTTACCTGCAACGTTTTTTATCAAGCGTATTTTCTATGGCAAACGATAACTGCCGCTAATTCAAACAGAATCAAATAATTTTTTGCATACAGCCCTGATTTGTAGAGTACTCGCGACCTATTGTTTTTGGTGAAGATCGGTTGAGGGGAAGGGGTAGTTTACCGGTAACGGTTTTTTTTATAAAGGGAAATTTTGTTTTTTTGCAAACGATAACAGCCGCAAATTCAAACAGAATCAAATAATGTTTCGCATACAGCCCTAAATTTGTTGAGTTCTCAAGATCTGTTGTTTTTGGTGAAGATCGGTTAAGGGAAAGGGGTAGTTTACCTACAACGTTTTTTTAACAAGGGTATTTTCTATGGCAAACGATAACAGCCGCAAATTCAAACAGAATCAAATAATTTTCTGCATACAGCCCTGATTTGTAGAGTACTCATGACCTGTTATTTTTGGTGAAGATCGGTTGAGGGGAAGGGGTAGTTTACCTGCAACGTTTTTTTAACAAGGGTATTTTCTATGGCAAACGATAACTGCCGCAAATTCAAACAGAATCAAATAATTTTTTGCATACGTCCCTGAATTGTAGAGGTCTCAAGGACTTTCGATTTTGGTGGAGATCGGTTAAGGGGAAGGGGTAGTTTACCTGCAACCTTTTACGTTTTAACAAGAGTAAAGTACTTGAAAATTTATTTAAACTTTTTCAAACAATGGTAATTGTTAAAAATAAAATAATTTTGTTGCCAAGCAATAAAATTAAAATTTGTTCATTTTAATGTACATCATGTATAAGAGAAAATATATCGCGCTTGGCAGGCGATATTAAGATTTAAATATAAATCTTAGAATATGGAAGTCATGTATGGTTCTCCATACCGATATTTACTTCCATGTTCCTTAAGGAAATGGAAGTATGTTGATGGCAAAAAAAATCGTGTTCGAGATTATTGCAGATTCTGATTGTACGAGACTCAAAACATGAAAAAAAATCATTTTCTGAAAAGTGACTGTGTGTGTGTGTGTGTGTGTGTGTGTGTGTGTGTGTGTGTGTGTGTCTGTCTGTGTCTGTAGATTTTTTTTCTATGGCAAATGATAACAGCCGCAAATTCAAACAGAATCAAATAATTTTCTGCACACATTCCTGATTTATAGAGTACTCGCGACCTCTTGTTTTTGGTGAAGATCGATTGAGGGAAAGGGGTAGTTTACCTGCAACGGTTTTTTTTTATCAGGGTAATTTTGTTTGTTTGGCAAACGATAACAGCCGCAAATTCAAACATAATCAAACAATATTTCGCATGCAGCCCTTAATTGTAGAGCTCTCAAGGTGTGTTGATTTTGGTAAAGATCGGTTAAGAGAAAGGAGTAGTTTACCTGCAACGTTTTATGTTTTAACAAGGGTATTTTCTATTGCAATCGATAACAGCCGCAAATTCAAACATAATCAAATAATGTTTTGCATACTGCCCTGAATTATAGAGTTCTCAAGATCTTTTGGTTTTGGTGAAGATCAGTTAAGGGAAAGGGGTAGTTTACCTGCAACGTTTTATGTTTTAAAGGGGTATTTTGTATGGCAAACGATAACAGCCGCAAATTCAAACAAAATCATATAATATTTTACATACAGACCTGAATAGTAGATTTCTCAAGAGGTATCGTTTTTGGTGAAGATCGGTTAAGGGAAGGGGGTAGTTTACCTGCAACGGTTTTTTATCAAGGGTAATTTTTTTCTATGGTAAACGATAACAGCCGCAAATTCAAACAGAATCAAAAGATTATTTGCATACAACCCTAAATTGTAGAGTTCTCAAGACCTATTGTTTTTGGTGAAGTTCGGTTGAGGGAAAGGGGTAGTTTACCTGCAACGTTTTT
The DNA here is from genome assembly GCA_034769895.1 of Magicicada septendecula. NCBI lineage: Eukaryota > Metazoa > Arthropoda > Insecta > Hemiptera > Cicadidae > Magicicada > Magicicada septendecula. The sequence continues at coordinate 715,012,677 of CM068367.1, read as the reverse complement.
TTAACAAGGGTATTTTCTATGGCAAACGATAACAGCCGCAAATTCAAACAGAATCAAATAATGTTTTGCATAAAGCCCTGATTTGTAGAGTACTCAAGACCTGTTGATTTTGGTGAAGATCGGTTAAGGGAAAGGGGTAGTTTACCTGTAACGTTTTATGTTTTAACAAGGGTATTTCCTATGGCAAACGATAACAGCCGCAAATTCAAACAGAATCAAAAGATTATTTGCATACAGCCCTAAATTTTAGAGTTCTCAAGACCTATTGTTTTTGGTGAAGATCGGTTGAGGGAACAGGGTAGTTTACCTGCAACGTTGTTTTAACAAGGGTATTTTCTATGGCAAACGATAACAGCCGCAAATTCAAACAGAATCAAATAATGTTTTGCATACAGCCCTGATTTGTAGAGTACTCAAGACCTATTGTATTTGGTGAAGATCGGTTAAGGGGAAGGGGTAGTTTACCTGCAACGTGGTTTTATCAAGCGTATTTTCTATGGCAAACGATAACAGCCGCAAATTCAAACAGAATCAAATAATTTTTTGCATACGTCCCTGAATTGTAAAGGTCTCAATGACTTTCGATTTTGGTGTAGATCGGTTAAGGGGAAGGGGTAGTTTACCTGCAACTTTTTACGTTTTAACAAGAGTAAAGTACTTGAAAATTTATTTAAACTTTTTGAAACAATGGTAATTGTTAAAAATAAAATAATTTTGTTGCCAGGCAATAAAATTATAATTTTTTTATTTTAATGTAAATCATGTATAAAAGAAAATATATCGCGCTTGGCAGGCGATATTAAGATTTAAATATAAATCTTAGAATATGGAAGTCATGTATGGTTCTCCATACCGATATTTTTCTATGGTAAACGATAACAGCCACAAATTCAAACAGAATCAAATGGTGTTTTTCATACAGCCCTGTATTGTAGAGTTCTCAATACCTATTGGTGTTGGTGAAGATCGGTTAAGGGAAAGGGGTAGTTTACCTGCAACGTTTTATGTTTTATAAGGGTATTTTCTATGGCAAACGATAAGAGCCGCAAATTCAAACAGAATCAAATACGTTTTTGCATACAGTCCTGTTTTGTTGAGTACTAAAGACCTGTTGTTTTTGGTGAAGATCGGTTAACGGGAAGGGGTAGTTTATCTGCAACATTTTTCTTATCAAGGGTAATTTTACTTCCATGTTCCTTAAGGAAATGGAAGTATGTTGATGGCAAAAAAAATCGTGTTCGAGATTATTGCAGATTCTGATTGTACGACACTCAAAACATGAAAAAAATCATTTTCTGAAAAGTGACTGTGTGTGTGTGTGTGTGTGTCTGTGTGTCTGTAGATTTTTTTTCTATGGCAAATGATAACAGCCGCAAATTCAAACAGAATCAAATAATTTTCTGCACACAGTCCTGATTTATAGAATGCTCGCGACCTCTTGTTTTTGGTGAAGATCGATTGAGGGAAAGGGGTAGTTTACCTGCAACGTTTTTTTTTATCAGGGTAATTTTGTTTGTTTGGCAAACGATAACAGCCGCAAATTCAAACATAATCAAACAATAGTTCGCATACTGCCCTCAATTGTAGAGCCCTCAAGATGTGTTGATTTTGGTAAAGATCGGTTAAGGCAAAGGAGTAGTTTACCTGCAACGTTTTATGTTTTAACAATGTTATTTTCTATGGCAAACGATAACAGCCGCAAATTCAAACATAATCAAATAATGTTTTGCATACTGCCCTGAATTATAGAGTTCTCAAGACCTTTTGGTTTTGGTGAAGATAGGTTAAGGGAAAGGGGTAGTTTACCTGCAACGTTTTAAGTTTTAAAGGGGTATTTTGTATGGCAAACGATAACAGCCGTAAATTCCAACAAAATCATATAATATTCTACATACAGACCTAAATTGTAGATTTCTCAAGACCTATCGTTTTTGGTGAAGATCGGTTAAGGAAAAGGGGTAGTTTACCTGCAACGGTTTTTTATCAAGGGTAATTTTTTTCTATGGTAAACGATAACAGCCACAAATTCAAACAGAATCAAATGATGTTTTGCATACAGCCCTGTATTGTAGATTTCTCAATACCTATTGGTGTTGGTGAAGATCGGTTATGGGAAAGGGGTAGTTTACCTGCAACATTTTATGTTTTATAAGGGTATTTTCTATGGCAAACGATAAGAGCAGCAAATTCAAACAGAATCAAATACGTTTTTGCATACAGTCCTGTTTTGTTGAGTACTAAAGAGCTATTGTTTTTGGTGAAGATCGGTTAAGGGAAAGGGGTAGTTTACCTGACACGTTTTTTGTTTTATCAAGGGTATTTTATATGGCAAATGATAACAGCCGCAAATTCAAACAGAATCATATAATATTTTGCATACTGCCCTGAAATGTACAGTTCTGAAGACCTGATGGTTTTGGTGATGATCGGTTAAGGGAATAGGGTTGTTTACCAGCAACATTTAATGTTTTATCAAGGGTAATTTTTTTTTTGACGAACGATAACTGCCGCAGTATAAATCAGGACTTATTTGATTCTGTTTGAATTTGCGGCTGTTATCATTTGCCATAGAAAAAAAATCTACACACACACACACACACACACACACACACACACACACACACACACACACACACACACACACACACACACACACACACACACACACACACACACACACACACACACACACACACACACACACACACACACACACACACACACACACACACACACACACACACACACACACACACACACACACACACACACACACACACACACACACACACCACACACACACACAGTCACTTTTCAGAAAATGATTTTTTTTCATGTTTTGAGTGTCGTCCAATCAGAATCTGCAATAATCTCGAACACGATTTTTTTTGCCATCAACATACTTCCATTTCCTTAAGGAACATGGAAGTAAAATTACCCTTGATAAGAAAAATGTTGCAGATAAACTACCCCTTCCCGTTAACCGATCTTCACCAAAAACAATAGGTCTTTAGTACTCAACAAAGCAGGACTGTATGCAAAAACGTATTTGATTCTGTTTGAATTTGCGGCTCTTATCGTTTGATATAGAAAATACCCTTATAAAACATAAAACGTTGCAGGTAAACTACCCCTTTCCCTTAACCGATCTTCACCAACACCAACAGGTATTGAGAACTCTACAATACAGGGCTGTATGAAAAACACCATTTGATTCTGTTTGAATTTGTGGCTGTTATCGTTTACCATAGAAAAATATCGGTATGGAGAACCATACATGACTTCCATATTCTAAGATTTATATTTAAATCTTAATATCGCCTGCCAAGCGCGATATATTTTCTTTTATACATGATTTACATTAAAATAAAAAAATTATAATTTTATTACCTGGCAACAAAATTATTTTATTTTTAACAATTACCATTGTTTCAAAAAGTTTAAATAAATTTTCAAGTACTTTACTCTTGTTAAAACGTAAAAAGTTGCAGGTAAACTACCCCTTCCCCTTAACCGATCTTCACCAAAATCGAAAGTCATTGAGACCTCTACAATTCAGGGACGTATGCAAAACATTATTTGATTCTGTTTGAATTTTCGGCTGTTATCGTTTGCCATAGAAAATACCCTTGTTAAAAAAAAGTTGCAAGTAAACTACCCCTTTCCCTCAACCGATCTTCACCAAAAACAATAGGTCTTGAGAACTCTACAATTTAGGGCTGTATGCAAATAATCTTTTGATTCTGTTTGAATTTGCGGCTGTTATCGTTTGCCATAGGAAATACCCTTGTTAAAACATAAAACGTTACCGGTAAACTACCCCTTTCCCTTAACCGATCTTCACCAAAAACAATAGGTCTTGAGTACTCTACAAATCAGGGCTGTATGCAAAACATTATTTGATTCTGTTTGAATTTGCGGCTGTTATCTTTTGCCATAGAAAATACCCTTGTTAAAAAACGTTGCAGGTAAACTACCCCTTTCCCTCAACCGAACTTCACCAAAAACAATTGGTCTTGAGAACTCTACAATTTAGGGCTGTATGAAAATAATCTTTTGATTCTGTTTTTTGAATTTGCGGCTGTTATCGTTTGCCATAGGAAATACCCTTGTTAAAACATAACACGTTACAGGTAAACTACCCCTTTCCCTTAACCGATCTTCACCAAAATCAACAGATCTTGAGAACTCTACAATTCAGGGCTGTATGCGAAACATTATTTGATTCTGTTTGAATTTGCGGCTGTTATCGTTTGCCAAACAAACAAAATTACCCATGCTAAAAAAAAACCGTTGCAGGTAAACTACCCCTTTCCCTCAACCGATTTTCACCAAAAACAATAGGTCGCGAGTACTCTGCAAATCAGGGCTGCATGCAAAAAATTATTTGTTTCTGTTTGAATTTGCGGCTGTTATCGTTTGCCATAGGAAAAAAATCTACAGACCAGACACACAGACAGACAGACAGACAGACAGACAGACAGACACACACACAGACACTTTTCGGAAAACGACTTTTTTTCGTGTTTTGAGTGTAGTAGAATCAGAATCTGCAATAATCTCGAACACGATTTTTTTTGCCATCACCATACTTCCATTCCTTAAGGAATATGGAAGTAAAAATTGCCCTTGATAAAAAACCGTTGCAGGTAAACTACCCCTTTCCCATATCCGATCTTCACCAAAAACGATAGGTCTTGAGAAATCTACAATTTAGGGCTGTATGTAAAATATTATATGATTTTGTTTGAATTTGCGGCTGTTATCGTTTGCCATAAAAAATACCCTTTTAAAACATAAAACGTTGCAGGTAAACTACTCCTTTCCCTTAACCGATCTTTACCAAAATCAACAAATCTTGAGAGCTCTACAATGCAGGGCTGTATGCGAAATATTATTTGATTCTGTTTGAATTTGCGGCTGTTATCGTTTGCCAAACAAACAAAATTACCCTTGGTAAAAAAAAACCGTTGCAGGTAAACTACCCCTTTCCCTCAATTGATCTTCACCAAAAACAATAGGTCGCGAGTACTCTATAAATCAGGACTGTGTGCAAAGAATTATTTGAATCTGTTTGAACTTGCGGCTGTTATCGTTTGCCATAGAAAAAAATCTACAGACACAAGACAGACAGACAGACAGACAGACAGACAGACAGACAGACAGACAGACAGACAGACACACACACACACACACACACACACACACACACACACACACACACTTTTCGAAAAATGACTTTTTTCATGTTTTGAGTGTAGTACAATCAGAATCTGCAATAATCTCGAAAGGAACATGGAAGTACAAATCGGTATGGAGAACCATACATGACTTCCATATTCTAAGATTTATTTTTAAAATCATTTTCGAAATTAAATATTACCATAGAAACTACTTCTTTCTACTTACTGCTTCAGGCTTAACCACAGTACTGTGGTCACTAACATATACCACCTCACGCTATCGCACTCGATTTTCACTGATGATGGAAGTCAATGGCATTGCCAAAACATCTGGTTTTGTAGAAAACATTGGACTACGGCCAAATATCCCGGGAAGGAATTTTAACAAAAACTACTTCTTTGTTGCCGATAACGTTGTACACATATATATAAAAAATATGCATAAAATTAATGACTTGTATAAGTTAATGATTGATCTCCATTAAGTAGTGCTCAAGTTTCCAAAGTTTTAATATTATGATGACCGTAATTAAAACATCAGAGCAGGTTTAGTGTGTATGAGGGTTCACCGTGGACAAAAATTTTCAACATTTCCTATTGAGCGTTGCTTAGAATAAATCTGCGAATCTACAGTGTACGTTTCACAGAACAAACACGCGGAAAAGAAGGAGCGCTCCGAAGTCACTCATGGACCCTCAGCATCTTGCAGAGGGTTCATTCCCTAAAGACGAAATGTCTGTCTATGAATCGTTCCTCTGTAAACACGTGCAGTTACACTGCCCAGCGATCCACAGGAAGCAAATCGCTATCCACGCTGGACACTTTTTCGGCTTGCATGCGTTATGTTGGTATAGGTTCGGCACTTTCCATTTAAAAACCGTGCAGATGTAAGAAAATAAACATGAATGAGGCCAGAAATAACGCGAATTGTGTGTGTGTGTGTGTGTGTGTGTCTTCCCTGCCTTTTTATTGCGGTAGTGATAATAATAAAATGGAAACGTAAACAGTACATAACTGAGATATGCTTGCCTGCCACGCACGATATATTTTCTCTTATACATGACTAGCAGAATACCCGTGCTTCGCTACGGAGTTTCACGTTGTACGTAATGAAAATGTTAGTTTAATTAATAAAGTTTAATTAAAGTAGGCTTCTTAAAAATAAATAGCTGTTGCCCACAACTTCGTTCGCGTGGTCTTCAATTTAATGCGATAATATATTTAGAACAGAATCTATTCTATTGGGTTGCCATAGTAACCAGATCTAATAGTTTTTTAAGACCGCAAAGGACCCCCCAGATGATCGTATCGAAAAAAACACCTGTCCTATGTTGGTTCTCCCGTTGCGTAAAATATTTGTGCCAGGTTTGGTTGAAATCGGTCCAATGGTTTAGGTGGAGACGTGGAAGACCCCAAAGGACCCCCCAAAGGATCGTATCGAAAAAAACACTTATCCTATGTTCGTACTCTCTTTGCGTAAAATATTTGTGCCAAGTTTGGTTGAAATCGGTACAGTGGTTTAGGAGGAGATGTGGAAGAAACCTTCGCGGACGTGCGCACAACAACTCACCGAAGTTTCATCGCAATCGGATGAATGGTATAGGAACGCATACGGGACAAGCAAAGAAACATTCATTTTACTTCCATATTCCTCAAGGAATGGAAGTATGGTGATGGCAAAAAAAATCGTGTTCGAGATTATTGCAGATTCTGATTCTACTACACTCAAAACATGAAAAAAAGTCGTTTTCCGAAAAGTGTCTGTGTGTGTGTCTGTCTGTCTTTGTGTCTGTGTGTCTGTAGATTTGTTTTCTATGGCAAACGATAACTGCCGCAAATTCAAACAGAATCAAATAATGTTTCGCATACAGCCCTGAATTGTAGAGTTCTCAAGACCTATTGGTTTTGGTGAAGATCGGTTAAGGGAAAGGGGTAGTTTACCTGTAACGTTTTATGTTTTAACAAGGGTATTTCCTATGTCAAACAATAACAGCCGCAAATTCAAACAGAATCAAACAATTTTCTGAATACAGCCCTGATTTGTGGAGTACTCAAGATCTTTTGTTTTTGGTGAAGATCGGTTGAGGGGAAGGGGTAGTTTACCTGCAACGTTTTTTTGTCAAGCGTATTTTCTATGGCAAACGATAACAGCCGCAAATTCAAACAGAATCAAATATTTTTTTGCATACGTCCCTGAATTGTAGTGGTCTCAAGGACTTTCGATTTTGGTGAAGATCGGTTAAGGGGAAGGGGTAGTTTACCTGCAACCTTTTACGTTTTAACAAGAGTAAAGTACTTGAAAATTTATTTAAACTTTTTGAAACAATGGTAATTGTTAAAAATAAAATAATTTTGTTGCCAGGCAATAAAATTATAATTTTTTCATTTTAATGTAAATTATGTTTGAGTTAATATCATTATATATACAGTGGAACTTGGTTATTACGGCCTCGGCTGTTACGTCAACTCTGGTGTAGCGTTATTTTGTCATAAGTCCGGTCAAACTGATATCTTTAACATTATAAAAATTCCCGGTTTTAACGTCACTAAATATTGTACTACTCTATTATAGCGTCAAATATTTCTCAGATATTTTACTCTAAATTTCATATAAACGTATATATGTGTGCGCGCGCGCTAGCCCATGGCTACAGACATACATTGTATGCAAGCGATAAGCACTGTAACAGGACTGCCGGCGCCAGCCATTTTGCGTGCTCCAACGGATGGCTAGATCGATTTAAGGCCCGACACTCGATTTCCTTTGCAAAAATTTGTGGTGAGGCAAAATGCGTAGATCTGAACGTTACAGGCGATTGGGTGCATAACACTTGGCCAGAAATTAGACGATCATATAAAGATGAAGACATCTTTAATGGACATGAAGCCGGAATTTTTTATAAATTAACTCCAGATAAGACTTTCAAATTTACAAATGAAAAGTGCGTTGGTGGGAAGCTCTCTAAACAAAGAGTTACAGTTTTTGTTTGTGCGAACATGACGGGAACCGAAAAAAGGAAACTTTTAGTTATCGGGAAAAGTTTGCATCCTAGATGTTTTAAAAACATCAAAAAACTTCCTGTAAGTTACACTGCCAACATAAAAGCGTGGACGACTTCTAGTATTTTTGAAGATGACTTCTGTACGTGTGTATGTCACTGAACTCCTCCATGTATAAAATAATATATCGTTCGTGGCAGGTAAGCATATCTCAGTTATGTAATATTTACGTTTCCATTTTATTATTATGCCTACAGCAATAAAAAAGCAGGTAAGACACACACACACACACACACACACACACACACACACACACACACACACACACACACACACACACACACACACACACACACACACACACACACACACACACACACACACACAATTCACGTTATTTCTGGTCTCACTCATGTTTATTTTCTTACATTTGCACGCTTTTTAAATGGAAGGTGCCGAAACCCATACCAACATAACGCGTGCAAGCCGAAAAAATGGACATCAATTTGCTTCCTGTGGATCGCTGGGCAATGTAACTGCTCGTGTTTACAGAGGAACGATTCATAGACAGACTTTTCGTCTTTAGGGAATGAACTCTCTGCAAGATGCTGAGGGTCCATGAGTGACTTCGGAGCGCTCCTTCTTTTTCGCGTGTTTGTTCTGTGAAACATACACTGTAGATTCACACTCTAAGCAACGCTCAATAGGAAATGTTGAAAATTTTTGTCCACAGTGTACCCTCATTCACACTAAACCTGCTCTGATGTTTTAATTACGGACATCATAATATTAAAACTTTGGAAACTTGAGGACTACTTAATGGAGATCAATCATTAACTTATACAAGCCATTAATTTTATGCATATATTTTATATATATGTGTACAACGTTATCGGCAACAAAGAAGTAGTTTTTGTTAAAATTCCTTCCCGGGATATTTGGCCGTAGTCCAATGTTTTCTACAAAACCAGACATTTCGGCAATGCCATTGACTTCCATCATCAGTGAAAATCGAGTGCGATAACGTGAGGTGGTATATGTTAGTGACCACAGTACTGTGGTTAAGGCTGAAGCAGTAAGTAGAAAGAAGTAGTTTCTATGGTAATATTACATTTCGAAAATGATTTTAAAAATAAATCTTAGAATATGGAAGTCATGTATGGTTCTCCATACCGATATTTTATATATAAGATGTAAACTATACCACTTACTTGACATAAACCGTGATAGCTAAGCTAATGTACAACATATATGTATTAATTATACACATAAATGTTCCTCGATAGACACTCTATCTATTGGCGAAAACTTGAATAAAATCCGTTCAGTACTTCCTGAGATTAGCGATTTCAAACACAGAGAGAAAACGGACCGACTTTACTTTATACTATGTACAGATTTACATTAAAATGAAAAAATTATAATTTTATTGCCTGGCAACAAAATTATTTTATTTTTAACAATTACCATTGTTTGAAAAAGTTTAAATGAATTTTCAAGTACTATACTCTTGTTAAAACGTAAAAGGTTGCAGATAAACTACCCCTTCCCCTTAACCGATCTTCACCAAAATCAAAAGGCATTGAGTCCTCTACAATTCAGTGACGTATGCAAAAAATTATTTGATTCTGTTTGAATTTGCGGCAGTTATCGTTTGCCATAGAAAATACGCTTGATAAAAAACGTTGCAGGTAAACTACCCCTTCCCCTCAACCGATCTTCACCAAAAACAACAGGTCTTGAGTACTCTACAAATCACGGCTGCATGCAAGAAATTATTTGATTCTGTTTGAATTTGCGGCTGTTATCGTTTGCCATAGAAAATACCCTTGATAAAAAAACGCTGCAGGTAAACTACCCCTTTCCCTTAACCGATCTTCACCAAAAACAGCAGGTCTTGAGAACTCTGCAATTTAGGGCTGTATGCAAATAATCTTTTGATTCTGTTTGAATTTGCGGCTGTTATCGTTTGCCATAGGAAATACCCTTGTTAAAACATAAAACTTTACAGGTAAACTACCCCTTTACCTTAAGCGATCTTCACCAAAAACAACAGGTCTTGAGAACTCGACAATTCAGATCTGTATGCGAAACATTATTTGATTCTGTTTGAATTTGCGGGAGTTATCGTTTGCCATAGAAAAAATCTACAGACACACAGACAGACAGACACACACACAGACACTTTTCGGAAAACGACTTTTTTTCATGTTTTGAGTGTAGTAGAATCAGAATCTGCAATAATCTCGAACACGATTTTTTTTGCCATCACCGTACTTCCATTTCCTTAAGGAATATGGAAGTAAAAATTAACTTGTTTAAAAAAAACCGTTGCAGGTAAACTACCCCTTTCCCTTAACCGATCTTCACCAATATAAATAGGTCTTGAATACTCTACAAATTACGGCTATATGCAAAACATTATTTGATTCTGTTTGAATTTGCGACTCTTATCGTTTGCCATAAAAAATGCCCTTTTAAAACATAAAACGTTGCAGGTAAACTACCCCTTTCCCTTAACCGATGTTCACCAAAAACAATAGGTCTTGAGTACTCTACAGATCAGGGCTGTATGCAAAACATTATTTGATTTTGTTTGAATTTGCGGCTCTTATCGTTTGCCATAGGAAATGCCCTTTTAAAACATAAAACGTAGCAGGTAAACTACCCCTTTCCCTTAACCGATCTTCACCAAAATTAATAGGTCTTGAGAAATCTACACTTTAGGGCTGTATGCAAATTATCATTTGATTCTGTTTGAATTTGCGGCTGTTGTCGTTTGCCATATAAAATACCCTTGTTAAAACATAAAACGTTACAGGTAAACTACCCCTTTCCCTTAACCGATCTTCACCAAAAACAATAGGTCTTGAGAACTCTACAATTCAGGGCTGTGTGCAAAAGAGTAGTTGAAGTAGAAAAATCTGTCTTGATTGTGGAAGAAGCTATGTCAACAAAAATATCTGCAGTAGAAAACTCAATGGCGAATATAAAAGAGCAAATTAAAATATCGGTATGGAGAACCATACATGACTTCCATGTTCTAAGATTTATATTGAAATCTTAATATCGCCTGCCAAGCGCGATATATTTTCTAAGCGTTGCTTAGCATAAATCTGCGAATCTACAGTGTACGTTTCACAGAACAAACACGCGGAAAAGAAGGAGCGCTCCGAAGTCACTCATGGACCCTCAGCATCTTGCAGAGGGTTCATTCCCTAAAGACGAAATGTCTGTCTATGAATCGTTCCTCTGTAAACACGTGAAGTTACACTGCCCAGCGATCCACAGGAAGCAAATCGCTATCCACGCTGGACACGTTTTCGGCTTGCATGCGTTATGTTGGTATGGGTTCGGCACTTTCCATTTAAAAACCGTGCAAATGTAAGAAAATAAACATGAATGAGGCCAGAAATAACGCCAATTGTGTGTGTGTGTGTGTGTGTGTGTCTTCCCTGCCTTTTTATTGCGGTAGTGATAATAATAAAATGGAAACGTAAACAGTACATAACTGAGATATGCTTGCCTGCCACGCACGATATATTTTCTCTTATACATGACTAGCAGAATACCCGTGCTTCGCTACGGAGTTTCACGTTGTACGTAATGAAAATGTTAGTTTAATTAATAAAGTTTAATTAAAGTAGGCTTCTTAAAAATAAATAGCTGTTGCCCACAACTTCGTTCGCGTGGTCTTGAATTTAATGCGATAATATGTTTAGAACAGAATCTATTCTATTGGGTTGCCATAGTAACCAGATCTAATAGTTTTTTAAGACCGCAAAGGACCCCCCAGAGGATCGTATCGAAAAAAACACCTATCCTATGTTGGTTCTCCCGTTGCGTAAAATATTTGTGCCAGGTTTGGTTGAAATCGGTCCAATGGTTTAGGTGGAGACGTGGAAGACCCAAAGGACCCCCCAAAGGATCGTATCGAAAAAAACACTTGTCCTATGTTCGTACTCCCTTTGCGTAAAATATTTGTGCCAAGTTTGGTTGAAATCGGTCCAGTGGTTTAGGAGGCGATGTGGAAGACCCCAAAGAACCCCCAAAAGAACCCCATCGAAAAAACACTATCCTATGTTGGTTCTCCCGTTGCGTAAAATATTTGTGCCAGGTTTGGTTGAAATCGGTCCAATGGTTTAGGTGGAGACGTGGAAGACCCCAAAGGACCCCCAAAGGATCGTATCGAAAAAAACACTTGTCCTATGTTCGTACTCCCTTTGCGTAAAATATTTGTGCCAAGTTTGGTTGAAATCGGTCCAGTGGTTTAGGAGGCGATGTGGAAGACCCCAAAGAACCCCCAAAAGACCCCATCGAAAAAACACTATCCTATGTTGGTTCTCCCGTTGCGTAAAATATTTGTGCCAAGTTTGGTTGAAATCGGTACAGTGGTTTAGGAGGAGATGTGGAAGAAACCTTCGCGGACGTGCGCACAACAACTCACCGAAGTTTCATCGAAATCGGATGAATGGTATAGGAACGCATACGGGACAAACAAAGAAACATTCATTTTACTTCCATATTCCTCAAGGAATGGAAGTATGGTGATGGCAAAAAAAATCGTGTTCGAGATTATTGCAGATTCTGATTCTACTACACTCAAAACATGAAAAAAAGTCGTTTTCCGAAAAGTGTCTGTGTGTGTGTCTGTCTGTCTTTGTGTCTGTGTGTCTGTAGATTTGTTTTCTATGGCAAACGATAACTGCCGCAAATTCAAACAGAATCAAATAATGTTTCGCATACAGCCCTGAATTGTAGAGTTCTCAAGACCTATTGGTTTTGGTGAAGATCGGTTAAGGGAAAGGGGTAGTTTACCTGCTACGTTTTATGTTTTAAAAGGGCATTTTCTATGGCAAACGATAAGAGCCGCAAATTCAAACAAAATCAAATTATGTTTTGCATACAGCCCTGATCTGTAGAGTACTCAAGACCTATTGTTTTTGGTGAAGATCGGTTAAGGGAAAGGGGTAGTTTACCTGCAACGTTTTATGTTTTAAAAGGGCATTTTTTATGGCAAACGATAAGAGTCGCAAATTCAAACAGAATCAAATAATGTTTTGCATATAGCCGTAATTTGTAGAGGCGTTATACCGTGCTTCCTCTCATAACGTCCGTATTCGAGTTCGTTCCGTAGAAGTCTCTGTGTGTGTGAATTCCAATACCGGCTTTCGAACTTCTGTTTGAATTCCGCGTATGTGGTAATATTATCACGTACAATATTATACCATTTTCGCGCAGAATCACGCATCGCGTTTACTATCCACTGTATGCGATCTTGATCATCCAATCGCGAACCTACTCTCGCCATTTCCCTTTCACATGTTAACAAGAATTCGATCGGGTTTTCATTATTTTCCCCCGTGAAATATACTCGATTCTTTTCATCGGCTTGTCCCTATACTAAGATATTAGGAGCGGATCTCCTACGTACTTCCTGTCGTACTTTTAAAATCTCGTCATTAAGTGTTTGCAATACACTCTCTTTATTCGAATCTATATTAGAACGCGTCTCTACTATCGAAACGTCAAGCCTATCGACACGCCGTTGTGTTTCCGTCGCGACTGCTTGGATTCTTACTTCGAGTGTATCAACTTTTGTCGCAACCTCCGCAGTTTGTTTTTCACACCTACCGATGTGTTCTTTGAATCGGCCCTCCATACGCGTAACTTGTTCAATAAACGATTTCTGCATCGTGGTCTCAAAAACCTTGAACCGTTCGTTTATTTTCGTTTCTACCGTATGAACTTTTTCTCCGATTTCCGTGACTTTAGCGCTCAATTCTTTATTACTTTGTCCGATTTCGGTGACTTTAGCATCTACGTTTTTCACGCTTTCATCGATTTTCGCGGTCGTTTCTTTATTACTTTGTTTTATTTCGGTGACTTTAGCATCTAAATTTTTATTACTTTGTTTTATTTCCGCATTTATATCCGCGTTACTGTGTTCTAGTGCCTCGGTTAAACTTAATTTTTGCGCGTCTATTTTAGCCGTTAATTCCGCGATATTGAGTTCAGCTTTGGCTGCACTTTGTTCAAATTTCGCATCTATTTTAGCTGTTAAATCCGCGTTTGCTTGTTTCATTTCTTGCAACATCTGTTTAAACATTTTTTCGGTATCCATTTTTACACAATACTTTCAAACACTTCACTGCTGTACTACTACCAATTCACAAAACTTTCTTTGGGGATTGTTAGAGTTGGACGCCAGCTGTTTTACTAGTTAAAACAGCCAAATTTGTTTTAACGTAAATTGAATTTAATTTAAATTTAATTCGATTTTCTAGGCCCACGTTCAGGGCGACATTTATAACACAATAAATGTCTGACGTGTTGTTTTTGCAATGTAATGTTTTCTGTGTTTAATGAGCACCTACCTGCTGTCCGTTCTTGCGGCTTCTTCCGACTATGGGCGTGTGGATTTGTGATTTGAATTCGCAAGTAGGTTAACTCAAGTGTACAACAACAAAACACTAATCTTGTTATAATTATTGTGAAGAGTTTTGTGAGGTTGGTAGGCTCCGTAGGACAGCAATAAAAATACAGTGTGGGGTAATAAAATCGGGGTTTATTATACTAATCACTCATAAGAATGAAAAAACTTATAGTTACAACAATTCTTACGAACTAAAACAGTAAATAGAAACTGGTATGATGTTTTCTGTATGGTTACTATTATTCAGAAAATGAGCTTGTTATTTGAAATTATATTAATTGTATTTTTCTTGATTTCAAAGAAGTTAGTTTTAATTAATTTAATTAATGAATTTAATTTAATTTAATTTAATTTGCAATGACTTTAAAATGATTTTAATTACTCTAAAATGCTTGTAAATATTCTGAAATAAACTAGCCGTGAATCTAGTTCAACGTGCCTTTATTCACTAGTGATTTGACTCACGTATACTACAGTATAAGTAATTAATTAATTCTCTAATAAGATTTGTATAGCGCTTTTCTTTTTATCTATATCTAATTCTTAGCTAGGGCTTATTAGTTACTCATACATGCTATACAGATTATCACAATTGAATATTTCTTATTAATTTAGAGTCTCTGATTTATCGGCATCTGAATTATTTCTTTTACAATGATTTTTAAAAAAGAAAGGAAAAATTGATCTTTTGAGAAGTGAATAATTTGATTTTGACTTCCCAGGTTCAGAAGATGATGTGGAGATGCTCCGGAAATCCCTCGCTGTCCTGATCCAATCTGCTAGAGACGACGATCTACTGAGCGTCCTGGATTTTGGCGATGAGTTCGGGAATCAGCAACACTCTGCTCCTTCTGCAACTGGTGATGGTTTTACGTCTGTAGTTTTAGCCGCTACAACTACGTCAGGCTCCTCGTTCGATTCACGTTTCACTCCAACGTGTGTGTCTCGTTACGGGTTGTCGCTCTGCTCGTCAGTTCTTCAGCTCGTACCTTGATGATAGACGGCCTCTTCTGTCGTACTCTTGAAGTGGTTTCTTGTAGTATATAGTTGATCTCTTGCGTGCGTACGCCAACGGTTAATGTATTGCGCGATACGCTTATTTGTTGATAAGTAAGAGTATCTTGAATAGACGATGTTATTACGAGTCGTTACAGTTGATCTGTTGAACAAGATGATCGTAATAATGCGTGTTGACACCTCGAGTCTTCACAGACGTATCTTCACAAATGTGTGTTACTAAGACGATTGAAGATGTACGTGTGTTCCTCTTGAGTACTGGCAGTCGAGTGTTCTATCAGCCGAAAACTTTGCGTTAGTTCCAATTTCTTTGAATGATTTGATTGGCTGACACACTCTCCCTTCTACTTGAATTTTGAGTCACCTCATTCCGTGAGAACGAAACTAATTCCCACAGTCTGAGAATTAATATTATTTTTAATATTCTTAATACACCGGATTTTAATTGTAGGTGCGGATGTCCGGTCGCAATTTATATTGCAATTATCTTGGCTGCAAGCCAAGTTATGCTAATTCTAAAATATACATTTGGTTGTTAATTCTTATGACTATTACATATTAAAAGCTCTTCTGTGTAGCTCAATTACTAAGGAAGTTATTAACATAAAATCAATTATCTCTGTTAATGTTTAATTATATTAAATAACATTCTTACACCCTATTACTAATATTTCGGCAAACATTTTGGCTATTTTGGATTTTTCCTAAATTTACCGGTTTCCGAAATATTAATAATTGAAATATTGAGCGTGGCCCTTATTTGTTTATAGTGTGTGTGGTTACGTAACGGCAGCTGACATTGCCGTGTGACCCTGTACAATGCGTTAAGATGCACGCTAAATCATAAGAGTTGAGTTTCAACGCTTTAAATTTATTTAAACATTGATATAGTAAACCCTTTACATATAACTCCAAATCAATGAGATTTGGTCACGTTATATACACCCCCACCCGTTAAAAAAAAAAGAGTGTAGGATATACAATTATTATTATTTTTTTTTCCAATTTCAATTATTTTTTTTTAGATATACATTGGTTATGCTTCACAAACTATACATTGTATTATCTATCTACTAACATATACACTGGTATCACTATTCTTTATCATATGGCTTAATTCTAATTGAATAACATATTGATATGGTGCATAAAATTATTGTGTAACAAATGTTTGTAGCCTGGGTAGTAGTTAATTGCAACGTTTAAGAAAGAATGTCGCTGATAACGACAGACAACAGCGGCACGCGCGCGCAGGAATGTGCTTGGTTTGTTTACACTTTGATCAAAGAGCAAGCGCCTTCTAATTAACCTACATTTCAAATCAGCTGTACGCTACGTTGCATTGTGTAACCGTTTCCTGCTACCGTGGTTAGCTTCGCCGCGCTCGTTTTATTGTACGCGTGTGTGTTAGTTAGTTACCGCGCTACAAACGAAATGTCGTTCATTCACAATTTACTTACTATTATTATTATTATTATATCTAATACATTTAATTTATTTTAATAATAATTATTAATATTTAATTTATTTTTAACCCTATACAGTGCCTCTTATATTTGGTAACTCTCTTTATGGGTGGTTCGACAATCTTTTTTTTTCCACGCGTAAAAACCTTCGCGACTGCCGGATATCACACTAGCGGTTTCCCAAACTCCTTGCGTGGGAACGCCGTCTCCCTGTTCCTGTACTACCGGACACGTTATGTTAGGTGGGCATTGTTGTATTGTATTTAACTCTAACAATGGTTCTCTACCATCCGGTGGGAACACCTTATTAACTGGCATGTAAATTACATCATCGAAAGTACATTTTTCACACAACATATTATTCTTATTTCTAATATTCTTATATCTACGTATTTTTGCAGGGCTTATTGCGCGTCCTTTCTGGAGGCGCCCTTTGGCAAGTTTCTTGCAGATTGATGGCATTTTGGTTTTTCGATAGGATCCCTACCGTTTCGTGTTTCGCTCTCTTGCGCGGTCGTATCGTTTTTCGATATATCGACTGTTTGAATTGTTCTCATTGAGGTCCCATCGTCGCCTTTATTTTGCATTTTCGGCCTACCGACATTTGGCTTACTTTTATAGTCAAAGGGTTTATTAGGCGGTTTTGGCGGTGTCTGGGGTGGAGTCGCACTAGTACTGGGTCTTTGATCAGGTTGGGCATGATATGGTACCCGTCTATTTTGACCCTCGTTATTTCGGCTAAAGTCCGGGTTATATCTCCACCCGCCTAAATCAAAAACAGTTTCGCTTTGCGACACTAAAATAAGCAATTCGTCAACCGTGCGTATCCCTTGTGTAAACACGGCTACACGTATATTATGGTTGAAATGATATGCTAATTTAGTGACAATGTCCATCTCAGAAAACGCTGGTGTTAAATGCTTAGCGCGCTCAACTTGCTGTATGATATAATTTTCGGGCGTTATACCGTGCTTCCTCTCATAACGTCCGTATTCGAGTTCGTTTCGTAGAAGTCTCTGTGTGTGTGAATTCCAATACCGGCTTTCGAACTTCTGTTTGAATTCCGCGTATGTGGTAATTTGATCACGTACAATATTATAGCATTTTCGCGCAGAATCACGCATCGCGTTTACTATCCACTGTATGCGATCTTGATCATCCAATCGCGAACCTACTCTCGCCATTTCCCTTTCACATGTTAACAAGAATTCGATCGGGTTTTCATTATTTTCCCCCGTGAAATATACTCGATTCTTTTCATCGGCTTGTCCCTGTACTAAGATATTAGGAGCGGATCTCCTACGTACTTCCCGTCGTACTTTTAAAATCTCGTCATTAAGTGTTTGCAATAGACTCTCTTTATTCGAATCTATATTGGAACGCGTCTCTACTATCGAAGCGTCAAGCCTATCGACACGCCGTTGTGTTTCCGTCGCGTCTGCTTGGATTCTTACTTCGAGTGTATCAACTTTTTTCGCAACCTCCGCAGTTTGTTTTTCACACCTACCGATGTGTTCTTTGAATCGGCCCTCCATACGCGTAACTTGTTCAATAAACGATTTCTGCATCGTGGTCTCAAAAAACCTTGAACCGTTCGTTTATTTTCGTTTCTACCGTATGAACTTTTTCTCCGATTTCCGTGACTTTAGCGGTCAATTCTTTATTACTTTGTCCGATTTCGGTGACTTTAGCGTCTACGTTTTTCACGCTTTCATCGATTTTCGCGGTCGTTCCTTTATTACTTTGTTTTATTTCGGTGACTTTAGCATCTAAATTTTTATTACTTTGTTTTATTTCCGCATTTATATCCGCGTTACTGTGTTCTAGTGCCTCGGTTAAAATTAATTTTTGCGCGTCTATTTTAGCCGTTAATTCCGCGATATTGAGTTCAGCTTTGGCTGCACTTTGTTCAAATTTCGCATCTATTTTAGCTGTTAAATCCGCGTTTGCTTGTTTCATTTCTTGCAACATCTGTTTAAACATTTTTTCGGTATCCATTTTTACACAATACTTTCAAACACTTCACTGCTGTACTACTACCAATTCACAAAACTTTCTTTGGGGATTGTTAGAGTTGGACGCCAGCTGTTTTACTAGTTAAAACAGCCAAATTTGTTTTAACGTAAATTGAATTTAATTTAAATTTAATTCGATTTTCTAGGCCCACGTTCAGGGCGACATTTATAACACAATAAATGTCGTTTTGAACGCAGATTTAATATAATTTAAATTTGTCGAGCACCACGATTTTGGAGCGCCATTTATAACACGACAAATGTCTGACGTGTTGTTTTTGCAATGTAATGTTTTCTGTGTTTAATGAGCACCTACCTGCTGTCCGTTCTTGCGGCTTCTTCCGACTATGGGCGTGTGGATTTGTGATTTGAATTCGCAAGTAGGTTAACTCAAGTGTACAACAACAAAACACTAATCTTGTTATAATTATTGTGAAGAGTTTTGTGAGGTTGGTAGGCTCCGTAGGACAGCAATAAAAATACAGTGTGGGGTAATAAAATCGGGGTTTATTATACTAATCACACATAAGAATGAAAAAACTTATAGTTACAACAATTCTGACGAACTAAAACAGTAAATAGAAACTGGTATGATGTTTTCTGTATGGTTACTATTATTCAGAAAATGAGCTTGTTATTTGAAATTATATTAATGGTATTTTTCTTGATTTCAAAGAAGTTAGTTTTAATTAATTTAATTAATGAATTTAATTTAATTTAATTTAATTTAATTTGCAATGACTTTAAAATGATTTTAATTACTCTAAAATGCTTGTAAATATTCTGCAATAAACTAGCCGTGAATCTAGTTCAACGTGCCTTTACTCACTAGTGATTTGACTCACGTATACTGCAGTATAAGTAACTAATTAATTCTCTAATAAGATTTGTATAGCGCTTTTCTTTTTATCTATATCTAATTCTTAGCTAGGGCTTATTAGTTACTCATACATGCTATACAGATTATCACAATTGAATATTTCTTATTAATTTAGAGTCTCTGATTTATCGGCATCTGAATTATTTCTTTTACAATGATTTTTAAAAAAGAAAGGAATAATTGATCTTTTGAGAAGTGAATAATTTGATTTTGACTTCCCTGGTTCAGAAGATGATGTGGAGATGCTCCGGAAATCCCTCGCTGTCCTGATCCAATCTGCTAGAGACGACGATCTACTGAGCGTCCTGGATTTTGGCGATGAGTTCGGGAATCAGCAACACTCTGCTCCTTCTGCAACTGGTGATGGTTTTACGTCTGTAGTTTTAGCCGCTACAACTACGTCAGGCTCCTCGTTCGATTCACGTTTCACTCCAGCGTGTGTGTCTCGTTACGGGTTGTCGCTCTGCTCGTCAGTTCTTCAGCTCGTACCTTGATGATAGACGGCCTCTTCTGTCGTACTCTTGAAGTGGTTTCTTGTAGTATATAGTTGATCTCTTGCGTGCGTACGCCAACGGTTAATGTATTGCGCGATACGCTTATTTGTTGATAAGTAAGAGTATCTTGAATAGACGATTTTATTACGAGTCGTTACAGTTGATCTGTTGAACAAGACGATCGTAATAATGCGTGTTGACACCTCGAGTCTTCACAGACGTATCTTCACAAATGTGTGTTACTAAGACGATTGAAGATGTACGTGTGTTCCTCTTGAGTACTGGCAGTCGAGTGTTCTATCAGCCGAAAACTTTGCGTTAGTTCCAATTTCTTTGAATGATTTGATTGGCTGACACACTCTCCCTTCTACTTGAATTTTGAGTCACCTCATTCCGTGAGAACGAAACTAATTCCCACAGTCTGAGAATTAATATTATTTTTAATATTTTAGTGAATGGTTAGTGAGGATCGGTCAATAATACAACTTTTAGTTATTTTTCGTTGACGTTTCGACAATATTTATTGTCATCTTCAGGACAATTGTTGCTGACGCCAAACACACAACTGTGACTAACCATTCACTAAAACATTCACCGATTGACGGTCACTAAAAAAAAAAAAAAAAAAAAAAAAAAAAAAAAAAAAAAAAAAATTTAAGAATTTTTAATATTCTTAATACACCGGATTTTAATTGTCGGTGCGGATGTCCGGTCGCAATTTATATTGCGATTATCTTGGCTGCAAGCCAAGTTATGCTAATTCTAAAATATACATTTGGTTGTTAATTCTTATGACTATTACATATTAAAAGCTCTTCTGTGTAGCTCAATTACTAAGGAAGTTATTAACATAACATTATCTCTGTTAATGTTTAATTATATTAAATAAAATTATTACACCCTATTATTAATATTTCTGCAAACATTTTGGCTAATTTGGATTTTTCCTAAATTTACCGGTTTCCGAAATATTAATAATTGAAAATTTGGGCGTGGCCCTTATTTGTTTATAGTGTGTGTGGTTACGTAACGGCAGCTGACATTGCCGTGTGACCCTGTACAATGCGTTAAGATGCACGCTACATCATAAGAGTTGAGTTTCAATGCTTTAAATTTATTTAAACATTGATATAGTAAACCCTTTACATATAACTCTAAATCAGTGAGATTTGGTCACGTGATATACACCCCCACCCGTTTAAAAAAAAAATGAGTGTAGGATATACAATTATTATTAATTTTTTTCCAATTTCAATTATTTTTTTTTAGATATACATTGGTTATGCTTCACAAACTATACATTGTATTATCTATCTACTAACATATACACTGGTATCACTATTCTTTATCATATGGCTTAATTCTAATTGAATAACATATTGATATGGTGCATATAATTATTGTGTAACAAATGTTTGTAGCCTGGGTAGTAGTTAATTGCAACGTTTAAGAAAGAATGTCGCTGATAACGACAGACAACAGCGGCACGCGCGCGCAGGAATGTGCTTGGTTTGTTTACACTTTGATCAAAGAGCAAGCGCCTTCTAATTAACCTACATTTCAAATCAGCTGTACGCTACGTTGCATTGTGTAACCGTTTCCTGCTACCGTGGTTAGCTTCGCCGCGCTCGTTTTATTGTTCGCGTGTGTGTTAGTTAGTTACCGCGCTACAAACGAAATGTCGTTCATTCACAATTTACTTACTATTATTATTATTATTATATCTAATACATTTAATTTATTTTAATAATAATTATTAATATTTAATTTATTTTTAACCCTATACAGTGCCTCTTATATTTGGTAACTCTCTTTATGGGTGGTTCGACAATCTTTTTTTTTCCACGCGTAAAAACCTTCGCGACTGCCGGATATCACACTAGCGGTTTCCCAAACTCCTTGCGTGGGAACGCCGTCTCCCTGTTCCTGTACTACCGGACACGTTATGTTAGGTGGGCATTGTTGTATTGTATTTAACTCTAACAATGGTTCTCTACCATCCGGTGGGAACACCTTATTAACTGGCATGTAAATTACATCATCGAAAGTACATTTTTCACACAACATATTATTCTTATTTCTAATATTCTTATATCTACGTATTTTTGCAGGGCTTATTGCGCGTCCTTTCTGGAGGCGCCCTTTGGCAAGTTTCTTGCAGATTGATGGCATTTTGGTTTTTCGATAGGATCCCTACCGTTTCGTGTTTCGCTCTCTTGCGCGGTCGTATCGTTTTTCGATATATCGACTGTTTGAATTGTTCTCATTGAGGTCCCATCGTCGCCTTTATTTTGCATTTTCGGCCTACCGACATTTGGCTTACTTTTATAGTCAAAGGGTTTATTAGGCGGTTTTGGCGGTGTCTGGGGTGGAGTCGCACTAGTACTGGGTCTTTGATCAGGTTGGGCATGATATGGTACCCGTCTATTTTGACCCTCGTTATTTCGGCTAAAGTCCGGGTTATATCTCCACCCGCCTAAATCAAAAACAGTTTCGCTTTGCGACACTAAAATAAGCAATTCGTCAACCGTGCGTATCCCTTGTGTAAACACGGCTACACGTATATTATGGTTGAAATGATATGCTAATTTAGTGACAATGTCCATCTCAGAAAACGCTGGTGTTAAATGCTTAGCGCGCTCAACTTGCTGTATGATATAATTTTCGGGCGTTATACCGTGCTTCCTCTCATAACGTCCGTATTCGAGTTCGTTTCGTAGAAGTCTCTGTGTGTGTGAATTCCAATACCGGCTTTCGAACTTCTGTTTGAATTCCGCGTATGTGGTAATTTGATCACGTACAATATTATAGCATTTTCGCGCAGAATCACGCATCGCGTTTACTATCCACTGTATGCGATCTTGATCATCCAATCGCGAACCTACTCTCGCCATTTCCCTTTCACATGTTAACAAGAATTCGATCGGGTTTTCATTATTTTCCCCCGTGAAATATACTCGATTCTTTTCATCGGCTTGTCCCTGTACTAAGATATTAGGAGCGGATCTCCTACGTACTTCCCGTCGTACTTTTAAAATCTCGTCATTAAGTGTTTGCAATAGACTCTCTTTATTCGAATCTATATTGGAACGCGTCTCTACTATCGAAGCGTCAAGCCTATCGACACGCCGTTGTGTTTCCGTCGCGTCTGCTTGGATTCTTACTTCGAGTGTATCAACTTTTTTCGCAACCTCCGCAGTTTGTTTTTCACACCTACCGATGTGTTCTTTGAATCGGCCCTCCATACGCGTAACTTGTTCAATAAACGATTTCTGCATCGTGGTCTCAAAAAACCTTGAACCGTTCGTTTATTTTCGTTTCTACCGTATGAACTTTTTCTCCGATTTCCGTGACTTTAGCGGTCAATTCTTTATTACTTTGTCCGATTTCGGTGACTTTAGCGTCTACGTTTTTCACGCTTTCATCGATTTTCGCGGTCGTTCCTTTATTACTTTGTTTTATTTCGGTGACTTTAGCATCTAAATTTTTATTACTTTGTTTTATTTCCGCATTTATATCCGCGTTACTGTGTTCTAGTGCCTCGGTTAAAATTAATTTTTGCGCGTCTATTTTAGCCGTTAATTCCGCGATATTGAGTTCAGCTTTGGCTGCACTTTGTTCAAATTTCGCATCTATTTTAGCTGTTAAATCCGCGTTTGCTTGTTTCATTTCTTGCAACATCTGTTTAAACATTTTTTCGGTATCCATTTTTACACAATACTTTCAAACACTTCACTGCTGTACTACTACCAATTCACAAAACTTTCTTTGGGGATTGTTAGAGTTGGACGCCAGCTGTTTTACTAGTTAAAACAGCCAAATTTGTTTTAACGTAAATTGAATTTAATTTAAATTTAATTCGATTTTCTAGGCCCACGTTCAGGGCGACATTTATAACACAATAAATGTCGTTTTGAACGCAGATTTAATATAATTTAAATTTGTCGAGCACCACGATTTTGGAGCGCCATTTATAACACGACAAATGTCTGACGTGTTGTTTTTGCAATGTAATGTTTTCTGTGTTTAATGAGCACCTACCTGCTGTCCGTTCTTGCGGCTTCTTCCGACTATGGGCGTGTGGATTTGTGATTTGAATTCGCAAGTAGGTTAACTCAAGTGTACAACAACAAAACACTAATCTTGTTATAATTATTGTGAAGAGTTTTGTGAGGTTGGTAGGCTCCGTAGGACAGCAATAAAAATACAGTGTGGGGTAATAAAATCGGGGTTTATTATACTAATCACACATAAGAATGAAAAAACTTATAGTTACAACAATTCTGACGAACTAAAACAGTAAATAGAAACTGGTATGATGTTTTCTGTATGGTTACTATTATTCAGAAAATGAGCTTGTTATTTGAAATTATATTAATGGTATTTTTCTTGATTTCAAAGAAGTTAGTTTTAATTAATTTAATTAATGAATTTAATTTAATTTAATTTAATTTAATTTGCAATGACTTTAAAATGATTTTAATTACTCTAAAATGCTTGTAAATATTCTGCAATAAACTAGCCGTGAATCTAGTTCAACGTGCCTTTACTCACTAGTGATTTGACTCACGTATACTGCAGTATAAGTAACTAATTAATTCTCTAATAAGATTTGTATAGCGCTTTTCTTTTTATCTATATCTAATTCTTAGCTAGGGCTTATTAGTTACTCATACATGCTATACAGATTATCACAATTGAATATTTCTTATTAATTTAGAGTCTCTGATTTATCGGCATCTGAATTATTTCTTTTACAATGATTTTTAAAAAAGAAAGGAATAATTGATCTTTTGAGAAGTGAATAATTTGATTTTGACTTCCCTGGTTCAGAAGATGATGTGGAGATGCTCCGGAAATCCCTCGCTGTCCTGATCCAATCTGCTAGAGACGACGATCTACTGAGCGTCCTGGATTTTGGCGATGAGTTCGGGAATCAGCAACACTCTGCTCCTTCTGCAACTGGTGATGGTTTTACGTCTGTAGTTTTAGCCGCTACAACTACGTCAGGCTCCTCGTTCGATTCACGTTTCACTCCAGCGTGTGTGTCTCGTTACGGGTTGTCGCTCTGCTCGTCAGTTCTTCAGCTCGTACCTTGATGATAGACGGCCTCTTCTGTCGTACTCTTGAAGTGGTTTCTTGTAGTATATAGTTGATCTCTTGCGTGCGTACGCCAACGGTTAATGTATTGCGCGATACGCTTATTTGTTGATAAGTAAGAGTATCTTGAATAGACGATTTTATTACGAGTCGTTACAGTTGATCTGTTGAACAAGACGATCGTAATAATGCGTGTTGACACCTCGAGTCTTCACAGACGTATCTTCACAAATGTGTGTTACTAAGACGATTGAAGATGTACGTGTGTTCCTCTTGAGTACTGGCAGTCGAGTGTTCTATCAGCCGAAAACTTTGCGTTAGTTCCAATTTCTTTGAATGATTTGATTGGCTGACACACTCTCCCTTCTACTTGAATTTTGAGTCACCTCATTCCGTGAGAACGAAACTAATTCCCACAGTCTGAGAATTAATATTATTTTTAATATTTTAGTGAATGGTTAGTGAGGATCGGTCAATAATACAACTTTTAGTTATTTTTCGTTGACGTTTCGACAATATTTATTGTCATCTTCAGGACAATTGTTGCTGACGCCAAACACACAACTGTGACTAACCATTCACTAAAACATTCACCGATTGACGGTCACTAAAAAAAAAAAAAAAAAAAAAAAAAAAAAAAAAAAAAAAAAAAATTTAAGAATTTTTAATATTCTTAATACACCGGATTTTAATTGTCGGTGCGGATGTCCGGTCGCAATTTATATTGCGATTATCTTGGCTGCAAGCCAAGTTATGCTAATTCTAAAATATACATTTGGTTGTTAATTCTTATGACTATTACATATTAAAAGCTCTTCTGTGTAGCTCAATTACTAAGGAAGTTATTAACATAACATTATCTCTGTTAATGTTTAATTATATTAAATAAAATTATTACACCCTATTATTAATATTTCTGCAAACATTTTGGCTAATTTGGATTTTTCCTAAATTTACCGGTTTCCGAAATATTAATAATTGAAAATTTGGGCGTGGCCCTTATTTGTTTATAGTGTGTGTGGTTACGTAACGGCAGCTGACATTGCCGTGTGACCCTGTACAATGCGTTAAGATGCACGCTACATCATAAGAGTTGAGTTTCAATGCTTTAAATTTATTTAAACATTGATATAGTAAACCCTTTACATATAACTCTAAATCAGTGAGATTTGGTCACGTGATATACACCCCCACCCGTTTAAAAAAAAAATGAGTGTAGGATATACAATTATTATTAATTTTTTTCCAATTTCAATTATTTTTTTTTAGATATACATTGGTTATGCTTCACAAACTATACATTGTATTATCTATCTACTAACATATACACTGGTATCACTATTCTTTATCATATGGCTTAATTCTAATTGAATAACATATTGATATGGTGCATATAATTATTGTGTAACAAATGTTTGTAGCCTGGGTAGTAGTTAATTGCAACGTTTAAGAAAGAATGTCGCTGATAACGACAGACAACAGCGGCACGCGCGCGCAGGAATGTGCTTGGTTTGTTTACACTTTGATCAAAGAGCAAGCGCCTTCTAATTAACCTACATTTCAAATCAGCTGTACGCTACGTTGCATTGTGTAACCGTTTCCTGCTACCGTGGTTAGCTTCGCCGCGCTCGTTTTATTGTTCGCGTGTGTGTTAGTTAGTTACCGCGCTACAAACGAATTGTCGTTCATTCACAACTTCCTTACTATTATTATTATTATTATATCTAATACATTTAATTTATTTTAATAATGATTATTAATATTTAATTTATTTTTAACCCTATACAGTGCCTCTAATATTTGGTAACTCTCTTTATGGGTGGTTCGACAATATTTTTCTAGCCACGCGTAAAATCCTTCGCGACTGCCGGATATCACACTAGCGGTTTCCCAAACTCCTTGCGTGGGAACGCCGTCTCCCTGTTCCTCTACTGCCGGACACGTTATGTTAGGTGGGCATTGTTGTATTGTATTTAACTCTAACAATGGTTCTCTACCATCCGGTGGGAACACCTTATTAACTGGAATGTAAATTACATCATCGAAAGTACATTTTTCACACAACATATTATTCTTATTTCTAATATTCTTATATCTACGTATTTTTGCAGGGCTTATTGCGCGTCCTTCCTGGAGGCGCCCTTTGGCAAGTTTTTTGCAGATTGATGGCATTTTGGTTTTTCGATAGGATCCCTAACGTTTTGTGTTTCGCTCTCTTGCGCGGTCGTATCGTTTTTCGATATATCGACTGATGAAATTGTTCTCATTGAGGTCCCATCGTCGCCTTTATTTTGCATTTTCGGCCTACCGACATTTGGCTTACCTTTATAGTCAAAGGGTTTATTAGGCGGTTTTGGCGGTGTCTGGGGTGGAGTCGCACTAGTACTGGGTCTTTGATCAGGTTGGGCATGATATGGTACCCGTCTATTTTGACCCTCGTTATTTCGGCTAAAGTCCGGGTTATATCTCCACCCGCCTAAATCAAAAACAGTTTCGCTTTGCGACACTAAAATAAGCAATTCGTCAACCGTGCGTATCCCTTGTGTAAACACTGCTACACGTATATTATGGTTGAAATGATATGCTAATTTAGTGACAATGTCGATCTCAGAAAACGCTGGTGTTAAATGCTTAGCGCGCTCAACTTGCTGTATGGTATAATTTTCGGGCGTTATACCGTGCTTCCTTTCATAACGTCAGTATTCGAGTTCGTTTCGTAGAAGTCTCTGTGTGTGTGAATTCCAATACCGGCTTTCGAACTTCTGTTTGAATTCCGCGTATGTGGTAATTTTATCATGTACAATATTATACCATTTTCGCGCAGAATCACGCATCGCGTTTACTATCCACTGTATGCGATCTTGATCATCCAATCGCGAACCTACTCTCGCCATTTCCCTTTCACATGTTAACAAAAATTCGATCGGGTTTTCATTATTTTCCCCCGTGAATATTCGAATACACTCTCTTTATTCGAATCTAGATTGGAACGCGTCTCTACTATCGAAGCGTCAAGCCTATCGACACGCCGTTGTGTTTCCGTCGAGTCTGCTTGGATTCTTACTTCGAGTGTATCAACTTTTTTCGCATCCTCCGCAGTTTGTTTTTCACACCTACCGATGTGTTCTTTGAATCGGCCCTCCATACGCGTAACTTGTTCAATAAACGATTTCTGCATCGTGGTCTCAAAAACCTTGAACCGTTCGTTTATTTTCGTTTCTACCGTATGAACTTTTTCTCCGATTTCCGTGACTTTAGCGGTCAATTCTTTATTACTTTGTCCGATTTCGGTGACTTTAGCATCTACGTTTTTCACGCTTTCATCGATTTTCGCGGTCGTTTCTTTATTACTTTGTTTTATTTCGGTGACTTTAGCATCTAAATTTTTATTACTTTGTTTTATTTCCGCATTTATATCCGCGTTACTGTGGTCTAGTGCCTCGGTTAAACTTAATTTTTGCGCGTATATTTTAGCCGTTAATTCCGCGATATTGAGTTCAGCTTTGGCTGCACTTTGTTCAAATTTCGCATCTATTTTAGCTGTTAAATCCGCGTTTGCTTGTTTCATTTCTTGCAACATCTGTTTAAACATTTTTTCGGTATCCATTTTTACACAATACTTTCAAACACTTCACTGCTGTACTACTACCAATTCACAAAACTTTCTTTGGGGATTGTTAGAGTTGGACGCCAGCTGTTTTACTAGTTAAAACAGCAAAATTTGTTTTAACGTAAATTGAATTTAATTTAAATTTAATTCGATTTTCTAGGCCCACGTTCAGGGCGACATTTATAACACAATAAATGTCGTTTTGAAAGCAGATTTTATATAATTTAAATTTGTCGAGCCCCACGATCTTGGAGCACCATTTATAACAATAAATGTAGCGTTTTGTTTCAATTTTAATATGATTTAAATTTGTGGAGCCCCACGATTTTGGAGCGCCATTTATAACACGATAAATGTCTGACGTGTTGTTTTTGCAATGTAATGTTTTCTGTGTTTAATGAACACCTACCTGCTGTCCGTTCTTGCGGCTTCTTCCGACTATGGGCGTGTGGATTTGTGATTTGAATTCGCAAGTAGGTTAACTCAAGTGTACAACAACAAAACACTAATCTTGTTATAATTATTGTGAAGAGTTTTGTGAGGTTGGTAGGCTCCGTAGTACAGCAATAAAAATACAGTGTGGGGTAATAAAATCGGGGTTTATTATACTAATCACACATAAGAATGAAAAAACTTATAGTTACAACAATTCTTACGAACTAAAAGAGTAAATAGAAACTGGTATGATGTTTTCTGTATGGTTACTATTATTCAGAAAATGAGCTTGTTATTTGAAATTATATTAATGGTATTTTTCTTGATTTCAAAGAAGTTAGTTTTAATTAATTTAATTAATGAATTTAATTTAATTTAATTTGCAATGACTTTAAAATGATTTTAATTACTCTAAAATACTTGTAAATATTCTGAAATAAACTAGCCGTGAATCTAGTTCAACGTGCCTTTATTCACTAGTGATTTGACTCACGTATACTGCAGTATAAGTAATTAATTAATTCTCTAATAAGATTTGTATAGCGCTTTTCTTTTTATCTATATCTAATTCTTAGCTAGGGCTTATTAGTTACTCATACATGCTATACAGATTATCACAATTGAATATTTCTTATTAATTTAGAGTCTCTGATTTATCGGCATCTGAATTATTTCTTTTACAATGATTTTTAAAAAGAAAGAAAAAATTGATCTTTTGAGAAGAGAATAATTTGATTTTGACTTCCCTGGTTCAGAAGATGATGTGGAGATGCTCCGGAAATCCCTCGCTGTCCTGATCCAATCTGCTAGAGACGACGATCTACTGAGAGTCCTGGATTTTGGCGATGAGTTCGGGAATCAGCAACACTCTGCTCCTTCTGCAACTGGTGATGGTTTTACGTCTGTAGTTTTAGCCACTACAACTACGTCAGGCTCCTCGTTCGATTCACGTTTCACTCCAGCGTGTGTGTCTCGTTACGGGTTGTCGCTCTGCTCGTCAGTTCTTCAGCTCGTACCTTGATGATAGACGGCCTCTTCTGTCGTACTCTTGAAGTGGTTTCTTGTAGTATATAGTTGATCTCTTGCGTGCGTACGCCAACGGTTAATGTATTGCGCGATACGCTTATTTGTTGATAAGTAAGAGTATCTTGAATAGACGATATTATTACGAGTCGTTACAGTTGATCTGTTGAACAAGACGATCGTAATAATGCGTGTTGACACCTCGAGTCTTCACAGACGTATCTTCACAAATATGTGTTACTAAGACGATTGAAGATGTACGTGTTTTCCTCTTGAGTACTGGCAGTCGAGTGTTCTATCAGCCGAAAACTTTGCGTTAGTTCCAATTTCTTTGAATGATTTGATTGGCTGACACACTCTCCCTTCTACTTGAATTTTGAGTCACCTCATTCCGTGAGAACGAAACTAATTCCCACAGTCAGAGAATTAATATTATTTTTAATATTCTTAATACACCGGATTTTAATTGTCGGTGCGGATGTCCGGTCGCAATTGATATTGCGATTATCTTGGCTGCAAGCCAAGTTATGCTAATTCTAAAATATACATTTGGTTGTTAGTTCTTATGACTATTACATATTAAAAGCTCTTCTGTGTAGCTCAATTACTAAGGAAGTTATTAACATAAAATCAATTATCTCTGTTAATGTTTAATTATATTAAATACAATTCTTACACCCTATTATTAATATTTCGGCAAACATTTTGGCTATTTTGGATTTTTCCTAAATTTACCGGTTTCCGAAATACTAATAATTGAAAATTTGGGCGTGGCCCTTATTTGTTTATAGTGTGTGTGGTTACGTAACGGCAGCTGACATTGCCGTGTGACCCTGTACAATGCGTTAAGATGCACGCTAAATCATAAGAGTTGAGTTTCAACGCTTTAAATTTATTTAAACATTGATATAGTAAACCCTTTACATATAACTCCAAATCGATGAGATTTGGTCACGTTATATACACCCCCACCCGTTTAAAAAAAAATGAGTGTAGGATATACAATTATTATTATTTTTTTTTTTCCAATTTCAATTATTTTTTTTTTTTAGATATACATTGGTTATGCTTCACAAACTATACATTGTATTATCTATCTACTAACATATACACTGGTATCACTATTCTTTATCATATGGCTTAATTCTAATTGAATAACATATCGATATGGTGCATAAAAGTATTGTGTAACAAATGTTTGTAGCCTGGGTAGTAGTTAATTGCAACGTTTAAGAAAGAATGTCGCTGATAACGACAGACAACAGCGGCACGCGCGCGCAGGAATGTGCTTGGTTTGTTTACACTTTGATCAAAGAGCAAGCGCCTTCTAATTAACCTACATTTCAAATCAGCTGTACGCTACGTTGCATTGTGTAACCGTTTCCTGCTACCGTGGTTAGCTTCGCCGCGCTCGTTTTATTGTACGCGTGTGTGTTAGTTAGTTACCGTGCTACAAACGAATTGTCGTTCATTCACAACTTACTTACTATTATTATT
The DNA here is from genome assembly GCA_034769895.1 of Magicicada septendecula. Lineage (NCBI taxonomy): Eukaryota > Metazoa > Arthropoda > Insecta > Hemiptera > Cicadidae > Magicicada > Magicicada septendecula. The sequence continues at coordinate 714,980,521 of CM068367.1, read as the reverse complement.
ATTATATCTAATACATTTAATTTATTTTAATAATGATTATTAATATTTGATTTATTTTTAACCCTATACAGTGCCTCTAATATTTGGTAACTCTCTTTATGGGTGGTTCGACAATATTTTTCTAGCCACGCGTAAAATCCTTCGCGACTGCCGGATATCACACTAGCGGTTTCCCAAACTCCTTGCGTGGGAACGCCGTCTCCCTGTTCCTCTACTGCCGGACACGTTATGTTAGGTGGGCATTGTTGTATTGTATTTAACTCTAACAATGGTTCTCTACAATCCGGTGGGAACACCTTATTAACTGGCATGTAAATTACATCATCGAAAGTACATTTTTCACACAACATATTATTCTTATTTCTAATATTCTTATATCTACGTATTTTTGCAGGGCTTATTGCGCGTCCTTCCTGGAGGCGCCCTTTGGCAAGTTTTTTGCAGATTGATGGCATTTTGGTTTTTCGATAGGATCCCTAACGTTTTGTGTTTCGCTCTCTTGCGCGGTCGTATCGTTTTTCGATATATCGATTGTTTGAATTGTTCTCATTGAGGTCCGATCGTCGCCTTTATTTTGCATTTTCGGCCTACCGACATTTGGCTTACCTTTATAGTCAAAGGGTTTATTAGGCGGTTTTGGCGGTGTCTGGGGTGGAGTCGCACTAGTACTGGGTCTTTGATCAGGTTGGGCATGATATGGTACCCGTCTATTTTGACCCTCGTTATTTCGGCTAAAGTCCGGGTTATATCTCCACCCGCCTAAATCAAAAACAGTTTCGCTTTGCGACACTAAAATAAGCAATTCGTCAACCGTGCGTATCCCTTGTGTAAACACGGCTACACGTATATTATGGTTGAAATATGTTAAATTAGTGACAATGTCGATCTCAGAAAACGCTGGTGTTAAATGCTTAGCGCGCTCAACTTGCTGTATGGTATAATTTTCGGGCGTTATACCGTGCTTCCTCTCATAACGTCCGTATTCGAGTTCGTTTCGTAGAAGTCTCTGTGTGTGTGAATTCCAATACCGGCTTTCGAACTTCTGTTTGAATTCCGCGTATGTGGTAATTTTATCATGTACAATATTATACCATTTTCGCGCAGAATCACGCATCGCGTTTACTATCCACTGTATGCGATCTTGATCATCCAATCGCGAACCTACTCTCGCCATTTCCCTTTCACATGTTAACAAGAATTCGATCGGGTTTTCATTATTTTCCCCCGTGAAATATACTCGATTCTTTTCATCGGCTTGTCCCTGTACTAAGATATTAGGAGCGGATCTCCTACGTACTTCCTGTCGTACTTTTAAAATCTCGTCATTAAGTGTTTGCAATACACTCTCTTTATTCGAATCTAGATTGGAATGCGTCTCTACTATCGAAGCGTCAAGCCTATCGACACGCCGTTGTGTTTCCGTCGAGTCTGCTTGGATTCTTACTTCGAGTGTATCAACTTTTTTCGCAACCTCCGCAGTTTGTTTTTCACACCTACCGATGTGTTCATTGAATCGGCCCTCCATACGCGTAACTTGTTCAATAAACGATTTCTGCATCGTGGTCTCAAAAACCTTGAACCGTTTGTTTATTTTCGTTTCTACCGTATGAACTTTTTCTCCAATTTCCGTGACTTTAGCGGTCAATTCTTTATTACTTTGTCCGATTTCGGTGACTTTAGCATCTACGTTTTTCACGCTTTCATCGAATTTCGCGGTCGTTTCTTTATTACTTTGTTTTATTTCGGTGACTTTAGCATCTAATTTTTTATTACTTTGTTTTATTTCCGCATTTATATCCGCGTTACTGTGTTCTAGTGCCTCGGTTAAAATTAATTTTTGCGCGTCTATTTTAGCCGTTAATTCGGCGATATTGAGTTCAGCTTTGGCTGCACTTTGTTCAAATTTCGCATCTATTTTAGCTGTTAAATCCGCGTTTGCTTGTTTCATTTCTTGCAACATCTGTTTAAACATTTTTTCGGTATCCATTTTTACACAATACTTCTAACACTTCACTGCTGTACTACTACCAATTCACAAAACTTTCTTTGGGGATTGTTAGAGTTGGACGCCAGCTGTTTTACTAGTTAAAACAGCAAAATTTGTTTTAACGTAAATTGAATTTAATTTAAATTTAATTCGATTTTCTAGGCCCACGTTCAGGGCGACATTTATAACACAATAAATGTCGTTTTGAACGCAGATTTAATATAATTTAAATTTGTCGAGCCCCACGATCTTGGAGCGCCATTTATAACAATAAATGTAGCGTTTTGTTTCAATTTTAATATGATTTAAATTTGTGGAGCCCCACGATTTTGGAGCGCCATTTATAACACGATAAATGTCTGACGTGTTGTCTTTGCAATGTAATGTTTTCTGTGTTTAATGAGCACCTACCTGCTGTCCGTTCTTGCGGCTTCTTCCGACTATGGGCGTGTGGATTTGTGATTTGAATTCGCAAGTAGGTTAACTCAAGTGTACAACAACAAAACACTAATCTTGTTATAATTATTGTGAAGAGTTTTGTGAGGTTGGTAGGCTCCGTAGTACAGCAATAAAAATACAGTGTGGGGTAATAAAATCGGGGTTTATTATACTAATCACACTTAAGAATGAAAAAACCTATAGTTACAACAATTCTTACGAACTAAAACAGTAAATAGAAACTGGTATGATGTTTTCTGTATGGTTACTATTATTCAGAAAATGAGCTTGTTATTTGAAATTATATTAATTGTATTTTTCTTGATTTCAAAGAAGTTAGTTTTAATAAATTTAATTAATGAATTTAATTTAATTTAATTTAATTTGCAATGACTTTAAAATGATTTTAATTACTCTAAAATGCTTGTAAATATTCTGAAATAAACTAGCCGTGAATCTAGTTCAACGTGCCTTTATTCACTAGTGATTTGACTCACGTATACTGCAGTATAAGTAATTAATTAATTCTCTAATAAGATTTGTATAGCTCTTTTCTTTTTATCTATATCTAATTCTTAGCTAGGGCTTATTAGTTACTCATACATGCTATACAGATTATCACAATTGAATATTTCTTATTAATTTAGAGTCTCTGATTTATCGGCATCTGAATTATTTCTTTTACAATGATTTTTAAAAAAGAAAGGAAAAATTGATCTTTTGAGAAGTGAATAATTTGATTTTGACTTCCCTGGTTCAGAAGATGATGTGGAGATGCTCCGGAAATCCCTCGCTGTCCTGATCCAATCTGCTAGAGACGACGATCTACTGAGCGTCCTGGATTTTGGCGATGAGTTCGGGAATCAGCAACACTCTGCTCCTTCTGCAACTGGTGATGATTTTACGTCTGTAGCTTTAGCCGCTACAACTGGGTCAGGCTCCTCGTTCGATTCACGTTTCACTCCAGCGTGTGTGTCTCGTTACTTCAAAGTAACCATGTGACTTCCTTCCACCAATTAAATGCTGGAAGGCAGTTGGAAATTTTCTTAAGCCTGTTGTTACACAGTTAGTTCTTCTCAGGCAGCTATCACGATCGGGACGTGCAATTCTTGTTCAAGATTTTTCCGCTTGCAAGAATTCGTTAAGTCTTTTCGGCGGTAGTAACGAGTGTGGAGACTCAGAACTGTTTGTGTATTACATCTCTACACACAGTATTGTTATTATAATATTGCGTGTGTAAATAAGTGAACTTGAACTGTGTTACTGTGTGAGGTATTCTGCAGTACCAGTAAAATTTAATAATTACTTAGTAATAAATTTGGCATCATTAGTTTCCGCGTGAGTGGAAGATTTCCGTATAGGGAGGTCTACTGATCGCGGTAGACCCAGTGGTACGCGTGAACACTTGAAGAGTCCGGATTGGTATAAGCTTAATATACCGTTTCTAAGTAAAACTCACTGTGACCTGAGATACTTGTAAATTATAAATTCTATATGAAGTTTAACCAGTAGTATCCATAGAACCGTTGTGGTGTGCGAAGCGTCAGTGTCAACGTTGGGACTACTGGACACCAGCCCAGCTGGAAGCGTTACCAGGGTGAACCGTCTGTCATCTATACGCCACGCCGGACGACTCAACGACACAGAAAAGCCCCCCCCCCTTTTTCATCAACATCGTCGTGGGAATCATAACATATGTAACGTATCACATCACGTGTATGAACAGTAATTAACACTTTAAAAGACTATATATATCAAAAACTACCATTATTATGCTTGTCAAATATATCATATAAACAATTACATCTGTCTTGTGTGCAATAAATAATCTTAAACCCTCCAATATAGACTTTTGCATTAAGATACACATACTACCATATCCTATGCGCCAATAGTTAAGTAATTTGTGTTGTCGCATAGTGATATTTGGCGCTTAGCAACGTAGGGCACGTAAATTAGCGGTAAATTTACGCTATTCTATATATGTCAAAGAATATAAAATTTGTTGGTAACATCCGACGTATAATTATAATTAAGTAATATTTGCGTGTGTATGGTTCATATGAAAATCTGAGGATATAATTTGTCAATTGTGCATATTCTCTTGTGTGTCATTTATGAACAATTTTATCAGGAAATTGGAGGTAGATTATTAGTTGTTTTGTGTGTTAGGTAAGGTTTGTTTACATTTTTATATATTGAACTGCTTACTGTGTGTGTATAAACTGGTTTACACTACGATAATAATCTTGTAATAATAATAAGTTTCGTAGCGTTAAGTCAGGGAATTTAAATTTTATTAAAATTTTAAAGTAAATTTGATCGTTATGGTGGATACAGCAGAATTAAAGAATACGTTAGCTGCCTTAGTAGTGAGTATACAGAAAATTTCAGAAGAAAATAAAGCTGGTATACAGCAACTCTCAGAAGAAAATAAAGCCTAAAGAAGAAGCCGCTAAACGAGATAAATCGCTCCATGACGAAAACAAAAGGATATATGCGGCTGTGCAGGAACAATCCAGGCAGAGCAAACAAATGTTAGAAGCTGCGGAAAAGCGTATTAGCGAATCAGTAGAAGCTATGAGATCTAACATAGAGTCGAGTTTAGAAGCTAATAATTCACGCGTTAGTGAGTGTGAGGCGAAAATCTCAGGAATTGAAGAGAAAGTGGTACAACACGCATCCACGGTAAATGAATTGGTGGCCGAACAAGACCTGCGAATCCAAGAGCTGCAACATCAAATGTCACGATTACAAAATACATCGTCACCGCTCAATTGTACCACATATGTCTATAAGACCTTGGACGACGTCAATTCGCAGCTAAAGTTCTTTGGACGTGAAAATGAAAACCCCATGTACTTCATTAAGGTTTGCCGACGGGATCTGGAAGCGATTGGCGACAATTTAAGTGAGGCCGATAAAATTAATTTCGTAGTGCGGCGACTTAAGGGTACTGCGGCGGAGTGGTTCTCTGTCGTACAGGATAAGATCAGCACATATGAAGACCTGGTAAAGCATGTCAGGGCTAGATACTGGAATGAGGAGGTCCAGAGGAAGATCCGTGTGCAGCTGGAGTTTGGGAAATATTCCAGTACCAAAGGTTCCAAAGAATCATATGTGATTCAGTTAGTATCAAGAGCTAAGTACCTAGAACCCATCTTAACGGAACCGGACATGGTCAATAAACTTGCACACCATTTTGGACGTGGCATACAGGTTGCCGTCATTACGCAAGGGGTAAAATCTTTAGAAGAGCTACTCATATTGCTCACAAAATGGGAGGGTATTGACAATCAGAGTAACGGTAGTAACAATAATGAAACACCGCGGAAAAATTTTCAAGGTCAACCTCAAACAAAGCAACCACAATCACAACAACAACAACATAAGATAACAAATAAAAATACAACTCAGAGATTTAATACCAACAATATAGCAGTAGTGACGGAAAATGAGTCAGATGTAGAGCAGTCAAAAAAACATGTAAGGCTGCACGGCGTGGGTCCGTGCAACAAAGTAACTAGTACACGTAAGAATATAAATGAAATTTCAAAAATCCGTTCCAACAGTAAAAAGCAGTTCAATCAATCGAGTGTGAATAATGTTAGTTGTAAGAATAAATTTGTTGTGTCTGGCCTATATCCTGCAGAAATTAGAGATAGTTTAGTTTGCAATGATAATAGTAATGAATGTGAAGAAAATATTAGTATTGAAAATGACACCGACCTTATTGTCGATGCGAAAATCACCGATGTGTTGGCGAGGTTTTGTTCGACAGCGGCGCAGAAATCTCGCTAATGGACGAGCGGTTCCTAGAGAGGCACAAAAAACACTTTAAAAAAATCCCGATTCTGGCGGTAAATCACAAAATTATAAAATCAGCGACGGGTGAGTCACAGATGGTTGACAGAAAAGCACTCATAACAATATCCATTCAGGGAGTAGAAATAGAAATCACGGTACTTATTATTAAAAAACTTGTATATGATATTATTTTGGGAGTGGACGCATTAAATAAAGTGCACGCAACCATTGATTTCCCTAACAAAACGTTGAAGTGTACGGTTAATAATAATCGACACAATATCAGATTAGGACGCAGGAAAGGTAATGCGGGGTCCGTATGTGAGCCGTATACATTAGCCCGACCGGCCGTTCAACAAGCTGATAAGATAACGCATGACTTGCTGACCCACAATAGGCAGATAACGGGCAGCGAGCAAAATAAACTACAACGTGTGCTTAATAAATTCGGATCGGTATTTTCAAATAGACCAACCACAACAAAAGTATATAGCACAAGGTTCAAGTCACAGATGAGAATAAATTTGTGCGGAAGACTTACCCCATCCCCCTACACTATCAAGAGCAGGTTGATGCTGAAGTCAGAGACATGCTTGAGAGTGGAGTGATAGAACGCACAGATAGCAACTTTCTGAACCCTCTGGTTGTTGTCAAGAAAAAGAATAACGACATTAGATTATGTCTCGACATGAGAAATCTTAACACCATTACAAAAAAATGCTACGACTGTGCTCCGAATGCGGAGAACCTGTTCATTAAATGCCAAGGGGTCAAATACATGTCCCGCCTCTATCTTAAAAGTGGATTCTGGCAGATCCCCCTTGCTAAAGAATCAAGAAAATACACAGCATTTCTGTATCGCAATAAATGCTACCAGTTCAAAGTAGTTCCCTTTGGATTAGTAACAAGTTTAGCGGCCATGGTCAGGTGTTTGGAATTAGCTTTGGGTCCTGAGGTGGAAGATTTTGTTAGCATATTTGTGGATGATATTTTGATTATATCTAAATCTTTTGAGGAACATATCGAACATCTCAAAATTGTATTTCAAAAATTAAAAGACGCTAACCTGACCCTCAACCTTGAAAAGTGCGAATTTGGTAAATCGCAGATTAAATTTTTAGGACATATAATTTCAGCGGAGGGTATAACAACGGATCCTGAAAAAATACGAGCAATCATGGAGTTCCCGAACCCCACGAAACCTAAGGACATCAGAGCGTTCCTCGGGCTGACCGGTTATTTCCGACGTTTTACACCTGAGTATTCTGAGACAATTGAGCCGTTATTGGAACTGCTACATAAGGGTACTAAATGGAGATGGGAGGAGCGGCATGAGCATGCTTTTAACGCGACCAAAAACTTGTACAGCAGAAACCTTCACGTATTCCATCCCGAGAAGGAGGGCACGTATGTCTTAAATTGCGACGCCTCAGATTATGCCATCGGGGGAGTACTCTACCAACGTAATGAGAAGGGTGAGCACAAAGTGATCGCTTACAGCAGTAGATCATTAAAAGGGGCCGAACGCAACTACTTCACCTCGGAGAAGGAAATCTTGGCCATTGTATACTGCATCAGAAAGTTTCGTTATTACCTGGTTGGGCAACATTTCGAAATCATTTCGGACAACCAGGCCTTATCGTTCATACTGCGCTGCAAGTTGGCTAATGCTCGCATATCCCGTTGGATCATGGCCATCCAGGAGTATGACTTCACGATTAAGTACTGCAAGGCCAGCGAGAACAAAACGGCGGACACGTTAAGCTGGTACCCTCCGGTGATGGAAGAGCGTCATGCTTCAAGTAACAAAGAAGTACAAATTCTGGCTGTTAAATATAAGACAGAGGACAGTCTTAAGAATAAGTTGAAGAATATTGGTACGGAACAGCAACGGGACACTAAATTAAACCAGATCAGTGACGCGATCCGGATCCAAGAAAACCCCAGATACAAAATATATAAAAACGTGCTGTATAAAATTGTTAATGGGGGTTGGAAGATCATGGTACCTGACGCGATGGTGGAAGACCTTACCTGGATGTGTCATGAGAGCCTGGCCCATGCGGGGCCTTATAAATGTTACCTAGCAATGCGGGAGGATTTTGTGTGGCTCAATATGGCCAGGAAAATAAAGGCCATACTTCGCACATGCCACGCCTGCCAAACAGCGAAGTATCCAAACCAACATACCCAGGTAGAAATGGGTAACCTTGTGGCAAGAAGTAAAAGTGACCTTGTCTGCATTGACTTTTTAGGTCCACTTCCGCGGGCGGCACGTGGAATGAAGAACCTTGTGGTTTGTACCGATGCATTCACCAAGCGTGTCAGCCTGTACGCCATCGGTAGACCGACAACATCGGCTGTAGTAAACATTATATTAAATAAATACATGCCGAAAAATGGACCCATAAGAAAAATACTATCGGATCAGGGTAAGCAGTTTACTAACACCAAGTGGCATTCTGAGCTTGAAAAACACGGTGTTCAGACTGTCCTGACAGCGATCCGGAGACAGCAGGGTAACCTGGCTGAACGAGTCAATAAGGAGTTGGGATGCTTATTCCGGACATATTGTAATGTTAACCAGAGTAAATGGCCGGAATTCCTGGAGTTTTTTGAATCTGCCATAAATGGAAATTACAATTCGACTACTGGATATACCCCAAATGAACTCCAAACCGGAGCGATGCCAGGACGAGTCTGGGAAAGGCACAGTGAAAGGATATCGACTCAGAATGTGCCAATACCGGTCGAAATAAAGAAACTCTTGGCGAGGCGACGCATTAAAAAGTGCGCACGGAAAAGTTTAATGCTGAACATAAGCTGGTGAGTTTCAAGACTGGGGAGAGAGTGCTTTTGCGTGCGTTAAATGTTGGAAGAAGGGAGGACAACACAGCCGCGAAGTTTTTCAGGCTTTATAATGGTCCTTATACCCTATCGGAGCAGGTTGGAAAGAATACATTTATATTAACCAACCCCAATACTAACCGTGCAATTGGTAAATTTCATGCTTCCTCGTTGAGAAATTATTATACGAAGGATCCATAAATTACCATAAATAAATGTCAGGATATAGGATGTAAGAATGTGTAGTTTATTTAAAATATGTCAGTTCAGGTATAAATGTTGTATGTAGGGTAATTCTGTAAATGAGCGATAATCTAGTAAAAGATAAGGAATGGAGCCTGTTGTACCTTGCAGCCTTGCGTAATTGCTGTCTGCTTGTCAAGAACATGTGTATTTGTTATTGTTTAAAGGTTACCACGTGTCTTTGGTTTGTTGTTTCTGTCAAGTTGACAGTTATGAAATGTTAGTATTGCAAAGAAGGTGTTTATTTGATTTTATGTTTGAGGGTATTAGTATTATTATTCTTAGGATTAGGAAATTGTTTTGGTTGTATCAAAGAAAAAAAAATTTTTTTATTTTGGTAGTCTAATAAAAAAATTTTTTTTTTTATGCGGGAAGGAGTTAATCCTGCAATGAAACACAGGATCCTGATAAGCAGTGCAGGCTTGCGTAGTACACAGACGATGAACATTCATGTCTAAATTGGTAGTTTTGTTAGATTTGGTTTTTGTGATATAAGTTTTGTATTTTAGAAGGATAAGGAATTAGGTTTAGTAAAACTGTGTATTATTTTATTTATTATTTATTCATGTACTATGTCTGTGGAAATGTGCGCGTGTGCGCGAGTGATAAACGTTTCCCTGACTGTGCGTGATATAGTTATTGTATTGTTATGACACTTGAACGGAACATCAACTACTGTATTAGCTACAGTTCCTATATATTTCTATCTATTAAATGACGTTCAAATATGATTTTATTGAAGTATGAAGTTGTTGTAAAACGCAGTTATGCATGAGATAAAGGTATTCTGAGATTACCATCTATGCATGCTCTTGCAAAGTCGATGCACTTTACGGCATGAAAAGTTGCGAGTCATGTTCAAAGTAACCATGTGACTTCCTTCCACCAATTAAATGCTGGAAGGCAGTTGGAAATTTTCTTAAGCCTGTTGTTACACAGTTAGTTCTTCTCAGGCAGCTATCACGATCGGGACGTGCAATTCTTGTTCAAGATTTTTCCGCTTGCAAGAATTCGTTAAGTCTTTTCGGCGGTAGTAACGAGTGTGGAGACTCAGAACTGTTTGTGTATTACATCTCTACACACAGTATTGTTATTATAATATTGCGTGTGTAAATAAGTGAACTTGAACTGTGTTACTGTGTGAGGTATTCTGCAGTACCAGTAAAATTTAATAATTACTTAGTAATAAATTTGGCATCATTAGTTTCCGCGTGAGTGGAAGATGTCCGTATAGGGAGGTCTACTGATCGCGGTAGACCCAGTGGTACGCATGAACACTTGAAGAGTCCGGATTGGTATAAGCTTAATATACCGTTTCTAAGTAAAACTCACTGTGACCTGAGATACTTGTAAATTATAAATTCTATATGAAGTTTAACCAGTAGTATCCATAGAACCGTTGTGGTGTGCGAAGCGTCAGTGTCAACGTTGGGACTACAGGACACCAGCCCAGCTGGAAGCGTTACCAGGGTGAACCGTCTGTCATCTATACGCCACGCCGGACGACTCAACGACACAGAAAAGCCCCCCTTTTTCATCAACATCGTCGTGGGAATCATCACATATGTAACGTATCACATCACGTGTATGAACAGTAATTAACACTTTAAAAGACTATATATATCAAACACTACCATTATTATGCTTGTCAAATATATCATATAAACAATTACATCTGTCTTGTGTGCAATAAATAATCTTAAACCCTCCAATATAGACTTTTGCATTAAGATACACATACTACCATATCCTATGCGCCAATAGTTAAGTAATTTGTGTTGCCGCAATATAATGCGACAGTACAAATAAGTGATGTACTGAGCATTGAATATAAAAATTTAAATATACCTAATAAACTGTAAATAATTAATAATGTATTAGAAATAAGCATGTCAGGGATTGCAAGCTTGGCTCAGACAAAAATATGAACAGGTGTTTCGACCTGAATCGACGTGCAAACACACACAAATGTAACTGAAAGTGTGTACACCAGTATTTTGCTAGTTTGTGTGAACGCAGGTCTATGCAGGCGAGTTTACCACCCCAAGATGAATAATTGCATAATTACTGTTTTTCTGTAATTATTCATAAACTATAATTAAGAAGTAAAATCCAAAAACACAATAAAATGTAATAAAATTTACTAAATACTGTGTACGAAAACCACGCGAAAGTGCCACACCGTACGAGTGTAATAGTGAAATAACTGTGTACAAATCGAAAGGGTTAAGTTGCAATGTCCAAAATTACAGTGAACATGTGTTGAAAAAATAGTTATAAGATAAGTATAAGAGTATACTTACAGGACTCTGCAATTCGCAGAAATATAAGAAATAGCGAAATTGACAAAGAGTGGGGGAACTGAATCCAGAGACAGTTTCTGACATGTCGATTTCGTACCACTGCAGGTGTCGACCAAGACATGGGTATAAATAGGACACACAAGCTACAGTGGTTCTCTTTCTTAAATCATCCACGGTGCAGCGGGAGCTTATGCCCGTCCGCACAGAATATTTAAAATTTTGTAAATAGTTTCATCCTTCCAGTTACATACAGTTATGTAACTGGATTGTAAAACAAACTGTGTTTAAATAATAACAAATTTACATAAGAAGATACACCTAAGAAGATCCATTGACGTCAGAAACAGCACGAAGAGAAGTTCCAGAGAGCGATACGACGATGGACAGAGAGAGAGTCGACGCTGGACAAGAGGAGAAGAGAGAGAGTCGACGCTGGACAAGAGGAGAAGAGAGACAGTCGACGCTAGACAAGAGGCGAGTCGACGCTGGACAAGAGGAACGGAGGACGCTGGAGAGCGAGACGAGGACGACTACAGATGGATCAAATGATCGAGTATGATTGACGACAATAAGGTGATAAACAACTTATTTGTCTCTTAATCGTACAATGAACTCAAAGACAATTAAAGACATTTCTTGTTTTATTTAAAAGTAAGAGCCAATGTTTATTGTAGAGTAGAATTAAAATCATAGATGTTTTAGAAATACGATTAACGTAACAAGAGCTCAAAATTAATATGAAATAAAATGAATACAAAGCATTTAAATGAAAACAATTAGTATTTGAGATAAATCAGTACTGAGAAACAAAAGATAAATTCTATAACTATTAATATTTTGAGTACATTACAATATATAAAAAGATATTTAAATATTGATATTTTGAAACACATTAATTGACTGAGTAGTCTGGAAATGAGATTTTTCTTTAATACAATAATTAGTAGAATAGAATGTTTAGTCAGTAAGGATGTATATAGCATAAGCCTTACTGCATAATAACAAATAATAACGAATGTTTTAATTCGAAGTAAGTGCTAGGTGCACAATTTTATTAATATCAAATAAATTTGAAATACCGTTACAAGTTACATAGAGTTCTTATTGCAGATACACCTGAAACCCAATTTAAATGCTATTTTGTTACATAATTTGTCAATCTTGAACGTGAGACCAGTCACGGCAAACTTACGTATATGTATTGTTGCATATAAATGGCTCCCAAAGAACGTGGGGCTATTCAAAAACAAATAGGAATGTATTTGTATTTGAAATTAAATTTGTACACAAAAATACGTTGCATATAATGGCGCCCAAAGAACGTGGGGCTATACAAATTAAATTACATGTAAATTTGTACAACATAAATACGTTGCATATAATGTCGCCCTGGACGTGGGGCACGACATGCCTAAATTTATGTACACAAATTTGTTACTAAAATTGTAGCCCATGAACGTATGGCCCGATCCCCATCATTTAACTATTAAAATTTTTTTTATGTAGCTAAATGGTTGCTCTAAAATATAAAGAGTGTGTTAAATGAAAAATGTATAATATGTAATTATTATTTATATTAAACAGTAACTGAATGTAATGTTAATTGTTGTGTAATCACACAACTGGCGCCCACAAATAATATTGTTTGTCTATGTAACAGGTGTAACTGTAATGAGTATTAATAATAACTATTTGTAAAAATACAGAAATAAATAAATAAGTAGGGAACGGTTATTAATAATAATTGTTAAAGAATTACTACTAAATAAATATTTTAATAATTATTCACCATGGCAATATCAGGAAGTTTAAGGATGGGAGAAGCACTTCAAGCTATGATGCAAGCCGTATTTGGTGAAGTAGAGAACAAACAAACAGAAAAAGTAAAAGAAAATAATATTAGAACGCAAATAGAAGAGTTAACAGAATTTTTTACAAAACAGACCGAAAAATTAAGAGAAGAAGGGAAAGCAAAAGAGGAATTAGTAGAAAGATTGACGATTCTAATACGCACATTGCGGCAGTAGAATATAAACAAACCATAAGAATTAAAAATAAGAGAGAAAATACGTGTGTAATTACTAACGATAATTATAAAGTAATTAACATTAAGGAAGGGAAGCAAATTAAGGTTAATAAAACGTACCTTATTAATAGCGATATTCCAAGTGTGAGACACACACACAATAGTAAGTCACACAAGATGACACATGTGAAATACTTAGGACACCACACTTACGGAGATAAATATCACTGTAGGTATAACAAGAAACGTAGTAATTTATCTAGACGAAACACTACACAAAATTGTGGTAAATATGATGTTAGATATACGCACGATAAATATAAAGTGAACGATAATTATAACTATAATTATAGTAATTACGATGAATATTACCATAAACGACGAATGAAAAAACCGTCGACAGCTGGTCAGGTAGGTTCACTCAACCAAACTAGTGACGAGAGAATTGAGAAAGAGCGAAGCATTTGTAACGAGAGAAAAAGGGTAGATTTTGTATGGCCGAGAGGCAAAACGAAAATGTTACCCTATGAACAGGTGACTTCTACGATAAAAATAAATGTCGCAGTAATACAATGGAATGCGGACGTTGTTTACAGGAGGGAGAGAACAATGGTAAGCACGGCGACTATGTTACAAAGGAACAATATACGTCCGGTAGACTATGGACAATGCAATTGTTATAACGAGGGGTGTAAGATCAAACGACACACTGAACTCAGAACTCAATCCCCGAATGGAATAACTAATTATTTTTAAATGAGAAAAACAATATTACTATTAATTATTAATAATAATATAAGAGAGTATAATTAAGAAATGTTATTTATTAAGGATATGATAGCAAATAAAAAGAAATAAGGAATATTATTTTAAAGGGTTAATTAAGAAATGTATTATTAATGGTAAGGAATGCTATTGTAGAGAAATATTTAAGAAAGTAATGGTAAAAGATGTTATTGTTGTTATTAATATGAAGAAAGGGTTAAGAATGGAAAATAATTGCTATAATTGTCAGAACGGCTGATCAAGCGAAAACTTAATGGAGATACAAGGACACAGAAGAAAGCAAGAGTGAAAAGTCAAAAGGGCAGAGACTACTTAGGATTAAGGACTTCGAGAAAAATATCGTTGTTTTCCAAGACAGTTCCTCTGTAATCGATCATGCGACACACTACAAAGCTAAAAGATTATTCTGTTACGGAAGTGTATTTCAGGAAAGTAGTAGCGATCAGAAAGGTAATGTTAAAGAAATGTAATAAAAGGTAATGAATGTTAATGTATTGTAAAGTAATGTATTAGATAAAGTAATGTCATGTTAAGAAAAGAGTTAAGGAAGATTAGAAGTGAAGGTAAGAATGTATGAGTAAGATAATGTAAAATTAGGGACCGAATTTACACACATACGTAGAAAGAAAGAGCATACAGAAGGAGAACAAGGGAGAGCTAATTGCATTGGATTTTCTGGGACCACTACCACGATCAAGTCGAGGTGTGAAGCACATATTGGTATGTATCGATGTGTTTTCCAAGGCAGTCCGACTGTACCCAATTATGCGACCCACAACCAAAGTTGTTCTAAAGATACTCACAGCAAATCCTGTTGAAAAAAGGAGTGGTAATACGGCGAAGAAATTCTTCAGACTTTATAATGGACCGTATACGTTAAGACAGCGAGTAGGACAACACGCTTTCATCGTATATGATGAGATACAGAAGAAAGAAATTGGTAAATTCCACGCAACGTCATTTAGGAAGTTCTACACATGAAAACAACGAGGTCAATGAAACCAGTCAGATCAGCTGTTTGTTAAAGCCACCCTACTACAAGGTCACGAGCAGTGAGCGTATAAGGAGGGGAGGTAAGACATTTGTATACACTCCAATTAAGGGTGAAATGACGAATATTATTCTTTATTATTTGTTACATTTTTTCAAGTGTAATAATAAAAATAAAAAAAAATTATAATAAATAAATTTATTAAATTTTTTTTGTTACCAAGCAGAGGGATAATGCGACAGTACAAATAAATGATGTACTGAGCATTGAATATAAAAATTTAAATATACCTAATAAACTGTAAATAATTAATAATGTATTAGAAATAAGCATGTCAGGGATTGCAAGCTTGTCTCAGACAAAAATATGAACAGGTGTTTCGAACTGAATCGACGTGCACACACACACAAATGTAACTGAAAGTGTGTACACCAGTATTTTGCTAGTTTGTGTGAACGCAGGTCTATGCAGGCGAGTTTACCACCCCAAGATGAATAATTGCATAATTACTGTTTTTCTGTAATTATTCATAAACTATAATTAAGAAGTAAAATCCAAAAACACAATAAATTGTAATAAAATTTACTAAATACTGTGTACGAAAACCACGCGAAAGTGACACACCGTACGAGTGTAATAGTGAAATAACTGTGTACAAATCGAAAGGGTTAAGTTGCAATGTCCAAAATTACAGTGAACATGTGTTGAAAAAATAGTTATAAGATAAGTATAAGAGTATACTTACAGGACTCTGCAATTCGCAGAAATATAAGAAATAGCGAAATTGACAAAGAGTGGGGGAACTGAATCCAGAGACAGTTTCTGACATGTCGATTTCGTACCACTGCAGGTGTCGACCAAGACATGGGTATAAATAGGACACACAAGCTACAGTGGTTCTCTTTCTTAAATCATCCACGGTGCAGCGGGAGCTTATGCCCGTCCGCACAGAATATTTAAAATTTTGTAAATAGTTTCATCCTTCCAGTTACATACAGTTATGTAACTGGATTGTAAAACAAACTGTGTTTAAATAATAACAAAATTACATAAGAAGATACACCTAAGAAGATCCATTGACGTCAGAAACAGCACGAGGAGAAGTTCCAGAGATCGATACGACGCTGGACAGAGAGAGAGTCGACGCTGGACAAGAGGAGAAGAGAGACAGTCGACGCTGGACAAGAGGCGAGTCGACGCTGGACAAGAGAGAGAGTCGACGCTGGACAAGAGGCGAGTCGACGCTGGACAAGAGGAACGAGTCGACGCTGGACAAGAAGAACGAGTCGACGCTGGACAAGAGGACGCTGGAGTGCGAGACGAGGACGACTACAGATGGATCAAATGATCGAGTATGATTGACGACAATAAGGTGATAAACAACTTATTTATCTCTTAATCGTACAATGAACTCAAAGTCAATTAAAGACATTTCTTGTTTTATTTAAAAGTAAGAGCCAATGTTTATTGTAAAGTAGAATTAAAATCGAAGATGGTTTAGAAATACGATTAACGTAACAAGAGCTCAAAATTAATATGAAATAAAATGAATACAAAGCATTTAAATGAAAACAATTAGTATTTGAGATAAATCAGTACTGAGAAACAAAAGATAAATTCTATAACTATTAATATTTTGAGTACATTACAATATATAAAAAGCTATTTAAATATTGATATTTTGAAACACATTAATTGACTGAGTAGTCTGGAAATGAGATTTTTCTTTAATACAATAATTAGTAGAATAGAATGTTTAGTCAGTAAGGATGTATATAGCATAAGCCTTACGGCATAATAACAAATAATAACGAATGTTTTAATTCGAAGTAAGTGCTAGGTGCACAATTTTATTAATATCAAATAAATTTGAAATACCGTTACAAGTTACATAGAGTTCTTATTGCAGATACACCTGAAACCCAATTTAAATGCTATTTTGTTACATAATTTGTCAATCTTGAATGTGAGACCAGTCACGCCAAACTTATGTATATGTATTGTTGCATATAAATGGCTCCCAAAGAACGTGGGGCTATTCAAAAACAAATAGGAATGTATTTGTATTTGAAATTAAATTTGTACACATAAATACTTTGCAATATATATATATTTTTTTTTGCAACAATACATATATATGCATATTTGCCCAGGGTGGTATGTTTTATATTGTAATTAGCGTAAAGAGAATAAGGAACAGTTTTATACAATTTTGTGCAAGAAAGTACAGGCTCTGTCATGTCAAGAGTGCACCTGCTTCGGTAGTTAAAAATATGGCATACGTGTGTTTGTGTGTGTGAAGCCAGCTGCAACAAGAATATGGGGTGACGCTATCAATTGTTTGTTCCAATTAATCATGTCTTAACAGGATTATAATAAACTAATTACTTGTGTTAAACCTGTAATCAAAGACTTATGCCAATTATAAAGACACCATTACGTAAAGGAAGTTTTGATGAATATGTGATATAAAATTTATTGGTAAAGGTGCAATATTAAATACGCTATTTAATTAATATTAATTACTAGTGTAATCAAAGAGTAATTAATATGTGTGGTATATGTGAGTGACCAGAAAAAAATTACGCAAACAATGAGATCGCTCATATGACGAGTATGTTCATAAGTTCTCGATAATTAACCAAAAAGTGAGTGTAATAAAAAGGACGCTTTGGCGCGAACGGACCATCTCTAGTTTGTCGAAAACAGGTCTGTACCTGTCAAATCACCACCAGTATAAATACCACTGGCAATTTTGGGCGATCACACACTCAGACTCAAGAAATCTACAGACGACGTTACGCTGCCCGTTTGCAGATCGACACGGACACACACACACACACACACACACACACACACACACACACACACACACACACACACACACACACACACACACACACACACACACACACACACTACCACACTCACACCAAGACGTAAGGAGAAATTCTGGAGCATCAACAACAACAACACTTAGAGACAACGACCCCAGCAGCAGAATAACCATCATCAACATACTCTCAGGATTCTGGACACACACGCGCGCGCAACGGTAACGGCAGATAAACGCAGGTGATAAAAAAACAATTATTTTTTATTGTGAAGAGAGCTCTCGAAAAGAACTTAAATATGAACAGATAATAATTAGAGTTTTAAAGTAAAATAGTAGTTAGATAAGAGAGTGTAATTTAACAACAACTTGTAGAAAAGAAATACAAATCTTTTGTTGTATTTATGGGTGTGTCAGTATAAATCAGTAATAGATTAGAAGTAAATGTAATATAATTTTTATTTTTTTATAGCAACAATAAATTCATTCTTGAAAATTAATATTATTTTGTTGGTAAATGAGTTACTATCAGTAATTAAAATTTGAGTTAATTTCAGACACACAAATAAAAAGAATTTAAATAACCTGTTTAACATGTTTGGTTAGTTAATAAGATTATTTGGGTGTTTATTTTTGTTGTATGTTATGAATAGCATAGCAGGTTACAGATTTGTAAAGCTTATAAAGGTGAATATCTATTTGTATAATGTTTGAAATTTTAATAGTTAAATATTTTTCTATCAAGTAATAAATCTTAGAATGATTATTTTGAAACGGGTTTAATTGATTATTTCATGTCAACAACATCTCGCTCCTCTTTAAAAATATAAAGAGGAGTTGCGTCAAGTATAAGTGGTTGCATTACGTTTAGCATAAGTCTCCTTATCAACCCCTGACTGCGGTATGAGAACATACGAACCCACGTATGAGTCGTGTGAAAGATGTAAATAATGAAAATAATGTAATAATTAAGCGTTAGGTATAAGACATAAATAAAAGAAACAAACGTATTAATTAATTTTAAATAAGGAAATAATTGTAAGTGAACATGCATATGGAATTGCCAAGCCTTTTTAGTTTTAAACACAGCGAAGGAAGACGAAACACGCCTCGACCGGCAGCTGTGATGTCATTGCTGTAGGCAACCATTTGGTATCAGTTTGTGTGTGTGTGTGTGTGTGTGTGTGTGTGTGTGTTAGTGTTAGTGTGTAAATGAAGAACAAGTTGAATTATGTATACAATTATGGAAAATTTTACAGTTTTTTTAGTGCTGAACAAAAACCAGAAGTTACACGAATCAGAGACATATGTAGAAACACAGCTGGCGCCCGGCGCTACAATTCGATACTAAGGGGTCTATGATCGTGGGAACCGTTCAGCTACCGTGTGACATTTTGCCATAACTTCCATAGTTTACACACCTTAATGTTCATAATTTGCGTAGGTTAAGTTTATTAATGTACCTAACAATTTGTCAAATAATATTTATAAAAAGTGTGCGCTTCATAGAAAGACGCGTAGGTTGTAATTAGTTAATAAACCGATGCGCTGACTTGTTCAACTCTGTCCGAACAGTTTTCAACAGGAGTTGAACGCCGGCAGGAGTATAAAACCCCAGCGAGCGACATACTCTTGCTCAGATCATCAACAGACAGCACATGAAGTCCACGCATCTCACCACCGCAAATTTTACAAAGTTTAAGTAATGTTTTAAATCGTATTAAGTAAACTAAAGTGCGATGAAACCGGCAGTACGTCAGTGAAAGTAATTAGTGACATACACGAGTGATGTAAAAGACAATAATACCGTAAACTACGAGGAGTCGAAACTTTGTCGATGAACTTCAAGAAGTCCACGTAGAACTTCGAGACATCCACGAGGGAAAAGACGAGGAGATAAGAGGAAACAGCAATATACTAGAGGACGCAGGGACAGACACATGCAGCTACAGCCAGCCGTACATCATCACGACCAGAGGTCCATGTCAGAACTCAGCATCCATTAGACGGAGAGAGTAATTCCAAATGACGCAGAGACAGACAAGGTGATACCGGAAGGGGATCTCAAAACTCGAGAGTCCAGGTGACGGTAACAACCCAGTTAAATGGTTGCAGAAATATGCAGGTGAAGTCAGACATGTATTCAATCTTATAAATGACCCTGAGGTCTATCAAAAGAAGGCTCTAGATTCCATATCCAAGTTTACATAAATTTTATTATTTTTATTTGCATAATGAATAATTAAAAGTTCAGAGAATAATATTTATAACAAAGAACATAAAACTTATAAATCTCATAAATTAGAGAAACCATGTTTTATTATATTTTTATAATTTTATTATATATTTAAAATCAAGTAACTGTAACGTAAAATCAAGTACGAAAGTTTACTTCAATTGTAGATTTTAATTAATTGAGACATTAGGAGTATAGTTAAATAAAGTAATAGAATGGTCTCTATTAGAATTTTTATAAATGTTTAATTTTTTTTTTTTTTAATTAAGTGGTACATAATAAAAAAAACACCCACACTTGCTAAGTCAATATTAATATTCAATTTCGTACGTGTTCATCATGCATTGTAATAATATATGTGTTATGTATTAGATGTCTGTGTAAATATTCCAGGTCATATATGTCTTATGTTTGTGTATAATGTGTCTTAGACTATAAGAGCTAAGAGTTTGCCACGTTATAATTATACGGTATTCGTATAAGTGAATATAAGGGTTTCAATATTAGTTAACCCACACACTAATTAATAACATGACAATTTGCAGTTTTTAATTAGTAAACAAAATGAATATAATTTTATTAACAAAGTCGTACTAATTTCACAACCAGTACTAAGTCCTCTGTACTCTTTACTTGTAACGATATTCACGTGCTTATCCACTCTCAATTAACTACCAAAGCCTGCGACCTAGCTGGGAAACATCAAGGTAAATACTGCAGAAGAAGAGTATACCTTCGAGACGTGGGTAAGTGCGCACAAATGAGTAATAGCATATGTGCAAAAGTGAGTTGTTAAGAGTATCGTTGCAGAATATATATAAAATATTTAAAATTTGTAATTTACCTCAAGATGTTATTTTTTCTTTATTTGGAACGTGTTTCGAGAGCTGCAGCGAACATATACCACACAAAGGCACCATAATGAACATTTGGGAAAATTTACAAATATACAAACTAATACCTGAACAAATACAAATCAACACAAAACATGACACAATATTCAAAGCACTCAACATCGAAAATACACAAAAAACTAACACATAAACCAAAATTACACACAATAAAACCAATTTGAAGTACCAGAAGCCAACAGGAAGCCACAATAATAATAGTCAACCAACACATATGTACTTCACCAGACACAAAAACCGGAGGCTGAGGATGGGTACAAGATGGTACCCGAAACATGTTCCTAATAAGGAAAAAAAATATCTTGAGGTAAATTCATTATAAATATTAAATGTAATATAGGCCTATATATATATATATATTTTTTTTTTTTGCAACAGTACAAACAGTAACGATACTGTGCATTGTCCAAATAAATAAAATAAATAATAAAAATAAATAAATATGAATAAATAAACATGATTCAGATTGCATAAGCTGGATCGTAGTAAAAATAGGGAGCGCAGAATTCATGCATGGACATGCATTTTCGACACACCTGTCGCTAGCGTTGTGTACACGCGTATTTTGTTGGTGTGTGTGAAACCTGTCTGTTCCTGTAATGTAACCAACCCTTCTCAAGTAGAATAGTTGTATGTTTATGTTAATTGTAAGAAAACTATGTATGATAGGATAAAACAAAAGACACCAAAGTGTGTAGAAATTATAGATAAAGTGTTAAAAAACCGTACAGAGGTGACGAAAAGTGCAATTACTATACGTAAAAAATGAATAACTCTTTTTGTGAGTACCATAAAGAAGCGCAATTTACGTATAGTAATCACATAAAAATTAGTGGTCGATTGAGCATCGAGTGATGTGAAACAAACTTCGTAATTCGTGAAAATAGGTGAAAATTGTGACTTGAACCAGAGTGGGGAAAGTGATGCTCGACAGAATCTGACAGGTCAAATATTGTTCAGACAGGAATTTTTGCACGACCTGACTATAAATACCAGGTTGCGCTAATAAAGTTTCTTCTTCTCGATTCAACCGTTGCCGCAAGAGGCTACGTCAGCCGACGACGCCAATTCACATCTATAGTAAGAGTCACAGGACAAACTAGATGTCCAGCCAGAGCTGCAGGATACATACGATGAGGTCTATGGACACACCGGCAGCATATGACATGAGACGAGACGACTATTAATCAGCACATGCAGAGGACACGACCAGAGGACCAGAAGGACATGGAGGACACGACCAGAAGGACACGGAGGACACGACCAGACGACCAGAAGGACACAGAGGACACGACCAGAGGACCAGAAGGAGGACGTACAGATGAATACCACGTCAAACGAGGTGATAAAAACCCATTGTAATTATAGACATTTGAAATACACTAATTAAAGTTTCAATGAAAGACATTCAACCATAATTATAGACATTTGAAAGACACTAATTAAAGTTTGAATGAAAGACATTCAACCAGTATTAAAATAAATAAATGATACATAAATGTAAAAGCAGTATAAAAATTAGAATAATATTTCTTGTATCAAATTTAGTAATTAGTAACGTAAATGATAAGAGAAATAAGTAATTTTTGAATTAACGTAATTAGTAAAGTCTTTGATGATAAAGGAAAATGCATATGCAGTAGAAAGTTAAAACAAAGTGATATAAAAGAAATCTGAATAGAAGGAAATTCATTTTTGAAGCTAATGAATCAGCAATTGCAAAAAGATGAACACAATGAGTAAGCCGAGAGCAAAATAAATATTTTAAAGTAATTAAAATTAGATAATAAGAGTTGTGTATAACTTGTGTATGTAATTTGTTACCAATAAGTTATGTACAAAAACTTCATACAAACGATTTAATAATGAGTCAATGTTTAATATCCGATATGAAAGATTTTGTTTAATAAATAAATAATGGAACGATTTTAAACTTAAATAATGTATCATCTTCTTATTATGATTACACCCATGAATTCAATACACAATAAATTAAATTGAATTTGTTATGTTATACAATACACAATATTTAAATACATTTAAATCAAATTGAAAATCAATGTTGTGTATCGTTGTAATATATATATTACAACGACACAACGTATTAATTAAATGTAATCTAAATTGTGCAGTGGTATAGCTCATACAACATTACTGATAACGTGTATGTATAATTGGAGTTTGGGTGTAATCATAATAAGAGTAGTCATTTTTAAATTGTAACATGTTTTCATTAATTTATTCAAAAGAAATTATAAGTGTTTTTCAAATAGCATTTACTTCATCATAAAATACTCATTATCATTTGTTTAAACGTTTCTTTGTTGCAGTACATTCATCATAAAATAAATCTTATATACTATATTCACATATATACTATATTCACAAAAATCTATGATAAACATTTATTTGTTACTCTTAAATTTCTCAACCGCTCAGTCTGACTGTGTGCTTTATTTGCAGTCTTGTTTTCTTTGCTTTATATATTTTTTCTTTATTACATTACTCTGTGCATTGCATACATCTTAATGCTTTATAATATTTTAAATTGACTAATAGAATTGTTAGTCTTCTTCTATACTTCCAACTACGTTACTTTATACATTGCGTGTAATATTACTCACTGATTACTTTACATGCTTTAAATGAAAATTTAAATTTATTACATTAATCGTCAATCATCCAAGCAATGATTGACTTTAAATTAATTGTTCATCATCAAAGAAAATTCTTACTAAATTTAAATTATATTCTATTATCTCTATCTACATTAGACACAAATTTTCTTTATTTTTAAATTTTAAAATGTCTTTTCAATGTCTTTATTCTTTCATTTGTTAATTATAAATTGGTTATTTGTCACCTCAATTCTGTAGATTGTATCCCTGTCCTCCGGTGATCGGTACGTCCTCTTCTAATGGATTTCCCTGCACGTTCTCCGGTTCCACTTGTTGTCCTTCAGTTACTCGTTCCTTCTGGTCCTCTCTGGTTGCTGTAGAATAATATGTCGCTCTGCATCAGCTGCTGTTGTCCTAGCAGACGCCTCGATAGCTCTGCATATCGTTCCTCTGCTTGATGTGACCTCGCCAGTTGTCTAGAGTGCTGAACATTTGTGGTTGTAGACTGGTGGTGTATGTTCGATAATTGTATTTAAAATAATCAAACTAAGAGTTACTGTTTGATACTCGGATGAACGTATTGTCCATCCGACTTTACAGTTTATTTTTTTTTTAAATCGCGTCGCTAACGGACATAGCGTCCCGCTGCTTCTGAAGACTGATTGAGAGTAAAATTTGGCTCTCCTGGGCCCGTATTTATATTCAACAAAAAAAACACATCTGTCGGCTCAGGATTCTGCATGTCAGAAACTGTCCGTGGCGTCAGTTCCCCCACTATCGTCCAATTTCACATATTCGCACATTTCTGCCAATTGCACTGTCTAATGCGGATTTCAAAGTGATCTAACATTGTCTGATTTAATTACACATATTATACATAATTACCATAGTGATCGCATAATTAATGTAATTACTATTCTCTTAAAATCGCACAGAATTCGCACTGAACGTCATAATCACACAGTTTTTGCACTGCACATGTGTATTATTTTTATGCATATTTAGAACTCTTTGCAATCTTTCTAACATTTACGGTTTGCTTATAATTAAATAAAACTATAATATAGTATCTATTTGGGGTGAGATTTCAAACTTTAAGGTTTGAACAGGCTCCACGCACACACACTATTTACTACTGTACAGTCTCTCAGCAATAATCGCGTGATCATGCATGTTCATTCGTGCGTCTAATTCAGCTTTCAACTTCACACCTGCTTGTCTATTACATATTACTAAAATTAATCTAAATATTTATTTTATTTAATAAATGCACATTACAGCATATGCTTGTATTGTCGCAATATATATAAAGTGTATATCAAAAACAGTTCATAAAGAAATTGAATTTTAAAATGCTTTCAGACATGGCAGATCAATTTTACTGGTCTCCTATTCTATAAGTAACTCATACTATAATGTGAGACGTATCAATATAAGCTTCGAGGTGACTGCGGTATTGCCATGTCGCTTCACTCCCTGCCCTCCCCGCCTTTGCCAACGCAAAACCAAGTGTAACGTGCGACAACGCTGGAGGGCGAGGGGCGGGGAAGAGCTGTTACTATTGCGTAACCTCGAAGCTTACAATGCTAAGTCCCGTACTATAATACTGGCTTTTCAATGTTAATATACTACAACGATACATAACATAAATTTGATATACTATAATTTATGTAGCCCCACGTTCTTTGGGCCGCCAAAATTATACAACGATACCTTTTGTATATGCAGGTTGTAAATAATTATAACAATACCAGGTGTAACTATAATAAGAGTAGTAAATTTATGAGTAGTTAAAATTTCATATTTATTGTTTTAACAAGCACTATAAATAATAAACCATTGTTAATAATCTTCGATCAAGATATCACTCATTATTAAGTTCATCTCTTAAGCTATACAGTGTTACACACATTTAAAACACTCTTACCTCTAGACATGTTAATAATCTTAATCTAGACATTTATTCAAATTGATTTAATAACAAAAAAAATTTAAATGTAATTAAGTTTTATTTTAATTTAATTCATTTAACTCAGATCTGACTTCAGCTTGCTCAGTCTATACCAATGTTTCTTTTTTTTTTAAATAATTTAAAATTATATTGTTTACTCTTAGACTCGCATTTGTTTCGTATTCAAAATTTAAATTATTCTTTTCTACAAAATGCAAATATCAAATCATTTCAATTATTTTACTTTGATAAAAAAAATTTTTTTTCTCAAAATTAAACTCTCTTTTTTTTCTTCTATATTTATATTTATCTCAATCACTTTCTGCTACAGTCCATTTCTTGATGTATATAATACTATAATACTTATAACTATTTTACCTCAAGATGTATTTTTTCCTTTAGGGACATGTTTCGGGAGATTCTGTTCTCCCATCTTCAACCTTCGCCATCTTGCTTCTGGTGCAGTATTTGTGTGTTGGCTTCTGGATGTTATTATGGTGGTTTTTTGGTCTTTGGTCCTTCAATGTTGCATTATTGTGTGTGGTTGTGGTATCTGTTTTTGTATTTTGTGTATTTTCGATGTTGAGTGCTTTGAATATTGTGTCATGTTTTGTATTGATTTGTATTTGTTCTGGTATTAATTTGTTTTGTGTTTTATGTTTGTAAATCTGTAAATTTTCCCAAATGTTCATTATGGTGCCTTTGTGTGGTATATGTTTTATTAGTGTTACATTGGTTATGTCTGGGAATTCATGTCCTGTGTTTATTGCATGTGTGGCTAAATTGGATTTATATATGTTTGGTTTTTTGTTTGCATTTAGGTGTTCAAAATAACGTTTTTTCAGCTGTTTTTTTGTTTGTCCTATATAACATTTATTGCAATCTTGGCATTCAATTTTGTATATACCGTTGGTTGTTGTATTATCTTTGTTGTGTGAGTTATTTAGATTTTGTAATTTATTTTTATTAGTTTTGTATGCTATTTTTATATCTGTGTTTTTAAATAGTTTTGTTAGTTTTGACATTTTATTATTTATATATGTGAATGTGGCCCATTTTTTGTTGTTGTTATTATTTATGTGTTGTTCAGTTTGATTAATTCTTAATTGTTCAGTTTTTATTTTGTATTTGATTTTATTTTCTATTTTGATCATAGTATTTTTATTGTATCCATTTGCATAACCAATTTGGTATATTATATTTCTTTCTTTGTCAGTTTCTTGTTTGTTTAGGGGTATTTTGTACATTCTGTTAAATAACGAATAATATGCTGCCATTTTATGTTGTGGTGGGTGGTCAGAATGGTTAGGTATAATGATGTTAGTGGAAGTTGGTTTTCTATATATTGCATATTGTATGTGTTTGTTGTATCTTGTGATGGTTATGTCTAAATAGTTGATTTTGTTATGTTTTTCTTTTTCTTCTGTGAATTGTATTTTGGGGTGTATGTTATTGATTTGTTTCAGTATGTTCTCTGCATTTGTGTTTTTGTTATTTGATACATATAGTCCATCATCTACATATCTTATCCATATGCCATCTGGGTCATGTGTTTTTATGATATTTTGTATTTTGGTGTTTATATGTTGTAGGAATATTTCTGCTATTATGCTTGATAATGGTGATCCCATTGCTAAACCTTCTTTCTGTTGATAAATTTTGCTATTAAATTCAAAGTAATTTTGTTTTAGTATTAGTTGGAGACTATTTTTTATTTCGGTTATATATTGTTTGTTTTCATTTTGTTCTATAAGTTTGTTTATTATTATGTCAATTGTTTCTTCTACTGGGATATTAGTGTACATGTTTGTTATGTCATATGATGTGAAAAATGTATTTTCATTTATATTTATTATTTTTAGTTTGTCTATTAATTCGTATGTATTTTTTATGTTATGATGGTTATTTGTTAGATGGTTATTTTTTAGTTTTTGTGCTATTATTCTTGCTATTTTGTATGTAGGAGCTTTTTTGAAATTGATTAATGGACGTATTGGGTTGTTTAATTTGTGTATTTTTATTAGGCTGTTCATTTTAGGTGGTTCTGGATTATTGTTTATATATATGTCTATGTTTTTATTGTTGAAAATGTTTTTATTAGTTTTATTGTTTGTTTAAGATAGTTTTCTGTTGGGTTTTTATCTAGTTGTACGCATTTATTATTGTTGATGAAGTCTTCGGTTTTTTTGATGTAGTCTGTTTTATCAATGATTACTGTTGCTTGACTTTTGTCTGCTTTAGTTATTATTAAATTATTGTTCTTTACTTTATTTTTAATTTCTTTTATTGTTTTATTGTTTTTCTTTTGTTTATCTTTGTTTTTCATTTCGCTAGTGATTATTTTTTTAATTATATGTGTTGCTTCTGTTCTTTTTTCTTCTTGTATATTGTCTTTTATTAGGTTAATGGCAAATTCTGTTTCTACTATTAAATTTTCTAGATTTTTGTTTGCATTTTGGGTTATGTTAGTTTTTGACATATTGTTTAAATATTCTGTTTCTTTTTTGTTAAATTCTGTATTGCTGAGGTTAATGGTTCGAGGGTAAAATGTGTGTTTATTTTTGTTTTTTTGTTCTTGATTTTTGTTTTGTTGTTTTAATGTGTTAAGTTTTTTGTTGATTGTATAAGTCTTTTTGTTTTTCTCAAATCTTATTTTATTTTCTATGTTATTGTCTTTATTGTTCCAAGTGATTGGATGTAATAAATTTGTTAGCTCTAAGTGTAGTTTGTATATGTCTAGTGTTATGCTATTTTTCTTACTGTATAATTGATTAATTTCGTTTTGTATCCATAGCCTTTGTGCTTGTTTTATAGTTTTTTGTGCAGTCATATTTTTGTTGTTTGTGTTTATGTTGATGTATTTAGGTGTTAATTTATGTTTTTGGCATTGTCTATTGAAGTATATGTTTATGTTTGTGTTCATTAGTTGTTTTTTTCGTGTTTGAAATTTGTTTAACAATTTGGTAATGTGGTTATATGGAATTGTGGTTATGTTGTTTGTGTACATGTTAATGTATATTTATGTGAGAGATGATTTGTTATCTGTTATTTGGTAGTTGATTTCACTTATTTGCTATTCACTTCACTATTTTTTTCTTCACTATACACTTTTGTTTTTGCTTTGTTTTATAACCTCACTTTTCGTTTTTTCACTGTAGGCTTATTTACCTTGTATGGTTATATTATTTCAATCACTTTCTGCTACAGTCCATTTCTTGATGTATATAATACTATAATACTTATAACTATTTTACCTCAAGATGTATTTTTTCCTTTAGGGACATATGTGACATGATCAAAATAGAAAATAAAATCAAATACAAAATAAAAACTGAACAATTAAGAATTAATCAAACTGAACAACACATAAATAATAACAACAACAAAAAATGGGCCACATTCACATATATAAATAATAAAATGTCAAAACTAACAAAACTATTTAAAAACACAGATATAAAAATAGCATACAAAACTAATAAAAATAAATTACAAAATCTAAATAACTCACACAACAAAGATAATACAACAACCAACGGTATATACAAAATTGAATGCCAAGATTGCAATAAATGTTATATAGGACAAACAAAAAAACAGCTGAAAAAACGTTATTTTGAACACCTAAATGCATACAAAAAACCAAACATATATAAATCCAATTTAGCCACACATGCAATAAACACAGGACATGAATTCCCAGACATAACCAATGTAACACTAATAAAACATATACCACACAAAGGCACCATAATGAACATTTGGGAAAATTTACAGATTTACAAACATAAAACACAAAACAAATTAATACCAGAACAAATACAAATCAATACAAAACATGACACAATATTCAAAGCACTCAACATCGAAAATACACAAAATACAAAAACAGATACCACAACCACACACAATAATGCAACATTGAAGGACCAAAGACCAACAAACCACCATAATAACATCCAGAAGCCAACACACAAATACTGCACCAGAAGCAAGATGGCGAAGGTTGAAGATGGGAGAACAGAATCTCCCGAAACATGTCCCTAAAGGAAAAAATACATCTTGAGGTAAAATAGTTATAAGTATTATAGTATTATATTTATCTATATGCGATCGCTCATTCTTACGACTAAAACATTTATATAAGACTCTATTACATTCTTTCTAATTATAAACTTTTTTTGTTTTAATTCATTGTCTCTTTATATAGTCTTTATGAGCTCTTTAAAAAAATCATTTATAAATGCATTATGCATGTCACCTTGAGTTTTGATAACCTTACGACTTATTGACGGGGTCCAGCGTTGTCCAGAGTTGGGTTTCCGTTACTCCTGGCTTGGCATGGTCCTGGATATGTCCAGGGTCCAGCGTCGTTCTCCAACAGTGTGTGGTCCATCCCAGAGAATTACTATCTGCTGCGAGGTGGATCTCGTTCGGCTGTTGGGCATCTAAAAAGCATCTCCTAAGCATCTCGCGTCGCTCTTTTTAGCTTCTCTGTTGATACTCTTGCTGACCTAAATGGTCCCGGTACTCTACGTTTCCCGAAATAGTGTAAAAATAATTACTGAACATCTTTATTCATTTGTAGATAAGACTTATAATAAAATAAAACTGTTCTGCCGACGGACAGCATGTCCGACTGCAACTGTGTTTTGGAAAGAAGAGAAGGGTTTCCAGTCGAACCCTTAATTTATACCCTCTCGAGATTCCGCACCTGTTGGTTCCGAAATTATCCTTTCGGGACTTGCAGATCACATGACAGCCCCCTACTCCCGAACTTTTTCATATATTTGCAATTTTTTGCAAATGGCAATGTTTTGTACGGAATTGAGATAGCACAAATCATAGCTAATTTGATTAAGCACTCACTGTATTAATTTGAGCGTCTTAGTGTAATTTGCGTATGTTTGGCACATTTATTTCGCACTGACTTCGCGTAGTGTGTCCTTTTACACACACTTTGGAGGCTTTTGTTTGTTTATCCACTAATTAGTTTTCAAACAGTGAATATTATTTTAGTAATTAATTGGGGAGGGTAGCTGATATTCCTGTCTGTACATGCATCACTAACACACACAAGATACACGCATAACACACATAGAGTCGAGCAGGTGTTCTTTGCCTGTTGGAAGAGGTTAATTTCTCCCCTAGTGTAACAATGAAACATTTTTACAACCCCAGACCTGTCCATTTACCCCAAACTTATAATAATTTTACAAATTTTATATTTATTTAAATCAATGCTCAATACAGCATATGGCTGTATCATTGCATTATTCCTCTGCTTGAAAAAAAATGTAATAAATATTTATTTATTAAATTTTTGTCTATTTGTTCTGGACAAATAAAAATAATATTATACTAGCTTAACCTTAGATTACATCAGTTAAATGACACATAATAATGAGTAGGTCAGTACTGTATAACGCTCGCCTGTGGTGGTATGCAATATATTCACCCCCCCCCATTATAACAGTTGACCTTCTTCATTTTACCATATGCAGGAATGTATTTCTGCAAGAGTATTTTCAAAACAACTTTAGTTGTTGGTCGCATAATTGGATATAGATTTACATAATTACATAATTGGATATACAGATACAGATACAGGCTTTGGAAAATACATCAATACAAACAAGTATGTGTTTCACTCCTCGACTTGATCTTGGAAGTGGTCCAAAATAATCCACTGCAATTAGCTCTCCTTTCTGGTCCTTCTGGATACTCTGCATTTCCACATAGGTATGTAGATTCGGTCCTTTTGCTGTTTGACACTCATAATACTTCTTACTTTCGTTTTTAATCTTCCTGAACATTCTTTATATTTCTTACATTACTTATATAATACATTAACTTTCATTACCCTTTATTACATTTCTTTAACATTACCTTCCTGATCGCTCATAATTTTCTTCATTCTTACCATGTGCTGAAATACACTTCCATACAGAATACTCTTTTTAGCTTCGTAATGTGTCGCATTATCGGCTATATATGACTGCCTTAGAAACACGTCTATATCCAGACTTTTATGTGCTTAACTCACTCGATGTGTTAATCGTAGTATTTGAGCTCTAAGTAATCTCTGCCCTTGACTTTCACTATCGCTTTCTTCTGTGTCCTTGCATTTCCACTAAGGTACGAAGTTTTCCCTTGATCAGCTGTTCTGACAATTATAACAATTATTTCTCATTTCTAACCCTTTCTTCATATTAATAACAACATCGATAATAACATTCCTTACCATTTTTCTTTGACTACTAACATTCCTTACATTTCTTAACATATTTTTAACACATTAACATTCTTTCTATTTCTTATTTTTATTTAGCATAACATTCTTTATTATTTAATTCCTCAACATTTTCTTTTCAATTATAACATTTTCTTAACCCTCCGAATACCACGGTCCAACTGGAATATACAGTACCACGGGGGTCTTTGCGAGACCACATTCTTAATTTTGGTTCTTGACGACGTTTTGTGTGTCGGGTGGTTCAACTCTTTCACTTCACACCTGTTGGTACTTAGGAAAAGGAAAATCGTCTTAGAAAATGATTAAAATTAATAGTACTTGCTCAGAAAGTATTTATTTGGAAAAAGTGACAATTATGAAGTGTAGAAGTAAAAAGAAGAACAGAAAATTATTCACAACGTAAACACATTGCTTTTCCTGAGCGATGAGCCTTGCAAACAAACTTCTTACATACTGAACAGAAGATGTTCACTTTTGTATCATTTTTCCTGGGGCACATGTAGCATCGTGAACGTTTCTTTGCAGTGTCTGATGAAGTTGTAGGTCTTGGCTTTGTAGCAGGTTCACCTTCTTTGCTGGTTTCAGAAATGCTTTCCAGACAATTGGACATGATCTGTAGCATGGCTGTGGGTTGTGTTTCCGAATATATGGGTCGGAGCCGTCTCCTTATCATAGGATCAACGAGTTTTTTGGCAAGCTCGAGCAAAAATAGGCGTCTTCGAGATTCATTACCTTCATGCCATTCTGGGTGAATATCTTTCCATAAGACAAATGCATTCACTCCTGCTAAATCAATCATATTCATGAAGAGCACCATGGGCCATCTGCATGTCATCCTGTGGCATGTGTACTCGCCTGCCATACAATCCAGGGTATCAACTCCTCCTTTCGTCTCCTTGTAATGTGTTATAATTTCAGGTGTCTTCTTATCAGCTTCCTCATCAATTTCACCAGAATAGTGTTCAGTAGAGTCTATTCAGGTGTGTGACATGAGAAACTAATGTAGCTTCAGCTTGGTAGCCAAAAATCGAAGAGTACAATGGCCGTTGTTTTGAAGGAAGAAATTCGGGGGGTATAAAAGTTTTGTTTTTTCTAAGAGTCCCACAAAGTGTTAGCTTTCTATCAATGAGTTCTTCAGCCAAATCCAGCGATGTGAAAAAATTATCAGTAGTGATCCCATATCCATCCTCCAAGATGTTCACTAAATCGAGAACCACTCTTTTCCCCTGATTTTTTCTGGCTTTACATCTTTTTTCCCTAGATAGATTTGAAAATTTTTACAGTAAGCTGTGTCGCTGTCAGCCAGTACCCAAATCTTGATACCATATTTTCCTGGTTTTGATTTCATGTATAAACGAAAAGGTGCATATCCTCTGAATGGAACCAGTCTTTCATCTCACTGATGAGTCCCAGGGTTGTAATATTGTTGACAGTATAAAGTAAATAGATCTGTTATCTCACGAATCGGTGCTAACTTATCTGTTGCTACTCTTTCATTACGACTAAACAAGTCATCAAATCTGAGATAAGCTGATATGGTGGAAAATTAAGTCCTTGACATGGTTGCTGCATAAATTGGTCTCTGGAAAAGGTAGTCTGAACACCATAACATAGAAACTGGTTCACGATTGCTTTTTGTGGCTCCACTGCAGATGAGTAATCCAATAAAAGCATATATTTCGGTCTCATCTACATCAACCCACTTTCTTTTCTCTCCCTTCGTCTTTTCATTATAATTTTCAGTTTCCCAAGCACCTCTCTGGTTCGTGTATGTGACAATAATATCTACAATTGCAGGAGAAATGAATAACTTGAAGAAATATAAAATGTTACCTTGTCTATCAACATCTGATGAGACACCGGGGGGAACTCGAATAATGTTGGAAGATCTCTGTCGTCTGCGAATGAATGGATTTTTCAGCCAAAAAGTATCATCCTTTGAGACAAACATATCTCCAAAGTCTTCCACAATTTCTTCATCAAGTTCATCGCCTTGAATTTCATCATCTTCTTCATCAGCTATTTCAACAACGTCCTCAGCTGCAGAACGTTCTGTAGTTTCTTGTACCTCATCGAGAAGGTCATTGGCTACAACTATAGCCCTCTCCACAAGAAGTTTGGTTCTTGAAGACACAAGACGATCCATTTCACAACACGTACACACTGAACTTGGAATCAAACTGAACTGGAAGGAAAGAGATAACTAAACAACAAGTAGGACAAAGGGCAATGAGTGAACAACAGTGAGTGAGGGCAAAGTTTATTACGAGTAGGTAGACGTAGCTACAACTCGATGCTCCCAATTTCTAGGAACATGCTCGTTTCTAAAAAGGGGCAAATGACTTTTTGGAACCGCAGCTGTGTTTACACTTCATAAACTGACTCAAGTGACGCAATATTACGTCAGCTGTGTTTAGACTTCATAAACTGACTTGAGTGATGCAATATTATGAAACTACACAACGATTTCATTTTCATAAAAAGGGTACACAGAATACCACGGGGGTCTCGCGAGGACCCCAGCCATATTTTTTAGGAAACACTACGTGATTACAGTTGTGATATTGAAGTATTCAGCGGGAATGAAGATGAAAGTGGTAGTATATAAGGTAGGGTGGGGCAAGTGCATCTTCTGGCTATAATACTGTAACGCTGATCGGTAGTGTGCTGCTACCTACTGTGTTTCATAGTAACTAGGTTTCCAGTCGGTCCTTGCGTGCTGCGTCAACAGTTCAGTTGTTTCTCGAGTTGTGAGTCGTTGGGGCGTAAATGCTTTTGTCTAACCTATAAAGTCAAGTTAACATTAGAATAGTGAATTGCAAATAATACGTTGGTAAACTGAAGTTTGAACTTTAAAATTTGGTGAGTAGTATTACATTTCAGTTAATTTTTACACACTACTTTTTAATTTATGGATATTTCATTAAAATTATGTATTTTTGTATGGGCTGCACTTTCCCCATCAAATATTGCCTTTGGGGCTAGTGCAGTTCAATCAGGAGGGGGAAGTGCAACCTATAGTACGCACTTGCCTCGAGTGTAGTCTATAGTGCGAACTTACCTCAAGTCATAAAATGAAATGAAGAAAACTTACACATTCCTTTTCTTCTCTTTCTAGGAACGTGAATATGGTACGTACATATGTGCGTAAAAGTAATAGAGGCAGTGCGTACAATCAAGAAACGTTACAAATGGCTATTGAATTAGTAAAAACAGGTCAGTTAACAATATACAGAGCCAGCAAAACATACAAGATTCCAAAAAATACATTAGCCGATCATATTAAGGGTAGAAGAGGGCAGAAAAGTAATTCTTATGGCAGACCGACGGATATTCGTTTGCAAGAAGAAACAGTCCTTGCTGATGGGATTCGTACTATGAAGAAATGGGGATTTGGCCTGTCAAGGAGAGAGGTATTGAATGTTGTTGCTGACTACGTTAGATGCAATAATATTAAAACGCAATTTAAAAACGGTGTTCCTGGAGAGGACTGGTTTTTAAACTTTAAACGTAGGCACAACTTTCCATAAAAACTCCACAAACTGTGGAATATGCGAGAAAAAAATGTTTAGATCCATTCGTTATATATAAATATTTTGATTTACTTGAAAAAACATTACAGGATCTGAAGTTGGAAAACAAACCATGTCAGATATGGAATCTGGATGAAAGTAGCTTTTGTTCGGACCCTTCAAAGACTAAAATTGTAGGACAACGAGGAATTCCTGCAACTCGCACCACTAGCGGCCCACGCAAAGACAACACCACAGTTGTAATGTGTTGCAGTGCAAGTGGGGCCAAAGCACCACCATTAATTATTTTTAAAGGAAAAAACATGTGGGATCAGTGGCTTGCACCAGCAGGTACTGAGTATCCGCGTACCATGTATGCAGCTACAAAAAATGGCTGGATGGAAAGTACAGTATTTAAAAACTACTTTCAGCAATGTATTTTAACGTCAATTGGGGAGGAACGCCCAGTTTTGATTATTTATGATGGTCATACAACACACGTTGGGTTAGATGTAATCCAAATTGCAAAGAATAATGATGTTACCTATTAAAACTTCCACCACACACTAGCCACTTGTTGCAGCCCTTAGATCTATCTGTTTTTAAATCGCTTAAGTCACGTTGGGATGCTAAATTGGTAGAATGACAAAGAAGAAATGTGGGTACTAAAATTCCCAAATCTATATTTTCAAAATTAATTGGTGAAATCTGGACTGAAACAACACCAGAATTACTTGCCAGTGGTTTCGTTAAAGCTGGAATTTGCCCATTTCAGAAAAATGTTATACCAAAAGATAGATTTGATCCTCAAGCTTTGAAGCGATGGGAAAGTAGCAAGGCTGAAGGTTTCCTCCCAGTTGAACCAGTAGCTGCTACGGTAGATGTTGAAACATTTGCTGAAAATAATACATTCAATCAAAGAGGCAACTGTAGTAAAATTTCAGATGATGTGCTTCAGATACTAAATATGCCCAGCACGCCTGTTGCAAATACGCAAACTTATAAGACGTCTTTTGAAGAGCTGCTATTGCAGTCAACTAAACGGGACAAGCCTTTAGGTCAACAGAAACGGAAACGAGTTTGCACAGGAGCTGAAGTAATAACACAGAAAGAAGTTGAACAGATTATTATGGAAGAAAATATTACAAATAAACCTCAGGCTTCCAAAAAGCAACTAAAATCATCAAGCAAGAGAAAAGTACAAAAATCTAAAAAAACCGAGATTAGTAGTTCAGACGAAAGCGATACTGAAACATAGAAAAGTGATGAGAGTGAAAATTGTTTTTCAGAATTTAATGACTCGGAAGATGATGACTTAGAAAATATTATGAACCCGAATGAACATCAGAATAAATCTGTGGAACCAAAACAGTCAGAAAACAACAAACAAAATGATGTAAACTTATTGGATATCCACGAAGGGGATTTTGTTCTGGCGAAATTTCCGGGGAAAAAGAAAATTTATACATATGTGTGTTGTATTACTGAAATAATATGTGATGAAGAAGCTAAAGTTACTTGTTTGATAAAATTAAAAAATCCATTTGAGTTTAGGTTAAAAGAAAGTGATACATGTTCAATAATGTTGTGTGAAATTTTAGAAAAACTTGAAACGCCAAAAATTGTTAAAGTTGGCAAATACGATAAATATGTATTTAGTAAAGCAGTGAATGTTTGTGAATTGTAAAAAGAGAAATTTTAATTTAATTTAATTTTTGTAAATTGACTTTATTTGAAATTTTGATCGTTTGTTATTATTATTTTTTAATTAATAGTTTAAAAGTTTTTAAATTTATGCTTTTTACAGTTCACATATGTAATTTATTTTAATTTAATAATAAACCTTACTTACTTAAAATGTGATATTTAAATTAAAATAAATTAATTTTATTTTTAATTTTTGTTTAAATTTCATTTAAGTTAATTAACTTATTTAATATGACTTTTAAGGTGTAAGAATTCTTTTAAGGTAACTTAAGAACGTTCTAACTTTATATTTTCGAAGATAAACATTTATTTTTCCGTGAAAATGTTTTGGATTTTTTTAATTTTATGACTATGATTTTTATGGCAATTTATTGTACTTTTTTGATTTTTTGTATTTCTATGATTTTATAACAATTATAAGTTAAAGCTCTTTCTGGTTCAATGGTCTTTCATTTTTCCTTCATTTGAAAGTTTGTAGCAAGTTAACGGGTTACACTTCATAGATTTCTGTTAGCAAGTAATCTGAAACACATTTAAAAGATTGTATTGCACTAGCCTCCTATTTATAGTAAAGCAATATATGAGTAATAACAGCACAATATGCACTTGCCCCATATGCAAGGGGCAAGAGCAGACTAACGTCATCTTAACAAACATTTATGAATATAAAAAAATGTATGTACATTATCCATCCAAGGAATAGTGAATCCAAATTAGAATATAATAAGCTTATAAACACAAAAAAAAAACATTCCTACTCATTACATTTTATAGACCACACACAAATTCGAACTTCAACTTTTCAATTCCTAGGTCGGTCTTTCCCCACCCTACCTTAGTTTAAAAAAAAAGTCACAGAGCCACAATTAATTCCTTCCAGTTTTTCAATATATTTTCGTCGAAATTCCGTGAGACTGGGGTCATTAACCCCATGGTATTCGGAGGGTTAAATATAATTTCTAACCTTTTTACACATATTATTCCTTATTAATTAACTCATATTCTTATTAATAATCAAAAATACTATTTTTCATTTAAAAATAATTATTCATTACAATAGAGCATTGAGTGCGGTGTCGTTTGATTTCCACCCTGTCTAAGTTAACAATACCTTGTCCGTCGTCTACAGGAAATTCATTGTTTCTTTGTAGCATAACCCGCCATGTAACATTTCCGTCTTGCATTCCTTTATTGTGCGTATTTACCGCGTGAACGTTTGTTTTGGCCGTGTAACTCACCTGTTTATAGGGTACAAGTTTCAACCTGCCTCTCGGCCACACAAAATCTCCCCTTTGTTTCGCTTTACAAACTCTTCGCTTTCTCTTGTTAGTTTGGTTGAGTGAACCTACCTGAGCAGCTGTGCGCGTCTTCTCTCTCTCTTTGTATCTTTTATAATTATGATTACAATTATTGTTATTATAATTACCACTTGTTAAGTATTTATTGTGTGTATAATTAATATTATAATTATCACAAGTTTGCGTGGTGTTTTGTATAGATGATTTATTACTCCAGTTCTCCTTACAGTGATAATTATTGTGTGTTAATTGTTTTACACGCATTTTTCTCTTATGTGATTTCATACTGAGTGTATAACTTGCGACTTGGATATTTCTATCAATAAGGTATGATTGTCGATATCCTACGTTATATTCTTCCCAAGTGTTAAATATTTCACTAGAATTATAATTATTAAATGTTAACATTCCTTCAAGTTCTTTTTTGATTTTAATAGCTTGTTTATCAAGTGCTATCTTAACATTACTTTTGCGTGTGTTTATACGCGTATTATTGTCGATATATGTAGATACTAAGTGCGCAGTATTAATTACGATAACTTGTTCTACTTTTGCTCCTACTCTTAGTATTGTATTATATTCTTTTAATGTTTTACCTAATTGTGCTTTATTTGGTGTTAACTCTTCTATTTTTTTATCTAATCTAGCACATACATTTTGTCTTATTCCATATTCGTCCATAATGTTTCCCATCATCTTAATGACAGCCTCCATACTAATACTTCCTGGTGCTGCCATAGTGAATTATTATTAAATTATTTATTTATAATTTATTATTGGTGAACCGTATGCGAGCTTTTATTTATATATTGTTTAATTATTATTATTTATTTATTTTTATCTACTCATGTTACAATTACACCTGTTTATTGGGGTGGGCGCCAGTTGCGTTATTACAATACAATACACACATCAATTTAAAAATAACTAACATACAAAAAAAATTAAAATATAATATTAGTTATATCATATAAATTATGAAACAATGGTAATCATAGAGCATACATTAATTATCAAATGTAGGCGTGTCGAGCCCCAAGTTAACAGGAGACAAGATTATACAACGATACATAACATAAATTTGATATACTATAATTTATGTGGCCCCACGTTCTTTGGGCCGCCAAACGTATACAACGATACCTTTTGTATACGCAGGTTGTAAATAATTATAACAATACCAGGTGTAACTATAATAAGAGTAGTAAATTTATGAGTAGTTAAAATTTCATGTTTATTGTTTTAACAAGCATTATAAATAATAAACCATTGTTAATAATCTCCGATCAAAATATCACTCTTTATTAAGTTCATCTCTTAAGCTATACAGTGTTACACACATTTAAAACACTCTTACCTCTAGACATGTTAATAATCTTAATCTAGACATTTATTCAAATTGATTTAATAACAACAAAAAATTAAATGTAATTTTTATTTTAATTTAATTCATTTAACTCAGATCTGACCTCAGCTTGCTCAGTCTATATCAATGTTTCTTTTTTTTTTTAAATAATTTAAAATTATATTGTTTACTCTTAGACTGGCATTTGTTTCGTATTCAAAATTTAAATTATTCTTTTCTACAAAATGCAAATATCAAATCATTTCAATTATTTTACTTTGATAAAAAAAATATACTATCTCAAAATTAAACTCTCTTTTTTTTCTTCTATATTTATATTTATCTATATGCGACCGCTCATTCTTACGACTAAAACATGTATATAAGACTCTATTACATTCTTTCTAATTATAACTTTTTTTTGTTTTAATTCATTGTCTCTTTATATACTCTTTATGAGCTCTTTAAAAAAATCATTTATGAATGCATTATGCATGTCACCTCGAGTTTTGATGACCTTACGACTTATTGACGGGGTCCAGCGTTGTGCAGAGTTGGGTTTCCGTTACTCCTGGCTTGGCATGGTCCTGGATATGTCCAGGGTCCAGCGTCGTTCTCCAACAGTGTGTGGTCCATCCCAGAGAATTACTATCTGCTGCGAGGTGGATCTCGTTCGGCTGTTGGGCATCTAAAAAGCATCTCCTAACGTCTAGCATCTCGCGTCGCTCTTTTTAGCTTCTCTGTTGATACTCTTGCTGACCTAAACGGTCCCGGTACTCTACGTTTCCCGAAATAGTGTAAAAATAATTACTGAACATCTTTATTCATTTGTAGATGAGACTTATAATAAAATAAAACTGTTCTGCCGACGGACAGCATGTCCGACTGCAACTGTGTTTTGGAAAGAAGAGAAGGGTTTCCAGTCGAACCCTTAATTTATACCCTCTCGAGATTCCGCACCTGTTGGTTCCGAAATTATCCTTTCGGGACTTGCAGATCACATGACAGCCCCCTACTCCCGAACTTTTTCATATATTTGCAATTTTTTGCAAATGGCAATGTTTTGTACGGAATTGAGATAGCACAAATCATAGCTAATTTGATTAAGCACTCACTGTATTAATTTGAGCGTCTTAGTGAAATTTGCGTATTTTCGGCACATTTATTTCGCACTGACTTCGCGTAGTGTGTCCTTTTACACACACTTTGGTGGCTTTTGTTTGTTTATCCACTAATTAGTTTTCAAACAGTGAATATTATTTTAGTAATTAATTGGGGAGGGTAGCTGATATTCCTGTCTGTACATGCAGGTGTTCTTTGCCTGTTGGAAGAGGTTAATTTCTCCCCTAGTGTAACAATGAAACATTTTTACAACCCCAGACCTGTCCATTTACCCCAAACTTATAATAATTTTACAAATTTTATATTTATTTAAATCAATGCTCAATACAGCATATGGCTGTATCATTGCATTATTCCTCTGCTTGAAAAAAAATGTAATAAATATTTATTTATTAAATTTTTGTCTATTTGTTCTGGACAAATAAAAATAATATTATACTAGCTTAACCTTAGATTACATCAGTTAAATGACACATAATAATGAGTAGGTCAGTACTGTATAACGCTCGCCTGTGGTGGTATGCAATATATTCACCCCCCCCCCATTATAACAGTTGACCTTCTTCATTTTACCATATGCAGGAATGTATTTCTGCAAGAGTATTTTCAAAACAACTTTAGTTGTTGGTCGCATAATTGGATATAGATTTACATAATTACATAATTGGATATACAGATACAGATACAGGCTTTGGAAAATACATCAATACAAACAAGTATGTGTTTCACTCCTCGACTTGATCTTGGAAGTGGTCCAAAATAATCCACTGCAATTAGCTCTCCTTTCTGGTCCTTCTGGATACTCTGCATTTCCACATAGGTATGTAGATTCGGTCCTTTTGCTGTTTGACACTCATAATACTTCTTACTTTCGTTTTTAATCTTCCTGAACATTCTTTACATTTCTTACATTACTTATATAATACATTAAATTTCATTACCCTTTATTACATTTCTTTAACATTACCTTCCTGATCGCACATAATTTTCTTCATTCTTACCATGTGCTGAAATACACTTCCATACAGAATACTCTTTTTAGCTTCGTAATGTATCGCATTATCGGCTATAGATGACTGCCTTAGAAACACGTCTATATCCAGACTTTTATGTGCTTAACTCACTCGATGTGTTAATCGTAGTATTTGAGCTCTAAGTAATCTCTGCCCTTGACTTTCACTATCGCTTTCTTCTGTGTCCTTGCATTTCCACTAAGGTATGAAGTTTTCCCTTGATCAGCTGTTCTGACAATTATAACATTTATTTCTCATTTCTAACCCTTTCTTCATATTAATAACAACATCGATAATAACATTCCTTTACCATTTTTCTTTGACTACTAACATTCCTTACATTTCTTAACATATTTTTAACACATTAAAATTCTTTCTGTTTCTTATTTTTATTTAGCATAACATTCTTTATTATTTAATTCCTCAACATTTTCTTTTCAATTATAACATTTTCTTAACCCTCCGAATACCACGGTCCAACTGGAATATACAGTACCACGAGGGTCTTTGCGAGACCACATTCTTAATTTTGGTTCTTGACGACGTTTTATGTGTCGGGTGGTTCAACTCTTTCACTTCACACCTGTTGGTACTTAGGAAAAGGAAAATCGTCTTAGAAAATGATTAAAATTAATAGTACTTGCTCAGAAAGTATTTATTTGGAAAAAGTGACTATTATGAAGTGTAGAAGTAAAAAGAAGAACAGAAAATTATTCACAACGTAAACACATTGCTTTTCCTGAGCGATGAGCCTTGCAAACAAACTTCTTACATACTGAACAGAAGATGTTCACTTTTGTATCATTTTTCCTGGGGCACATGTAGCATCGTGAACGTTTCTTTGCAGTGTCTGATGAAGTTGTAGGTCTTGGCTTTGTAGCAGGTTCACCTTCTTTGCTGGTTTCAGAAATGCTTTCCAGACAATTGGACATGATCTGTAGCATGGCTGTGGGTTGTGTTTCCGAATATATGGGTCGGAGCCGTCTCCTTATCATAGGATCAACGAGTTTTTTGGCAAGCTCGAGCAAAAATAGGCGTCTTCGAGATTCATTACCTTCATGCCATTCTGGGTGAATATCTTTCCATAAGACAAATGCATTCACTCCTGCTAAATCAATCATATTCATGAAGAGCACCATGGGCCATCTGCATGTCATCCTGTGGCATGTGTACTCGCCTGCCATACAATCCAGGGTATCAACTCCTCCTTTCGTCTCCTTGTAATGTGTTATAATTTCAGGTGTCTTCTTATCAGCTTCCTCATCAATTTCACCAGAATAGTGTTCAGTAGAGTCTATTCAGGTGTGTGACATGAGAAACTAATGTAGCTTCAGCTTGGTAGCCAAAAATCGAAGAGTACAATGGCCGTTGTTTTGAAGGAAGAAATTCGGGGGGTATAAAAGTTTTGTTTTTTCTAAGAGTCCCACAAAGTGTTAGCTTTCTATCAATGAGTTCTTCAGCCAAATCCAGCGATGTGAAAAAATTATCAGTAGTGATCCCATATCCATCCTCCAAGATGTTCACTAAATCGAGAACCACTCTTTTCCCCTGATTTTTTCTGGCTTTACATCTTTTTTCCCTAGATAGATTTGAAAATTTTTACAGTAAGCTGTGTCGCTGTCAGCCAGTACCCAAATCTTGATACCATATTTTCCTGGTTTTGATTTCATGTATAAACGAAAAGGTGCATATCCTCTGAATGGAACCAGTCTTTCATCTCACTGATGAGTCCCAGGGTTGTAATATTGTTGACAGTATAAAGTAAATAGATCTGTTATCTCACGAATCGGTGCTAACTTATCTGTTGCTACTCTTTCATTACGACTAAACAAGTCATCAAATCTGAGATAAGCTGATATGGTGGAAAATTAAGTCCTTGACATGGTTGCTGCATAAATTGGTCTCTGGAAAAGGTAGTCTGAACACCATAACATAGAAACTGGTTCACGATTGCTTTTTGTGGCTCCATTGCAGATGAGTAATCCAATAAAAATCAGAATGATCACAGTTGCACACCACTATATAAAAATTATCCCGATTAGCGCTTTCAAGCCGCACAGCCCATCGTCAGATCGGAATAGGCCTATTCCGATCTGACGATGGGCTGTGAGGCTTGAAAGCGCTAATCGGGATAATTTTTATATAGTGGTGTGCAACTGTGATCATTCTGATTGTGATTTCAACCACTA
Source organism: Magicicada septendecula (assembly GCA_034769895.1). Taxonomy (NCBI): domain Eukaryota; kingdom Metazoa; phylum Arthropoda; class Insecta; order Hemiptera; family Cicadidae; genus Magicicada; species Magicicada septendecula. Next base: position 714,936,102 of record CM068367.1, on the reverse strand, counting down.
ACACAAATTTCTTCATTAATCCAATAAAAGCATATATTTCGGTCTCATCTACATCAACCCACTTTCTTTTCTCTCCCTTCGTCTTTTCATTATAATTTTCAGTTTCCCAAGCACCTCTCTGGTTCGTGTATGTGACAATAATATCTACAATTGCAGGAGAAATGAATAACTTGAAGAAATATAAAATGTTACCTTGTCTATCAACATCTGATGAGACACCGGGGGGAACTCGAATAATGTTGGAAGAGCTCTGTCGTCTGCGAATGAATGGATTTTTCAGCCAAAAAGTATCATCCTTTGAGACAAACATATCTCCAAAGTCTCCCACAATTTCTTCATCAAGTTCATCGCCTTGAATTTCATCATCTTCTTCATCAGCTATTTCAACAACGTCCTCAGCTGCAGAACGTTCTGTAGTTTCTTGTACCTCATCGAGAAGGTCATTGGCTACAACTCTAGCCCTCTCCACAAGAAGTTTGGTTCTTGAAGACACAAGACGATCCATTTCACAACACGTACACACTGAACTTGGAATCAAACTGAACTGGAAGGAAAGAGATAACTAAACAACAAGTAGGACAAAGGGCAATGAGTGAACAACAGTGAGTGAGGGCAAAGTTTATTACGAGTAGGTAGACGTAGCTACAACTCGATGCTCCCAACTTCTAGGAACATGCTCGTTTCTAAAAAGGGGCAAATGACTTTTTGGAACCGCAGCTGTGTTTACACTTCATAAACTGACTCAAGTGACGCAATATTACGTCAGCTGTGTTTAGACTTCATAAACTGACTTGAGTGATGCAATATTATGAAACTACACAACGATTTCATTTTCATAAAAAGGGTACACAGAATACCACGGGGGTCTCGCGAGGACCCCAGCCACATTTTTTAGGAAACACTATGTGATTACAGTTGTGATATTGAAGTATTCAGTGGGAATGAAGATGAAAGTGGTAGTATATAGTTTAAAAAAAAGTCACAGAGCTACAATTAATTCCTTCCAGTTTTTCAATATATTTTCGTCGAAATTCCGTGAGACTGGGGTCATTAACCCCATGGTATTCGGAGGGTTAAATATAATTTCTAACCTTTTTACACATATTATTCCTTATTAATTAACTCATATTCTTATTAATAATCAACAATACTATTTTTCATTTAAAAATAATTATTCATTACAATAGAGCATTGAGTGCGGTGTCGTTTGATTTCCACCCTGTCTAAGTTAACAATACCTTGTCCGTCGTCTACAGGAAATTCATTGTTTCTTTGTAGCATAACCCGCCATGTAACATTTCCGTCTTGCATTCCTTTATTGTGCGTATTTACCGCGTGAACGTTTGTTTTGGCCGTGTAACTCACCTGTTTATAGGGTACAAGTTTCAACCTGCCTCTCGGCCACACAAAATCTCCCCTTTGTTTCGCTTTACAAACTCTTCGCTTTCTCTTGTTAGTTTGGTTGAGTGAACCTACCTGAACAGCTGTGCGCGTCTTCTCTCTCTCTTTGTATCTTTTATAATTATGATTACAATTATTGTTATTATAATTACCACTTGATCAGTACTTATTGTGTGTATAATTAATATTATAATTATCACAAGTTTGCGTGGTGTTTTGTATAGATGATTTATTACTCCAGTTCTCCTTACAGTGATAATTATTGTGTGTTAATTGTTTTACACGCATTTTTCTCTTATGTGATTTCATACTGAGTGTATAACTTGCGACTTGGATATTTCTATCAATAAGGTATGATTGTCGATATCCTATGTTATATTCTTCCCTAGTGTTAAATATTTCACTAGAATTATAATTATTAAATGCTAACATTCCCTCAAGTTCTTTTTTGATTTTAATAGCTTGTTTATCAAGTGCTATCTTAACATTACTTTTGCGTGTGTTTATACGCGTATTATTGTCGATATCTGTAGATACTAATTGCGCAGTATTAATTACGATAACTTGTTCTACTTTTGCTCCTACTCTTAGTATTGTATTATATTCTTTTAATGTTTTACCTAATTGTGCTTTATTTGGTGTTAACTCTTCTATTTTTTTATCTAATCTAGCACATACATTTTGTCTTATTCCATATTCGTCCATAATGTTTCCCATCATCTTAGTGATCGCCTCCATACTAACACTTCCTGGTGCTGCCATAGTGAATTATTATTAAATTATTTATTTATATTTATTACTGGTGAACCGTATGCGAGCTTTTATTTATATATTGTTTAATTATTATTATTTATTTATTTTTATCTACTCATGTTACAGTTACACCTGTTTATTGGGGTGGGCGCCAGTTGCGTTATTACAATACAATACACACATCAATTTAAAAATAACTAACATACAAAAAAAATTAAAATATAATATTAGTTATATCATATAATTATCAAACACTGGTAATCATAGAGCATACATTAATTATCAAATGTAGGCGTGTCGCGCCCCAAGTTAACGTGAGACAAAATTATACAACGATACATAACATAATTGTCATATACTATAATTTATGTGGCCCCACGTTCTTTGGGCCGCCAAACGTATACAACGATACCTTTTGTATATGCAGGTTGTAAATAATTATAACAATACCAGGTGTAACTATAATAAGAGTAGTAAATTTATGAGTAGTTAAAATTTCATGTTTATTGTTTTAACAAGCATTATAAATAATAAACCATTGTTAATAATCTCCGATCAAGATATCACTCATTATTGTTCATCTCTTAAGCTATAAGGTGTTACACACATTTAAAACACTCTTACCTCTAGACATGTTAATAATCTTAATCTAGACATTTATTCAAATTGATTTAATACAAAAAAAAATGAAATGTTTAATAAGTTTTATTTTAATTGAATTCATGTAACTCAGATCTGACCTCAGCTTACTCAGTCTATATCAGTGTTTCTTTTTTTTTAAATAATTTAAAATTATATTGTTTACTCTTAGACTGGCATTTGTTTCGTATTCAAAATTTAAATTATTCTTTTCTACAAAATGCAAATATCAAATCATTTCAATTATTTTACTTTGATAAAAAAATATACTATCTCAAAATTAAACTCTCTTTTTTTTCTTCTATATTTATATTTACCTATATGCGACCGCTCATTCTTACGACTAAAACATGTATATAAGACTCTATTACATTCTTTCTAATTATAACTTTTTTTTGTTTTAATTCATTGTCTCTTTATATAGTCTTTATGAGCTCTTTAAAAAAATCATTTATAAATGCATTATGCATGTCACCTCGAGTTTTGATGACCTTACGACTTATTGACGGGGTCCAGCGTTGTGCAGAGTTGGGTTTCCGTTACTCCTGGCTTGGCATGGTCCTGGATATGTCCAGGGTCCAGCGTCGTTCTCCAACAGTGTGTGGTCCATCCCAGAGAATTACTATCTGCTGCGAGGTGGATCTCGTTCGGCTGTTAGGCATCTAAAAAGCATTTCCTAACGTCTAGCATCTCGCGTCGCTCTTTGTAGCTTCTCTGTTGATATTCTTGCTGACCTAAACGGTCCCGGTACTCTACATTTCCCGAAATAGTGTAAACATAATTACTGAACGTACGTATATATAAACAATATATATAATAAAATAAAACTGTTCTGCCGACGGACAGCATGTCCAACTGCAACTGTGTTTTGGAAAGAAGAGAAGGGTTTCCAGTCGAACCCTTAATTTATACCCTCTCGAGATTCCGCACCTGTTGGTTCCGAAATTATCCTGTCGGGACCTGCAGATCACATGATAGCCCCCACTCCCGAACCTTTTCATATATTTGCAATTTTTTGCAAATGGCAATGTTTTGTACGGAATTGAGATAGCACAAATCATAGCTAATTTGGTTAAGCACTCACTGTAATAATTTGAACATTTTGCGTAATTTGCGTGTAATTTGAGTGTAATTTGCGTATTTTTGGCACATTTATTTCGCACTGACTTCGCGTAGTGTGTCCTATTAACGTTATTTTCTTACTGTGGATACCTATAAAATTTAAACACACTTTGGTGCCTTTTGTTTGTTAATACACTAATTAGTTTTCTCACAGTGAATTAAAATAATTATTTTAGTAATTAATTGGGGAGGGTAGCTGAGATTCCTGTCTGTACATGCATCACTAACACACACAAGATACACGCGTAACACACATACAATCGAGCAGGAGTTCTTTGCCTGTTGGAACAGGTTAATTTCTCCCCTAGTAAACAATGAAACATTTTTACAATCCCAGACCTGTCCATTTACCCCAAACTTATAATAATTTTACAAATTTTATATTTATTTAAACCAATGGTCAATACAGCATATGGCTGTATTATTTGCAATACTTTATAAATAGTTTAATACAAACGTCCACTGAGAATGTTATTAAAAAATTGCAGCATAACATACCATGGTTAAACGAAATTTGCAAGGAGACCCTTTGTGAACCTTTTAAATTTTCATACCAGATTAAAAAATCCCCATTATCATTAGCATAACGAAAACATTGTGAAATTCCTTTTAAAAGAACAGTGGGAATAATAGAGAACAATGAAAAATCATAAATAGTACAGAGAAAGGAAACAAAGACAAAGATAAGATTAGTTTGTGTGTCCACTGAATGCTGATAAGCAATGAGACTGAGATAGAGTTATTCAGTTGGTATTATATTGATGTAACTGATAAACTCAGTGAAAAGGCCTCTAAGCCAACTGATAATCTTGGCAATCAGATTTTTTAGAAAACAATTCCAACAGAATAAATGGAATAAAAATTATTTACACATTTTATGTGGTTTTTTCTCAAATTGGTAGCTGCTAACCAGTTTAGCCATGAATGATATTTTACAAGTGCTTACAAAACATTTCAAATTCAATGTGCACCTAATCATTGTCATTTAATAAAAAGTGATATTACAGTTTAGGTGTAGGACATTCCTAACATGCAACAGTAATTCATTATTGATACATTTTGTTGAGACAGGAAGTGTTACTAAGTAAAATAAAATCCTAGTTATCTGAATTTTTGGCAACCAAACCCTAAGTTATCTGAAATGACCAGGAAAACAACACATTTTTAACACTGAACAAAACGACTTCAAATTAAAAAGCAATGCAATTTGTATGTAACGTGTCGTTTCACTAAACATAAAACATAACATACTCGTTAACATGTAAATAATAATTAATTAATAGAATTATAAGGTACAAATGTTAAACTTAGAAAATAAGTAAAAAGACATTTGTTAGTTCATAAGCATTAGATTAAAACTATGAGGAGGTCTGCGTGCCTCAGATAGTTGTTTTGTATCATTGAACTACAAACAGTGAATGTTATAAATTTTACAAATATAATAAATCAAACTATAATTATGTAAGTTAGGTTGTGTGATAGTGCTAGAAAGTGAAAATAACAGTGATAGACTTTAAAAAGGAAAAAATCAGATATAAGGCATGTGATTAAACATTACTATAATATAAGCATTGAATGAAACATATAATCTATATGAAACAGTTATGTAGCCCATATAGTGAGATTAAACCAAGTGTAAATAATTTAAAAGATAGAAACTCTTACGTTAAAAAACTTATAATAATATAGTTACGAAGGAAAAATAAAGTAAAGGTCAACAGAATATTACTAATTAGAAATGATAAACCGAACCTGTGACCCATAAAAAATATAGCCATGGCCTTTAACTAATGAAATTAATGTTTTGAGTGAAGATGATTGTTGTTAAAAAAATTGTGAATTGCGAGAGAACGTTTAAGCTGTGACTGCTGAGTTGATAGAAATGTCCAGGAGCGGAATCAACGAATGAATCCATTGTGAAACCTGCAAAGTTGGTGAGATCATACCACAAAAACAATAACTGAATAAACAATAAACAAATAAATAATAATAATAATTGTGACTTGCGTTAGTGCACTATTATGAAAATGGTTGTTAATTATAAGAGTTTTTTGTTCTAGTTAATAGTAGTTTAAAAGGACCCACAAACATTCAACAGACATTAACAACACTGTAATACCGAGTCTCATGCATCAAAGTTGTATTGTTTGTTCTATATGTAAATTGTATGTTGACCCTGAGGTTCAGATGAATAATCCTCTATTTAAAAATAAAACAGGTTATACTTTATTAGTAAGAGATACTAATTTGTTTTGATATTACATATTGACGCTCAGAAGTGGGGCCTTCCACATTCACTGGATACATAAGGAGGATTATTATATTAAACAGAACGTTACAATATGTATATACCAAAATTATCAGCTGTCCGATATAGAAAAAATAACATTTTCATACTGTTGTGTACTGTATTGCAACTACAAAATGCAGGCAGGCAGGCACGGGCATATTTATGAGGAGGATGAATGGGACTGGACCCACCCCCCAAGGGTTGAAAAAAGTTAACGAGGAATTTCGTTTATCTGTTAATTCTTAGGCTGTTTTATTAATTTTTCTTCTGTGTATGCTAATATAGTGGTAATTTTTTTTTAAATATACGGATTAAATACACAGTATTTGCGTATATGTCTGAATAATGAAATATAGGAAAATCAAGTCAGTCAATAAGTATAAACAATGTTTCAATGGCGAGGATTTTTTATTGTGTTATTACTGTTTACTTTAACAGGATTGATATCAAGATGTTATCACATGTTTTTTGCCCACTTTAAAGCCTGTAATATTGATTAGTCTTGTTTTTTCTTTTGCATGAACCCAACATGACCAAATCCCCCCCCCCCACCAAAATACTAAACAGGCTGCAGCAGGCAAGATGTTTATATTCCCTTAACTGATAATTGTCTGAATAATTTCCTTACTTGACATCATCACCCACAGTGGCGTAGCTAGGCTTTTTGGTGCCCAGAGCAAGAAGATCAAGAAGACCGCCTCGCCTTCACAATTAAAAGGGTGCAAAAAAGCAAAAATGAATGCCATCCAGTGAACAAAGTACTTAATAGTGCAAATGTGTAGAATTTTATATGAAACCAAGTCCCGAAACGTCTTAAGAATATTTGTTAAGTCAAAATTAAGAAATTACATATTATACGTTTAATATTACCGATTACCGGTATTCAGTTTGTATACATTAATTAGTAACAAATGTAGACTATAAAAAAATGTAGTAATATAATAAATTTATAATACAAAAATGTTCTAATAAATACGCAAATTCCTTGTAGGTCTAAAGCGCATCGTCAAAACAATATCCTAAAGCAACATAAAGTTAAACAAAGAACTACATTAAAATTAATAAAATAAATCACTTACCATTACAGGTTAATGGTTCAATCTTCTATAAATAAACACTTAATATTTATTTTTAATATTTAATAAATATTTAAAACGAGACGTTATAAAATGTAACTTTCCTGGTCTTAATTGCTGCAAAGTCGGTTATTAAATCACTATAAAATAAAGACGAAGCAATGTCGTTTTCAATTGAAAGTATCGCTAAATTTGATACCCTGTCCTGAAATATTGTTGACCGTAGGTACGTTTAATCAACTTAAGTTTACTAAACGATCTTTCACAAGAAGACACAGACACTGGTAAAGTAAGAAACATTTTTAAAGCTGTGGCTAGTGTTTTGTAGGCTTCTAATCCCATTGAAGAAATGTATTGTAGCAGTCCCTGAGGTGTAAAGTCCATTTGTTCTCCGTTAACGTTTGGCCTTTTTAATAAAAGTATGACGTCTTTCAAGTCACTGAACAATTATTAGCTGTTTAGGTCATGTGGATACAGTTTTGCAAGCACTGTGCACTTAATATTGATTTGGGAAAGCTGTTCCTTAAAACGTATATTCCCATCATTTACGTACACCTCAAATTTACAGAGGAACCCAAAGAGTGTTTCTAACTCTTTTTTGTTGGAGAAACGGGTTGAAATTTCAACTGACAGTTTGTCCAAAATTTCTATTAGAATGTGTCACATTTCTTGCTGAACGGTTAATGCAGAATCGTCTGCATACTCCCCTGGCATCATGCGCTTCTTTCTTATCCTTTTTGTGACACTGACCTATATTCATTACATACCTGCTCTGCCTTAGAAATGTCATTGTCACACAGCTCATTCCACCAAACTTTTAATTTGTCCGTTAGCGTCTCCAAAAGTGTCAATGCTTGAATAAAGCTTATTCCTTTGGTCTGCAAGATTTTCTGGATTTTGTCCATAGAAGAAAGAATATCTGTCCAGAAAAAAAGAAATGTCACAAAATTAAAGTTTTCTATCGTATTAATTATTAATGCTGCATCTTCCCTTGTGTTGATTGTTTCAGTCGGTGTATCCCTCAGTTTCTCCAGTGCAGCGATCACTTCATCCAGCTGAGTCGATACTGCTTTCACCGCATCTGCTTTTGAGCTCCACCTGGTATCACAATGTCCTTTTAGTGTAATATTTACGAAGTCTTTAAGAACACTCCATCTATGAGTGGATCAGGAAAAGAAGGTGAATAGACATTCTACTGTCCCAAATAAGTCACTGCCTGAACATTTACATGAGCTGCATGAACTCCAACCAAGTTAAGTGAATGGTTGTTACAGGGAACAAACACAGCTAGTGGGTTCAAATCTAATATTCTCTTCTGAACACCTGAATGGATACCAGCCATTGTTGCTTGACCGTCATATGACTGACCTCTGCAATTGCTAAGATTCAATCCATCTCTCTCAAGTTTACTTGTAATAGCTTCTGTGATCCCCTCCGCTGTTTTTTCTTATAAAGGAATAAAATCTATAAAGGCTTTCTTGATATCAACAGAATTGCGTTTAATTTCAACAAATCTTATAATCTGAGACATTTGTTCTACATGTGCAGATCTGATGTTGTGTCAAATATAATACTAAAGTACTTCGCCTTCTTCCATGCAGTACTAATATATTTGCGCACTCTTTCTGCTAACAGGCTTATTATTTCATTTTGAATAGTTGGCGAAAGATACAATATACACCCAGATTTACGAGAGACTGAATCCAAATGAGATCTCTTGACAGGGTCAAATTTAGCCAAGTATTTTAACAAAGCCAGAAAGTTTCCAGGATTTGGATCGTTAGTAATTGACTCTCGATGTCCTCTCAGTGCCAGATTTTGTTGTGCAAGGTTTGTACTGTGGCAATGACCTGTTCAAGGATTTCTTTCCATGTCTTAGCTGCTTTACTCATTTGTTCCTGAAGTAGATCATCACAATAAGTTCCCCTCTGTTTAAAGAACGTTCCAATTCCTTCCATTCAAAAAACACAATTGATGAGCAGGACTATTTTCAAGATCCTGAATACGAGGATTTAACTTTCGCCACGATGAAAACCCATTTTCACTATTGAACTGGCTTCTTTGATAGTTTTTTTTTGTGTGGAAATAAAGTGCAACAAAAACAAAATAGAGATTTTTTTAGTTAGAGAAAAACACATCCAAGTGCGATGTATCTTTTCGCCATTTTGCAAGGTTTTATCAAACCAGTACTTGTTTAAGGATCGTCCATCTTCATCTTCAGGAAAATGGCTGTTCTTGTTCTGCAACTGACATGTTCCTCTATTCACCATTATATCTCGGAAGGATTGAGATATCTCGCTTGGCCAAACTCCCATATCTTGTAGAGCAGCATCGAGAGCACGGTCTAAATTGTTGTTAGTAATGTTCTGTCCTTCATCGCCTGTAATTACAAGTCTGCACGATGCAACATCAACCATGGTACTAGAACCAACTGAATCTTGTAACTGTACTTTGACACTTTCACAGTTTGAAGTATTCACGTCGTTAACTTTACTGTATTTATCAACAGCCTCGTCGCTAACAACATCCATTTTATGATCGCAAGTTTATTCCTTGTTAATTGTAATATTTTGACACTCATGGTTCAATTTTTCTCGAATAAAAGACTTCATAAACTCTTTGGAACTTGTCGTAGCTCCTTAATCTTTCTTTTCTCCTCTTCCAAAACTGGACGCCACTGAGTTTACTTCATTTCATATCAGCTTCAAAAAAAATTCAAAAAAATTGATTTTCAATAATTGTATTAGTATGATGACATACATGTGAAGTATTATAGATATCGCCACAAGACGCACAAACCAAAAACAAACCGCACACTCAAGATACTCATAAACAACTGATAATCAACACGTTCGCTGTGTCGAACCGGGAGAACTGCACATACGTAGCCCATGTAACGTTTTTTTATATGTTTACAAATAATACATTCATCTGTATATGAATAACAATGAAGAATATCTACACAAAGCTAATAGTGTATGATTATTAGTTTTCCTTTGCGGCACAACTCACTACAAAGTCGCAAACAATATTGGAGACAGCAAGTAAATACAAAGAGGATGAACATTGATAAAAAACCGTACTGACTTAATGTCTACTCATCACTCGCACCCAAGATAACAAAACTCATTTAAAACAGCATGCACTGTTTAGAAACACCTCGATAAGAGACCGCATAGATTAAACATCGGTCGCCAACTAAAGCATAATGAACACGGAGATTGAAATACTGCATTGTTCAGAGAGGGACAAAGAGCCTCTATTACAGAGTAATTTGTAATTAATACTGTTTATTATGCAAGGTATGACAACAGCAAGCTGGCTAGTTATGCTTCTTTTATTAAAGGAATAGTCATATCAAAGAAACAAGTTGTTTGTACTTTTATAAACTGAAAACAATTTTTTCAAGTCTACGCTCACTTTGCCGCCCTCCTGGCTATGCTGCCCAGGGCGGCAGCCCCCTTGACCCCCCCCAAGCTACGCCTTTGATCACCCATGCACTACAAATGTAAAACTTAGAAAGAAGAAAGTGTACAACGTAAAGTACTCTACATATCATATAATCCAGTAGTGGTGTCAAGAAGATGGGGTTGCAAGTTTCCATGAATGTAAGATAACTGTCACTTTTTATATTTCTCATTATATTAACATAGAGCGTAAAATTCAAATATTGGTTAAACACTAAACAATACATTTTTAGTGTACAGAATTTTAATAAAAACATCAAAATTCATCAGTAAAGAAATTTAAAAAATTTTTAAATTCTTAAATGTTAAATGTTGTTGTTGTAGGTCTACCTAAATTTTTTATTTCTAGATTTTTCTTGTAGAGACTGTAAGCTAAACAGCTTTTCCAAATAACTATCTACTGAATTCATTTTTAAATAGTAATACATTACCACTTAGAAGAAAGTGCGTCAAAGTGGCGACTGAATTTAACATAAGGGTACAAACTGGATCCAATAATATCTCCAGGCTATCTAAAAGAAAAAGAATTGAAAGGGGCTATTTTAGATTACATTGATAAAGAGCACTAGAAGACTATCACAAGGCTTTCCTATATCTGGACCTATGCTTATTCAAAAACGAAATTTTTTAATGACACACTCGGTTTTAGCTTGTATTTTAATGCCAACTTGGACTGGCTACACCAGCGGTGCACAACCCGTGGCCCGTGGGCCGCATGCGGCCCTCAACCTCACTTTATGCGGCCCGGAGGAAAAAATATAAGTCCACATATTTAAAATTGTGTATGGAAATTTACCCAGATTTGTTGGTTTGATCGGGAATTCGGTTGACCAAGGTCAGGTGGTGGTGGTTGTGGGGGACACTCACTGTCTGCGCATCCGTGAACTAGGCTGGCAGCTGGCAGTAGGTAGCGGCAATTCTCGTAGCGTGTAGCGTTAGTTCAGTTCTTCAGTTTCAGTAGAGACGGATCTGTATTTGGCATTCGTGTGTTTTTAAGTGATTCCTTTTTTGTAACATTTCACGATCATGTCTGTGAAAAAGCGTAAAGTGACTGACGAGTGCCGTGTGTTTCAAGAGGCATGGAGCGAGAGGTATTTTTTTATAGAGTATAACGGTAAAGCAACATGCCTAATTTGCAAAGAAACGGTGGGTGTAATGAAAGAGTACAATGTGAAGAGACATTACGATACAAAACATGCTGCAAATACAAAGAGTGGACGGGACAATTGCGAAAGGATAAGGTAAAAGAATTCCAACGTAAACTAACAAGTCAACAAAATCTTTTCCAGAAAGTGACTGATGACTCAGAAATTGCAGTTAAAGCAAGTTTTGTTGTATCTAAAATTTTAGTTAAAAAAATGAAGCCGTACAAAGATGGAGAGCTAGTTAAAGAATGTCTGGAAGAAGTAGCAAATATAGCTTTCAAGGAGAAAAAAAATCAAGTACCGTCTGCCTAGTGGCAAAAGCTAAAGAGCATGATAATGTCTTTCGGCCGCCAGCTAAACGCAACATTATTATGGTTACTGACTGACTGATTGTTTCCTTTCTGCAAATGTTGCGTTTAGCTGGCGGCCGAAAGACATTATCATGCTCTTTAGCTTTTGCCACTAGGCAGACGGTACTTGAATTTTTCCAGATTGTATAAGGCTATGTAAAATAATAAAGCAACAGGTACAGAGATTCAAAAATTTTTATTGAGCAGGGGCAACGCTTAACATAGGTTTGTGGTGACTGAAGTAGGATATATAATTTTGTGTTTGTAGTTGATCAATATTACGGGTGAAGACTCCATCGATGCAAGTATTGTTGCGCGTAGTAGAGATTGCCGGATCGTTGTTGAGTTGGAGATGCCAATTCTCTTGTAAGAACTCGAGAAACTCCTTGCCGTTGTCCGATTTCAAGTCGATATTCACATCGCCACCGAGAATCATTGGTATTTTGTAGTAGCCGTACTTGTCAATCACTTTGAATAAGCCAGCAACCTTTGGGCTGTACGCCATCATGTTTAATACGAAGAATTCTTGTATTTTCTCCATGTTCGAGTTGGGTGTTATGTAGACGTTCACCAGTATGGCACGCTCACCGTTGATCGTAGTCTGTATGGCACAAATGTCGCCTACAGCGTCGTGTGCCGTTGCCATTTGTTTAACCTGCATCGTAGATTCTTCATACTTGAGTAGATCGTATTCGGTTGCCTGCAGATCCGAGTCTTCCCTTTCGTATATTGCGACGCCACCAGCTCGTACGGTGTTTCGTTTGAATTGTGACACCGGTCTGTAGCCTGCTAGCTGTACGCTCTCGTCGTTTTCAATCCAAGTTTCCGAGAGAGCCATAATTTTAACTTGAGAGAGCACAGAATCGGTGCATATATCGTCAACGTGAGCTCGTAAGCTCTGCACGTTAAACGTTAGGAGTGACAGAGCTGTAGGACTATTTACAACTTGATGCAAGAATTGTCTCGACTTGTCGCCGATCGTTTCCAACTTGTGGTTTTCGAGACGACGAAACTCGCTGCTGAGTTCACTGTTAACTTTACCGCGAGCGTGATGGAACGTATGATCGCCTTTCTTGTTGGTCAAGTATAATCCTTGCAGCGATGTGGCTCTCGAAAGAGCGACGTAGACCAACTGTTGCTCATGAGCGCTATCGTATTCATATATAACCGTGTCGTATGTACCACCCTGTGACTTGTGTATCGTTATAGCGCAAGCTTCGACCAGAGGGAATTGTTGCCTCTTGCAATTCAATACTTTACTCTTGAGCGTTATAGTTGCCGTTCGCTTACTGATGGGTACCCATTTCTCGCTCAATCCCTCGATGGTTGCGACGTGCGCTTTACACTTCGTTCGTATTAATTTACCAATTTTCGGATCTTTAAACTCTAACCACAAGCGTTTTATGTCGAAACGTTGTGGATCAGAGAAATCCAACTCAAAGTAACGCAATGTTCCGATCGCACCGTTCACAAGTCCGTCCAGCACGTCGATATTGGCTCTTATCATGTATGGTTTACCTATCATCAGTTTCAGGAGGAACGGCAACCCACCAGTCTCGTCGGGTTTCATCTTGTGTACTTTCGTACGAGCGCTCACCAATTGCTCGTTATTCTTGTAGCCAGAGTAAGTATCCGTAGCTATGCATTGGATTACGTGGTCGCCTTGTATCGAGACAGAATTGTGCTCGTTTACGTCCATCGTACGAAAGAAGAGGCGTATCGCATCGGGGAAGTGCTCGTCCACATACTCTTTTGTCACGAATCTACTCTCGATTGTAGCTCTCTCTTCGTCGGTTAGACTCGCTCCGTCGCCAATCTTCGTGAGGATGCCCGAGAACGTTACGTCTGCCTGTCGCATCACTTGGACGAGCGGATAGTAATTGAGCGATTGCCAAACGATGTCATTGCAGAACGATGCTCTGCTTCGTTTATATATCGGCGTCTGGCATACCGGTGGTAGCTGCCTCAAGTCTCCACAGAAGACAATGTTCAGACCACCGAATGGTTTATCGTATACGTGCAGAATGCGTTGGAGACGATTGTTAACTTGCGACAGCATACCAGCACCTATCATACTGCATTCGTCGACAAAGACGATGCGCACGTTTTGCAAAGCGGCACGGAATGAGTTTATTGCTTCCACCGAGAGTCCCATTTCTTGGCGTGAGTTGGATATTCTAAAGGCCGAATGAACCGTCGTACCGTTGATCGCTGCCGCTGCCATGCCCGTAGAAGCACAAGCGATGTACGCATTGAATGCGCAGTTGTGTTGCTGACTGAATCGATTGTACGTCTCCATCATTAGTCGCATCGTGAACGTTTTACCGCAGCCAGCTGGTCCCGTGAAGAAGATTTGTAGCGGTTCATACTCGCTCCCGTAGTCAAACATACGATGTATAGCTTCGAGTATGAGATCTCGTTGTTCTTTGTTGGTTCGACGCATCGCTTCGCAATACTCCTTGGATGTCATTACATTTTCACGCTTGCGAACGAGATATGACATCTTTTCCATCAGACCCATGCGTATATCGTCGTCGTTGCCGTCTCGTATGGCCTGCACAAAGTCATCGGTTGCCGCTTTGCTCTTTACAAATTCCAGATTCTTTTCTCGCGCCTCGTTAATTTCATCCTCCTCAGCCATCAATCGCTTACAGTACTCCATCGTTTTCGCAATGTCGATGGATGCTTCGAATTCTGTTCGTGCTGCCAGGATTTGTTCTTCGTGCGTGTCGTAAATCTCTAGAAACTTGTTACAATCCAGTAGATCGACTTCTTCGTTGCGGAACGGTACGTGCAGCAGTACCATTTCTCGCTTATAATCGATCAAATCAGTCATCTCGTAGTTTCTGTAGCGTCTTACCTTGGGCTTAGCACGTTTCTTGTAGGTTCCTTCATTTGTCATATAGTACTTGGCAACAAATTGTGCCAAAGTCACTGCAATCATGTGAGGCGGTCGTCGTTCGTACTTTTGCACCACACATTCCTTCCAAACGTCGACCGAATCACCGGCAAGCTCTTCCTTGTCCATCTGAGCACGAGTCTTCCGTATGCGATGACGTTCGTGAGGCCACATTGTCGGAATCACTTCAACTTTACGGCTGCTTTCTGACATACCCAACTCAAGGAGATACCACGCCGCTTCCTGACTGCTAATCTCGACGGCGTTCAGCATCTTCAAGCTCATCTCTTTCATCAACTCCATATAATCCTTGTCTGGATATTCCTCGCGCAATTTGATCAGTTCCCGTTGCAAGTTACTAATGCCTCTATTAGTCTTGTTCACGTATTCGACCACATACGTCGCGCAAGAGTACTCTTCGAGTATGAATTGCAAGTCCATGTTGGAATTGAGGACTTTTGCTATCCACGGATGGAAATTGTTCATCCATTTCTGCTGGATTGACCGTTTTAAGAATACCATCGGTCGTGTGATGCCTGAACGGATTATATTCTTGTAGTCGTCATCGCTGAAGACACCATTACTGCGGAGAAACGAATCCAAACTATCGTGGTCGTCGTGCTCGAGTGACAATTTCATTTCGTTGAACTTCTTTCTCAACTGTTTCTGACGACCTTCATCCTTTGCCATCGGAATGAGCACACAAGTATTGTGCATCGGCCAGAATGGAGCCATGAATCGGCATTTCTTGTCATTTTCGTCGCGTGCCTTCTTGTAGCACGTAAATGTATGCTTGTGCGTCTGGTTACGTGGGTACTGCAGTTTGTCTGGATCTACGCTACACAGCTCATCTATAAGTTCGACTGTTCGAGGCATGTTTTCACTGATCTTTTCTTGAGGATCATTTTCAAGCCACAAGAGTATATGCGCGTGAGGGCTGCCACGTTGCTGAAACTCTTGTAGTGATCCTTGATCCTATAACGGCCAAACGGACTGAATCGCTTCGAACCCAAGAGAAACATTATGGTATCGACAAGTTTATTGAAATACAAGCAGCACGTTACGGGATCTTCGTTCACCAAGACTGTACGCTGCAGACTCGAGAGCTCTGCTACGGGATCCTCACCGTCAAATTCCTCGCCATCGTGCTTCAGTTTGTATAGCAGACGCAACAAGCGTGGCCAATTGTATTCTGATGCGCTCAACGTCAGAAATACAGTCGGTTTGCACAACTGTCGCATCACTGCGAACACATTTTTCTTTTGTTTGATCCAATATTCGATCGAATTCGGGATTGTTTTGAGGAACGACAAGTTGCGTTCAATACTGTTCTCTATAAATTGCCGATCCTCCAAGTCGGCTCGTGTAAGCTTAGCAGTGTTACCCGTCGCCTTAAACGTCAGATACAAACCCTCGTTGGTTCGTATCCGCATGATTTTCATTGCCATATATAAGAGATGCTCGGGTTTTACGCCACGTCTGTCTCTACGACGTACTTCGCTTTTTGCCATCATAAACGGAGTAACGTTGTTCGTCTTGTAGATGCGTGGCTCACCCAAGTAGATGCTTGGAAACGACAGTTCCTCGGCATTCTCATCGTAGATTATATTCTGTGGCTTCGAGTTCATGCCTGGTGCTATGGCCAAGTACATTTCCTCATCCCACATCATCGTCTTTTGTTGTGCGAGCAACAATTCATTTGCATTCTCTGGCTGTTCTGCGATGCTTTCTATCAACGGCTCCTCGTCCGTCGGCTCTGTCTCTGTGATTTTCGCCGTCGTGTCACTACTGCTACTGTTGAAGAATGCATCATCTACCCATATATTATTCATTTTGTATAGCGGTTTCGTTAACAAGTATTGCAGCCATTTCTTTACGGTACCCTTATTGACGTAGCCTTGCAAGTACGTCGACTTATGTATGAGATGTCGTTTAATGTTTACGTTGAATGCTCTATCGTCGTCCAAGCTACGAGGCAACGCTTGAACCATCGTGTTTATATCGACCGGCACGTTTATTACTTGCCCTATAATACTTTGACTGCCGTGGACGAACCGTAGGCGTCGTATCTGCATGAATGGTAGACGCGGCGAGACCAGACGTTCAGTTATACAGTCGATTGGTGGCAAATGATCGGGATACTCAGGGTACACGAAGCCATTGGATCGCGAAAAGTTGGGTACCTTCTCGAGTGCTAGGGAAGTGTAACACGTTCCGCATACTTTGTAGCTAGTTACATCTTCGTTGGGGAACTCAGCGGCCAGTATGTGTTGACTCTTTTGCGGCGGTGCTCGCAAATCTCTCTGAAACCATAACGATCGCAGACGGAGCAGGCGTAACCGAACTCGTTGTCGTCGAATCGTTTCGTAAATTCCGCATCTGCTGCTATCTCTTCAGTTTTTAAGCGTTTTGGCGATACCGCAGCGATTGCCTGTTCGAATTCAGCTGCTTCGTTCGCTCGTTTCGTTGCCATCTACGTTTCTTATTCAATCTACAACGTTTTACTCGTTCGTTGGCCTTCCTTCGCTTGTCTGCCAGTTTTATGTTGTAGAATGAATCGATTTTCTCCTGCTCAGTCATCGTCGACGCGAACGGTGTATTTATTAAGTACTCGTTCAATTCTTCGTGCATCAAGTCATCTTGTTTCTTATTCAATCTACAACGTTTTACTCGTTCGTTGGTTTTCCTTCGCTTCTCTGATAGTTTCATGTTGTAGAATGCATCGATTTTCTCCTGCTCAGTCATCATCGACGCGAACGGTGTATTTATTAAGTACTCGTTCAATTCTTCGCTCAACAAGTCATCTTGTTTTCGTTTTTGTTGCGATGGGGCCGCTGGTATTGAAGCTTCACCGCCGACAGCAACCGCTCGTTGCTGTTCCTTCTCGAGCTTCTTTCGTTCCCGATACTTTCTTGCTCGCTCGGCATTTTGTCGTTTCTTGATCTGAGCCTTCTCGTCGCTGCTATCCATTGTCGAACGCTGTTTTAATCAGTCGCCACGTTATGGTTACTATATACCAGCAGCAGTGTATTTCACCACAACACAAAACAAACCTTTATTTACAACAATCCCAATGACATTATGTATCTGTGTTATACTTCACATTTCTGCGGTGAGTAATTAAATATAAAGAACAGTAGATTTGCATTTACGATGACAAATATTTTAATGAATAGATCGTTAGCTGAATCACATACGAAGACAACCATTAACTAGAGACAATAACCCCAATAACCTATCTACAGCTATGCAGTGTTGTTTGCTTGTTAGGTCTTTAATCTGCGACGACGTTAGCATGTTAGCGGTCGCGGTTTTAGTTAACGATTCCCGGCTGGTAAATTGTGCTAACACTTGATTTTAAACTTTCAGGACGCTTTATAAATCTGGTTTAATTGTTTGCAGTGATATTATTTTTAACACATTATATATATTGCGACGTATCAAAACAAACGTTTATTTACAACAATCCCAATGACGTCACGCAAGAATGACGTCATGCAGCGTGATGCGTTACAGTTTACAGCGTTACAGAAATTTTCAAATGATGGCCAGCCAAAAGACATTATCATGTCAAAAGTATTATTTCAAAAATTAGTCTTAATCGTATGACAGTATCTAGAAGAGCAGAAGAAATGGCATCAGAAATTGAAAAAACATTGAAGGAAAAAGTATTAGAATTTAAGTTTTTTTCATTGGCCATGGATGAAAGCACAGACGTCACTGACACAGCACAACTTTCAATTTTTATCCGTGGTATTAATGAAAATTTTCACATAACAGAAGAATTACTGACGTTAGTTCCTATGAAAGATACAACCAAAGGTTCAGATATTTATTGTGAGGTGAAAAACATTTTGGAAAAGTACAATTTAGACCTAAAACTATTATATGGCATTTCAACAGATGGTGCGCCAGCCATGGTGAGAAAGAAGCAAGGAGTAGTGAACGATTTAGCAACAGATTGTAAAAACATGGCCAATGATATAGTCGCATTCCACTGCATTTTACACCAAGGGAACCTTTGTGCACAAACTATTCATATGGAGCATGTGATGCAAGCAGTGATCAAAGTAATAAATTTTCTTCGTTCCAGAGGACTCACTTATCGCCAATTCTGAGAATTCCTATTACAATTAGACACACAGTATGACGATTTTCTTTATTTTACACAAGTTCGTTGGCTTAGTGCAGGAACAATGTTGAAACGAGTGTATGACCTGCGTAAAGAGATAATTATCTTTTTGAAAAGCCGTGATGAGAATCTGGTAGCAGACTTTGAGAACAATGAATGGGTGTGCGATTTATCTTTCTTAGTTGACATAACCCAACATCTTAATGAGCTAAATACCAAACTTCAAGGAAAAAATAACATGATACACAATCTGTTTTACTTAATTAAATCGTTTGAGGTTAAACTGATTTTATGGCAGTCACAGCTGACGTCTGGGCTACTGACACATTTTTCTACAATGAACAGTTTTGCAGCAAGTTCTGAACAACCCATTAACTTCACTAAATATGCCTCACTTATAGAGAATCTTCAAAATGAGTTTAAACGTCGATTTCAAGATATGAGAAAATTTGTGAAATTGTTTGATATGTTTGCTCTACCATTCACTACTGATGTTGAGATAGTGCCCATTGATTTCCAGATGGAGCTAATTGATCTTCAATCGAACTCTGAATTGAAGACAAAATTTTCTGAGGTTTCTCTACTGGATTTTTATAAATTTACTTACCTGAGGAAATGAAAGCATTGAACAATCATGCTGTAAAAACGGCAACATTATTTGGAAGTACCTACTTATGCGAGCAGGCTTTTTCTTTGATGAAACAGATCAAATCAAGAGGTCATTCCCGTCTGACTGATGAACATTTGGAGGGAAACTTGCGAATTGCTGTGTCCAACATTGAACCTGATATAGACAGACTAGTGATAAACAAACAGTGTCAAGTCTCTCATTAGGCTCTAAATTAGTTTCCTCTTTAACAAATAATAGTTTTGTGCTTTCTTTCAAATTAATAATTTAATTGCAATTGTGTGTCTTTTAAAAGTAAACTAAAAAAAGTAAAAACTGATTTTTAAAATTACGTGTTTTTTTAAAGGTTGTTTTAAAAGTGTTTCTTTACAAATTAAAATTTCGATTTTGGAATCTGATGGCTGTATTATTTTTGTGACCTCAAACGTTTTTTCAGGTGAGTTTTTAAATTATTCAATAGAGCTAGTTTAAATGTAGCTGTGTTAAGTTTACTTACTTACTTACGAGATATGTTAGAAAACGCTCTTCAAGTAGTAGCATTATCTTTCGCGGAAATACTACTGGAAATATTAGGATAAGGGGAAAGGTTAGGTAGGCGGTTGGCGAAATGGAGGGAAGTCGCCTTGTGGCCCGCCATGATCACTTAAAAGTGTTTAGTGACCCTCGGATGTTGAAAGGTTGTGCACCACTACTGGGCTACACCATGTTATAGCGAGTTAACAGCGCAAGGTAGAAACTGAATGGAGATTTGCCGGTGGTGACTGAATTTAGAAAAAAGTTTCAGGCTCTTGCGAGTAAAAATCAATTGGCATCTGAATAAATGTACAACGCTAACGAATCCGGTCTCAACCATAATCGTCTAACGTCAAAATCTCTAGCCGCTGAAAAAACGTCCCTCACACAAAATCATCTAAGAGAGAATGACAATGTTGTGCGTTGCTAACACTGTCGGTACGCATAAGTTAAAACTGGCTGTTGTAGGGTACCGGTAAGCAAAAATGCCGCAATCTTTTGACGGAATTGACATACGTTTCTGCTGGTTCATTATTATCATCAGAAAGGTGCTTGGATGGACAGAGAATCTTTAAAACACGGTTTAAATATGGCGTGAACACTTGTCGTCGAAAGGTCTACTGGTACAGAATGAGGCAGTTTTATTAATTGACAACGCCCCTTTCCACCCATTAGAATTAGATCTAACATCGGAAGATGGTGAAATAAAAGCTAAGTTTTTAAATCCCATTATCACTAGTCTTTGTCAGCCCATTATTGTATTGTACAATACAATGGACCATTGTATAATTGCGGTTTTGAAAAATTATTACTGTTTTAATTTAATGGACAATCTCGTTGAAGAAGACGCTAATATTATTACATTTTCGAATACTATCACCAGAAAGACGATATTTATTCAGTACCGGCATAGGCGTAACTTGGGAGGACCAAGGGGGCACTCCCCCCCCCATGTCCCGAGCATTATAAAATTTTGTTTCCAGTTGTTTATAAATAAAAACTAACAAATAGTCAAACAGAAGACAGTTTCTATGCTTTCGACCACAGTAAGCACTATTTATCAACGTCTGTACTGTTATCAGACGACTAGATGCCATAAATTTATTATTCTTATTTCTTTCGAAGAAACTTGTAAGGGGAAAGTTTGACAGATTTTAATGATATAGGCTACGTCAAAATAATATTTCTGTTCGAAAATAAAAAACAAACGCTAGATACCTAATTAACTGGAATACAATGCGCGCCTTTTACACAAACAAAGACTTATTTTGGAACACCGCAAGACGTCGATGGGTTTGTTCACGAATCTTAAAAGACGGTCGTTTGGAACTGTTCTTTGTTAATGATTACTGATACAAGTGCGGTCGGTTACTCGGTCGTGTATACTGCCGAGCATTTTGTGACAGTCTGCCTGGGTAGGCGCACACTTGCGATTATCTGTCGCGAGAAAATATTGAAGTTCGCTCACTTGCGATAAATAAATCGCAATTTTACCATAATTTTTTGTCATTATTTGTCAGTATAGAATGGACGTCGTAGAAACAAAAGAAACAAATAGCTTTGATGTTGGGCTTAAAAGAAAAACAGAAGCGATACAAAAAGAAATACTGGGTACATCCATAGATAATTATTCACTTCAATTTCGTATTAAATTTACGCACACCTCGCCCCACAGTTTTTCTTTTATATTACGGTCGCTGTATTCTTTTAACCGCTTATCGAACAGAGCTGGTCGTTTTTCAACTTCAATGTAACAGCCAAGCAATCGCGGTTACAGAATCGCAAGTGAGTGCAGGTCTGTACATGACTGTGTGATTCATTCGAGCCAGCGACAATCGCGTATCTGATAAAATAGAACACAAGCGTCTACGTCCGAGCCATAGCGCGTTGACGAAGCCGCGAATCTGGCATGGTGGGGCGGAGCACAGAGTATGAATAGGCGGTGGGGCGGAGAGCGCGAGAGAGAATGCGAATGTTGTTTCATTGCCCGACATAACCTCAGTAACAGCTGATCTGATTTTTAAAATTCTTTCACCACCGTGTTCCTTGAAGTTTGAGGATGGTTTTAGGCATAAATTTTAACCGATCGTTTTAACAATTTTCAAAAACAGAGTCTTCAGACGGTTCCACGTCATGAAGTTTCTTTTTTAATTTTCATGTAGTAAAATTTTCGGCACGCGACAAACTTTCGTTTTATGAGAGGTAGCTATATGGTGTCAGCGAGTGAAAATTAGAAAATTCCAAATTTTATTTTGGTTTTGTTTCAATAAAATTGGCTTTTTCGTTTTCGAGATATTGGCGAATTACGCTATAATAAGTAGAACTAGAAGCCTGGCAAAATCTTTCTCAAATGCAACTTACACATATCCCGTTTCTTGCTTAAATGTCATGTGCGCGAGCGCACACACACACACACACACACACACACAGTAAACTGTTCTGCCAGTTGTGAACAGCGGCATTTGCACCAATTTCACTTGCAGACACTTAGATAAATAAGATAATTAATTTATTGTTGATGTGAGAGGGTACTTTTTATACCTAATGTGCTATGCTACATTTATCAAAGACACATGGAAAAAGTAAAATTTACATTTTTACATGTAAAGTACTCAGACGGATTTAAAAATTAATACCAGTTGTAATGACAGCTGAGTAAAATAAACAGTGCTTATAAAATTGTATTTACTTAACCTAACTCATATCATATATTTCATTCGCTATATTTTTTAACTAGATTACTAAATACATTTATCAAATTAAATTGTGTACCCCCTCCACACACACACACACAGCATGTATATAAACCTTACCTCTTTACCTCTGATCTGACTTAACTAACTTTTAAAGTTTTTATGAACAAATTATTCTTATAATTTTAAATTGTTTTGTTGCTTTTATGTTTTTTATTTTTACATTACATTTTATGTTTAATTCACTACTTTTTACTATACTGCTAAGCCACTTACTAAATTATATTTATTATAGTGCGCGCGCGTATGCAAGAATGTGTGCGCGTGCGAGAGAGAGAGAGGGGTGGAGGCGAGCGCGCGTTTGCTACACACCTGTACATATGCTAAAACAAAACTATAATATCAATACATCAAAACAATTATTTCTACTGGAATTTCAAAATCGATTTTTTGGATGATCACAATAAAAACACTGTTTGTAATAAATAAATCTCAGTAGGCATTTCTAATAGTCTGTATATTTTATTGTGCATATTTTTGTAAGGATCGCTTAGCCTGATATTAAAGAAGTAAAAATACGGAATTGTATTGACTGCCGTAAAACACTCAAGATCCGTTTTTTACCTACAGAAATGTAGAAAGTCTTCCTACGTTTGAATATCATTTATTTTATGCTAATAAAATAAAACAATTCTTACCTTTAAGCGCCTACAGTGCTTTCATTCAGTACTCAGCACTTTCACTCAGTACTTTAGGCTATAATAAGCGCGGTAAAATGTTCGGACGTCTTCGTTAAAATTCGTACCATGTAACACTAGATTTTTTTTTTAATTTGGGATTGACGTGGATACACAAGGGCAGGCGTTGGCTGTCACAGCATTGATGAATGTGTACGCTAGTAGCGACGGTCATTCAAAGAAATGGGTTGACAGACAACTGATCTACGCCTTGCTCGACATGAACGAAGAACAATAAGTGTAGCCGAAGCGAATTAGGGTAGAGCGTACTGAATTGTTTCGGGCGAAAGTGTAACAAAGAAACGGGCCAGCACATGGCTTACTCAGAAAATACTCTGTACACAGTCGGTCGTATTGTTGGTGATACATATACGGGACAGTGCGACGACACAGCTTAAAAGGGTATACGGGGACTCAAGGAATAGAACAATTGAGAAGAGTACGAAACAAAGAAAGAATTAACGAGGTCACACACAGATGGAATCCATGTAACACTTAAAAAGAACTCCAGCTTGCTAGCAGAAAGGATGTAACGAGAAAACACGAGTACAATACCACGATTCGACACGCTGGAAATAGAGAGGTGTCAAGGAGATGAAAAATTATTGCCTGTACAGTAAGACGACTGAAAGGATTGATTGACAGGCGGGCTATTGCTTTTTCATGGAATCGCGTAGGAGGAGAATTTAGCCAGAGTTTGGGAGTGACTAGGTGAACTAGTGTCGACCTATAGGAAGCCGAGGATTGACAAGGGTTGGACATCTAGACTACGTCTCCATGGTGATGAAACCAGAGAACGAATCATCTGAAGGTGGTGGAAACGACTTAAGACGTTGGGTGGAGTTTTCTCCGGAATTCGAGATGTTGGGAGGATAATTATCTGGAACTTAGGACCAGAAGCCAATAAGATACGACTATAGGGGTTGGACAGAAAAGTATGAAGTAGCTTGGTGGGAACGAAGATTATAAAAGATAATGTTCGTCACGAGGAGCTTCTTCTTAAGTCTTCTTAAGCATTATATCTTATATCTTATGTCTTAGTTTCTCAGTATCATAGTCGTAAACTCAGTGTTACAATTCGTGCTTCGAATACTAGTAGACTTTCTTTTGTGAAGAACACTTTAATTACCGTTATGTAATTTAGTAACGTGAAGTGGTATACGAGTTATTATTCAATGTGAATAGAGTGAACTAAAATTCCCTATATCGACATTTTATCAGTGACTTTACAAGGAGGCTTAGAATCTTAACAAATAATGTATTGTACGGACGTTTTGTTTTAAACGTAGACAATTTATAAGTGTATTATTCGGTATAATATTAACCGATGAACTGTAGACTCAGTGCTATAAACGATTTGTGAACGGAGTCGAGGTGATATTCGTACATAAACAAGGACAATGTATGCGATGTTTGTATGACCTGTATATAAACAGTATCAATGTCGATAGATATAATTATCTTGAATGCGGGAGTTTTGAATATAAATAAGTAAATTATAAGCGACTCGTAATATGAACAATCTGATCTTTGCGTGAGAATTTGGTGACGTAATAACGCAGGAGTGCGGGACGAATGTGACGGACGTGGAAACGACCGTATTCTGATCAACCACAGTTTAAACACCAAGCGACAACGGCAGCGCTGGAACGAGGATGGGAGCTTCAGAGGATAGCCGACGCACTGTGGATACTCAAATATCAAGTAAAATTTAATATATTATTTTAACGTAGAAAAAAACCACTGACCTGTAACTCATAAAGAAGCCAGCTTGAGATAAGCATCAGTCTTAATAGAAAATTCAATTTAGTAAACCTATTAATCAAAGCGGACCATAAATATGGGGTATGAACGCATTAAACGTAAAAAATGTGTAGAAGTAGAAGTAGCAATAATATGAATTTTATGATGTGTATTTTATGTATGTGTTCTATTTCAGGATATATCTCCAACTAAGGAGGGAATTGTTTGTTTTATGTATCATTTGCAGGAATATATGTATTTTGTATGTGTAATGTTGGATAATAAGTGCATGATTATAATAAACATGTATGAGAACCCAGATCCGCATAACTTTGTATTATTTAATACACCTTTTGATAATTAAGATCACTTGCAATTTTGAGGATTGATGATTCTATTTAATACTCAATTGGAATACTTAATTAGTAGTAGCTAAATTGTGCATAAATCTGCAAAAGTATTTATAGTTATATATGTCGCCCAACACCTGGCAGGGGTGATTTGATTTTACATTTGTCGTTACGAATTAATAAACAATCAATTAATTGCTCATTGTTAATTAAATGATTATGCATATAGCCGCATAATAAATTTGCATTTTAACACAATAAAATTTCTCAGTTTAATTAATAAATTTTGTCAATTAAATAATTAATCATATTAATTAATAATAATGCATAAATTCGCATTATATATCATGGCGCCCAACGCGAAGCGTGAGTAATTTGATTCAATAATTAATTCAAATTAATTTCACCAAAGGCTGAGTGCAGGCAGTGGTGTAGTATATAAGTACGTGAAGAGTAGTGTAAACTAGTGAAAGTAGTTAGCTTGAACGATAACACGGAGTAGAGCGAGAATGGCGGACAATTCCGACAGTATCGAGTTTGATATTAACAACCAATTAGGTATGGTAGGATCAGAGGAAGACACACCAATTACCCAGGACAGTAGTACCGTGGTCGATGAGACCAGCAGGGCGCGGGGACAAATGTCACAACCCCGAGAGAATGACTTTCAGATGCTGATGGATTTCATCAAGCAGCAATTCGAGAAACAAGATGAGAAATCAGATAAACAGAAGGAGGAAATTAACGAGAGATTAGATAAACAAGCAGAACAGTTCGGACAGCTAAAGAACGAACTGCGGGAACACAACGAGAAATGGGAGAAAAAATTTAACGAATTACAAGAGAAAACGGAGAGTGCAATGAAGGAGCTGAGTGACGAACTCAAAGGACAGACTGCGGAGAATAAAATATTACGTGAAGTAGATCGTCAAGAATGGCAGGGGGCGATCACTAACACCTTGACGAGAATGGAGAAGATGGACAGTAAAGTCGACTCACATATCAAAGACGCTGGTAAGAAGAACAAAGAATTGAAGAAAGAAATACAAAAGAGTTTGAAACTACAACATAAGGAACATGGAGAGACGATCAACACGCTCAAACAGAAAATTGTGGAAGTAGACGGGAGACAGCGGTCTACAGAAGAAATCGACGGAGAGAGAATCACGCGACTAGAAGAATTGAAAGGTCATTTAGCTAAAATGAAAGAAAATCAGGAGAGATTGCAACGGCAATTAGCAGGCGTCGAAGGTATACCAGGAAATCGTATAAACGGAACGCCACATAATGAATTAAAATACAATGGAAGCGACAGATACCCCATGGAGTTTCTAAAAGAATTATCAGAATTTCAAGAGCAGCACTACCCGAGTGACAACATTAAGTGGATCGGAAGACATTTAGAAGCTGATGCAGGGGTCTGGCGGAGGGTAATCCGCAACCAGATCAGCAACTTCGAAGAATTTAAGGAAGCATTTATCCAGAAGTATTGGGGGCAGGAAAAACAAGACACGATACGTGATAACCTGGAGTTCGGCCGATACAACTGGCGCAGCGGACTCAATCCAGTACAATATATGGAGAGGCTTTTACTTGAAAGTAGACAGTTAACACCGGCCATAACTGACCGGCAACTAATCAAAAAAATCGCCCGGCATTTTGGACGAGAATTTGAAGTAGCAGTAGTGACGCGGGGCGTCAATACGATACAAAATTTTAATCTTTAATATTAGAATACTCAAACATTCAAAACCGCCGGAACAGATATTTTGGTTACGCACCGAATCAGGAGAAAGTGGTTCCAAGAGGGGGTGAGACGACACCGAGTAGCACGGTTACACAAAACAAAGGATTTTCGCCGAGACCAGGGTGGGTAGAGAGAGACGGTAAAAAGCCATTTGTCAAACCCATCGACCGACAGCAAGTAAATACTATTGAGTTTACAAATAACAAAGCATCGACCTCGTCTGCAGGAAGGATGGAGGTTGGAAAAGAAAAAAAAATTAAAATGTCTACGAAGGGAGATAGCCGCTGTGACAACGCAAACGCAACATGACAGAATGAACGTACTACTACCTGATTTACGACATGACTTGTTAGGTGACGACAAAGAAGAGAGTATTCAACGCATGTTGAAATGTCCCGAAATTACTATTAAGTTTAACGGAAATATCACGGTCTCAGCACTAGTCGATACTGGTAGCGCGGTAAATGGACTATCTGAAACGTGGTATCAACAAAACAAACAACACCTGATACCTTATGAGGAATTACCGATGACCAATACATTAATCGTAAGCGCTGTAGGTAAAAAGTCAAAATTAATTAGAAAACAGATATTATGTGATATTTATATTAATGAGGTTAAGATGGAGTGCATATTTTTAATTATCCCAGAATTAGTGTGACCATGTATTTTAGGCATAAGTTTCCTCCTGGAAGAAGGATGTGTTATATTGTTAACAAGGGAATCGTCAAGTTCAAGGATAAAACGGGTGAGCGGGAGCTGGTGGTGCCTATCATGCACATGGAGATGGTAGAAGAAGAGGAAGATGAAGTCATCGAACGAAAGATAAATGACAAGATCGATAGTATCGAATGCGCAGATAAAGAAGCATTACAGGATCTCAAGGACATCCTGATAAGAAACAAGAGTTTATTTAGAGAGCGCCCGGGGAGAATGAAGTGTTACGAACACGAGTTTAGAGTAACTGATCAAACACTGTACTTTCAGCGAGGATGGCCAGTGCCAATAGCTTATAAGGAAAAGGTAGACACGGAAATTGAAAAGATGGTGAGATATGGGGTCATCGAGCGATGTAATAGCCCATATGTCAACCCGCTGGTGACTGTTATCAAGAAAGACGGGAGAGTTAGGCTGTGCCTAGACGCTAGAAAGGTAAATAGTGTGACGGTACCTGACTACGAAGGGGCTCTACCAATCCAAGAAATATTAGCAAGGTTCGGGAAGATGCGATACTTATCGACGGTCGGTCTGACCAGTAGCTTCTGGCAAGTTCCATTAAAAAATTCATGCCGAGATTACACTGCATTCATCTACGATGGAAAGTGCTACCGTTTCACCGTAACACCATTCGGACTCAGCACCAGTTCAGCAGCGTTGACTCGAGGTCTGGACAGGGTACTGGACGACGATGTAAAGAGGAACACCATAATTTATGTGGATGATTGTTTATGCTACTCCGACAACATCAAAACTCATTTATTGCATTTAGAATTATTATTATCAAACCTACGTAGAGCGAATCTTACGATTAATTTAGAAAAATCTCAGTTCTTCCGGCAAGAGATATCCTATTTAGGTTACCGCCTAACAACAAATGGGATACTCGCGACGAACGAAAAAATTGCTGCGATCAGAAATTTCCCTACGCCACGGAATCAGAAACAATTGAAGGGATTCCTCGGATTAACCAATTTTTATAACCGTTCCACAGACAGGTACGCCCAGACGACACAACCATTGTTAGAGTTATTAAAGAAGGAAAAGAAATTCAAATGGACATCGGAATTAGGAGAATGTTTCCAGAATGTAAAGGATTTGTTTTTTGAGTCTGTAATATTGAAATTTCCACGAATTAATCAACGATATTACGTGCAGTGTGACGCGAGTGATTTCGCATACGGCGGACAATTGTATCAATTAGACGATTGTGGGAAGATCGGCGTCATCGCGTTTACCAGCAAAACATTTAAGGGAGCTGAGCGAAACTATTATACCACAGAGAAGGAATTGCTGTGTATAGTGAGATGCTTGGAAAAATTCCGCATCTATGTACTGGGGCAACCGTTGACAATTATCACAGATAATAAGGCACTCACCTTCATGAATAAATGTCATTTAAATAATTCAAGGATTACTCGATGGATTTTAAGCATTCAGGAGTACAAATTTGATATTGCACACTGCAAGGGCAAAGAGAATATTGTCGCTGATACGTTGAGTAGAAACCCGGAGGATGTGACGGAAGGAGAAACATTCGAGGACAGCTGCGAATATATAATGAACCACATTGTAATCAAGATGAATAGAGAGGTTAGTAAAATGCTAAGGGAAATAAATAAATACCAAATAAATGAGAAATTGAAATGTATTATTGATAGGTTAGAGAACGACGATGGCAAAAACGACTTAAACAAATTTTTTAAATACAGTAACAATAAGTTATACAGAAAATGGAAAGGACAATGGAGGTTATTATAAAGGGATGTCTGACAAGGTAATAGCCGAAATCCACCAAATGTATGGGCACCTTGGCACAAAGAAATGTACCAAGATGATCCAGGAGCATTTCACCATGGACCAATTGGCTAAGAAGGTAAATGCATATATACGAACGTGCGACATGTGCCAACGGTATAAGGACACGCAAAATAGAAATTTATTCGGTAGTACGCGACCGATAATACCAAAGGAAAAGGGTGATTTATGCAGCGGAGATTTTTACGGACCTTTACCGACTTCGGTAGGAGGAATCAAGTACATTTTCGTCATCATTGATAATTTTACTAAGTATGTAAAACTGTATACATTGCGAAGGGCAACGACCACAGCAACATTGAAAAGGGTACGACAGTATTGTGAAGAATTTGGCTCACCTAAAGCTTTGATGACGGATAACGGTACGCAATTCACTGCTAGACAATGGGTCAGCGGGTTGGAAAGTTTAAACATTCAGCCCAGATACACTGCAATACGTAACCCTTGTTCGAACCTAGCAGAGCGCGTTAACCGGCAACTAGGTAACATATTCAGAATTTTCATCAATTACCAACAACATACAAAGTGGTCACGGTATGTGAAAACCATTGAAAATTGTCTTAACGAAACGTACCACGAAACGATTGAGATTACACCATATGAAGCCCATCTGGGAAAGAAACCGATACGAATATGGGAGAAGTATCTTGACGCTGACATCACGAAGGACAATCAAGAAAATAAGACGGAAATATTTGTAAAAATACGTACCAAAAGGGAAAAACATGCCAAGCGGATGAACGAATCGAATAAAACAACAAAGTTTGAGATTGGCGACCTAGTATTAATCAGGACGTATACACAATCAGACGCAACTCAAAAACGTATAGAGAAGTTTTGCGATTATTTAGTGGACCGTTTAAGATTGGGCGAATCAACATACGTGGTGGTAGACTGCAGAGACGAAAGCAGGATTCGAGGAAAATTCAATATACGCCAATTGAAGAAGTATATTACTAAAAGGACTGAGGAAGAAAAGGAAGGACTGATATAATGAAGACAGCGGAGATGGTGACTACGCCATATGGTAAACAAGGTATACCATGACGCATGAATTAGTTAAGGACGTCGGATGGATGGAATCTCGTCACGGAATAGGGTGTTGACGCGGCCATATCATTCAGGCTAGCTTAACTTAAAAAAAAAAAATGATTGCCAAAATAGACGATCAGCGATCAGTACATTATTAAGATGTATCAATAGAAGATATGTTTTAGAAAGAAAGCTGGTAAATTTATGTACATAGTACATAATGTAATAAATGTGACAAACAAACTAAGATGTAAAGTTGTAAAAGCAAGGAATACTTAAATAATGATACGTAAATATTACTAATAAATTATAAGTAATAAGATGTTTTTTTTTGTAGAATTATTTCATATATAGTATGATGATATAAGGAGTTAAAGGAAAAATTTTATTGAATTAAACTTGTTTGAATAGATAGAAAGTAACGTGGTAAAATTTTCCAATATTGATTACAATATGAAAGTATGAGGATGTATTGAATTACTGTACAATTATGTTAATAATATAAACATAACTAGCGTGTAAATTTTGTTTTGATTGTTTGAAGAGAGAATAGGTAGTGGATATTTGTAATTTTAGCCCATAATATCGATTGGAATAATATGAATGTTGTAATATAATTAAAATGTTGATGTATTGATTTGAGTTATTGGCTAATCAAGCCCCGCGATGGGCGTCACGTTGTAACTTAACAACGTTATTTGAGTGAGTGTAGTGTTTTATTTTAAATTAACTTGTAATTGATTTAATAGTATTACTCTTCAATCCTCACGTTGTAATATAAATATCAATGATTGGTGTTGTTTTTTGTTGTTTAATAAATAATTGAAATAGTAATGTTTATGTTTAAAATAATTTTTATGTTGAAAAGGACTGTAATAACTGTTCTCTTGATGTATCTACCTCCCCACTTACCATCCGTGAACGTCTTCAATCTTCCTAATATGTCGCTCTATCTCACTGGAAAGACATGAATAACACACAAAATACTTCACCTTGATATTAACGTATACACAGTACATAAAATGATAATGATACTTAATCGTGGATTGAATATTCAAATACTGGCCGCTGGAATATTGCCGCCACCTTGAGAAACAATTGCTTCTAAAATGCAAGTTATTTGTGCCTATTTTAAAGAAATAAATACTCTCCGTTCACTGGTAAGATATTTAGGCGTTTATTAACATTAGTTAAATTAAATGAAATCCTTTTTTAAAACAATAAATAAATCTTTAAAAACAACAAAGTTAATTATTTTCTGAAAATTCTTCAGCTCAGGGCTGGTAACACTGGTACAATATACAATATTATGGTAATCCTTGTTATGTTAATTTTGGTTATTATAGTTACCAAATTTTCATGGATTCTTTGAATTTACATGATGCAAGATACAAAGATGCTTGTTAAGAATAATATTTATTCATATAGAATGATCAAAAGATAAAAAATTAAAAGTAGTTAACCTCAATACGATATTAAAATTACCGTATTGTCGTACAGCAGGTGTGCTGCAGTTAGTTATTCAAAGCTGTGTAACACGTGTTATAAACGTTACACTATAAAACAATATTACTGGTCGAATTATTATTATGAACTGGATTTGATAAAGAATAGAAAAATTCTCCTTATTGAGTCTATTCAAAAAAGTATTGTTAATGACTGGCGTGACTCTCTGTTGGCAAAGAAATATTTGTTGGTTATAGGTTAGTTTACCTATAGATGAGAGTAAGTTAACAAAATAAGTTATTTAATATTATTGAAATCTTTATACTATTTTCAAAAAACATTATTTATCGTAATAAGATGGATAATTAACGGCAGTTATTGTTCTCGTATGTAAAATCATTATTTATCAAGTACAACTGGGATTGTAGTCAAGTAAGCGACTATAATTTACAAGTGTTGTTTGCGGTATTTATCATTACTTCGACTTCTGTTATTATTTTTTCTTACACAAACATTAAAATATTTTAATTAAATACCATTATTAAATTAAACGAGAACTTTTATTCATTGTGCCTGATAATATATCATCGTTCGCTAGATTAACCATGCATAGTGTGTGCTTGGCTAACGTAGTCCGCTATAATATTCGTCAACTGACGAAAATTATATTTTCATTTTATTTTAAAATTCGTTAACTGATAGTACTCCCTGCATATTTCACTTAACATTGCCTTTATTATACACTGGCAATGTTTTAATAATTCACTTTATTATTCGTAGCACTGTCACACGAGAAAAAAAAATAGTCTTCAGTTGAGGTTAGTTATAATTGTTTACTATCTGACGCGCACATTTCAAAATGTTTTCTTGATGACTGTCGCGGGCTCCGCTCGCATCGGTGGCTGAAAGACAATTAATTCTTCTCATCGAAGCTCCTTCTCGCGTCTGGTAAAATCAGATCATCCTATTGGTGTAGAAGTCTGTACTCTCTACCCCAAATGCCTTGGTTATATTAAAATTTTAATTTTTAGCGTCTATGCTTTGGGTTCGAGACTCAGCTATGACGCGTTCATTCCCATTCGGAAATGACAGAAAATCTTATAATATTCATAAGTTTCTTATTAATCGTCCGATCGTCATTTGAATAGTCGCATTGTTTTGCAGATACTTGTGTCTTTAATTTAAGTCCAAACAAGTAATAAATCCGTCCATTAACAACTCACTTCACTTTATACAATACGCATATAGTGGCTCTTAATAAAAAATAAGTTTTTTCCACTATATTTTGGTGTTATTATAACATAATGCTTATAATTAAACGTTTAGAGTCCATATCTCTCATTATTTAACACATAATATTAACATATTTGTGGTTTAAGCAAAATGCATTCATGGCGTACAAGCCATACATGCCCAAGCATTTGTATTTGCTTATATCACCATTATTTCTTATACTATTATATACCTTTGGTATCAAAATGTTATTTAACACTTTTACATATATTTGCTGATACTTTACTCCAGCAAATGTTATCTTATTTACACATATATCATTGTTTAAAATACACTATGCTATTATTTCGCCATTCTGTCACTCTCATTTAGTTATTTTTATCATATATTATATGCATTATTGATCATTAAAGTGTACACAGACATTGTACATGGTCTGTTTAGTGCACTTACTAACTTTTTGTTAGTTGAAATTTCTTTAAGTTACAGTAGGATGGTTATTTACACCTAGTCCTATGATTACAGTTAATTAGTTTATTAAATTATAGTTATTAAATTACTTATACAATGATTGTGAGGTATTCTCATAGTTGAATTGAACATTCTTCTAACTACTGGTAAACTTCCTTACTCTCTCTTTACAAGTTTTGTTGTGGTTTTTTGATTAACTCTCTAGTCACTTGGGATTCTGTCTAATTTGTTTATTGTTATTATTAATAATCTGACTTATACAGTTGTGTTCTTCAGTTCATAAGGTATTCATTGTCTTGTACATTTGTTCTTATTTGGTCTCTGTTTGAAACAATTACTGGTAATTACTTTATCTAATTATTGTGTATGATTTTATGTTGTAGGTCCTGTTCAGATGAGGTTATGTGTTACTGAGTTGGCAACAATATGCTTCTTACTTTATTCAATATTCAGCTTAAATACTGTCATGTCCTTATGGCATGTTACTACTACTGTTTATTACTATGTTTTACACACTTTGTACACATTTTACACTATATGTTTATACAATAATACTTGGTTTTTTACTTAACTATGTTACACATTTTGGTCGGTTGCATCTTGGCTTGTATACATTGGTTTGTTTCTTTTCAACAAATTAGTTTGTTTACTACATATTGGTTGTAACATTTATCTACATTATGTCCTGTGTTACTATGACATTCAGGCACATTCCATATCAAGGATTATATAGCTTTTATCATTGGTCTTTTTGAGCAATTATTTCTCTTTTCAGTTCCATTAAATTGGTGGTCTTACTAAGTATGTTTGTGGTTTTACAATCTTGGATTACAATTGGTACACTAATTGTTTGTGTATTTCACTTGATAACCGTTGATTTCACTTATTAATTTTTATTTCACTTCCCTTCCCTTTATTGTCATAAACACTTCACTCATATTGTTTGTGTTGCTTATTTGGGGTAGTGTCATTACACTATTTATTGTTGCACTTAATCACTTACTAAGGTTCAACACTTGGTTTTTATTATATTGGTTTCACTATGTCCTTCCTTGATAGATAGTTTTTATTACTATTAATCTTGTAATCATTATTCTTAATTTGGTTACTTTACTAGTTGTGGTGCCTTCCATATTTTGGGAATGCTGGTGTCTTGTTCTAGTTATACTTAATCTTCATTCTTCATGGTACATTTCTTCTTCTTCTTCTTCTTCTTCTTCTTCTTCTTCTTCTTCTTCTTCTTCTTCTTCTTCTTCTTCTTCTGGTTATTCAATTGTTTATTCTTCATTTTGATTGTTTGTCATTTATAGGGCATTTTTCGGTTCCTCACTATTTGTGATAACTCATGTTCATTTAATATAGTTATAAATTTCAACATTTTTACTCATTATTATGATAATCATTATCTTATATTTGTCTCACTATTATGGTAAATTAGTTTATCCTCTCACTATGATAATTACATTTAATATGTCTCTTCCTTATGATGATAGTAATTCTTGTTATATCCCCTCACTATTTTGATCTATTGGTTCGTCTCTTCCTTATGATTATAGTAATTCTTGGTATATCCCCTCACTATTTTGATCTATTGGTTCGTCTCTTCCTTATGATGATAGTAATTCTTGATATATCCCCCCACTATTTTGATCTATTGGGCCGTCTCTTCCTTATGATGATAGTAATTCTTGGTATATCCCCTCACTATTTTGATCTATTGGGCCTATATTGCTAACGTATTATATTGATCCATTGTATTCTCTCTTTCTTCTTTCTACTCGATGATATATTTTTATGATTCTTCTTTCTTCTTCGTTGGGTTGCTTTAACATTATTCATTTATAGATACACGTTTGATTTTCATACTTCTGTTCCTTCTTCCAATGTTTGATGAAATATGCTTATGGAACACTTTTATTTGACGTATTATATTATTTTTATGTAACCGTTATTTTGATACGTTACATATGCCTTCCTATAAGAATTGATTAATTCTGAATTCGTATACTTATTTTCTGAAGAATTCATCAATTGTTGTATATTTCCAAGTTGACTCTTATGTTCTTCTTATATCCCTTCATTCTCTTCTATTTGAATCATAATTATTTTTCTTTCCATGTAATTATCTCCCTTGTTTATTTAATTCCCTAATTCCCTAACATAATTTTAGCTGGTGTAGTTCAGAGTGGCTCACTGTGGCATACATCTCTGCTGGCCATACTAATATCAATAATTCAGAGGTACATCATCTCTGTCAATAATATAAATGATTGCTGGAATAATTCATCAGTCAATTCATCTCAAAATATAAAGTAGTCGTTCTTTCGACAAATAATAAATATCCTTGGGATTATTTCACGCATCTGCGGTTTATACATTATTATATTCTCCTCTTCTTGATTCATCTTAACTTAATTCTTCATATTTTACTGGGATAGTTTGTTTACATTTCATCACTGGTATTTTCACATGATCTCCTTCATTAGTATATTATTTTTCATTCTTCTTTGTCATCAATTAATCTTTTCTCTTGGTATTACATTTAACATTACTTCAAAATCTTCTTCATCTTCATGATCCACGTCTTTGTGTTACATTTCATTTAGTATAGGCTCTCTTTTGGTTTTTTTCCTCATGTTTGGGTATCATATATCTGTTCATATCAATAATATTCACTTGCTTCCACTTCTCCAACTTCTTATGTTGCTTTTTCTGTATATCATCTCGTATATTTCTTCCTTATTTTTGTAGTACGGGTAAGATGTTAATAACTGGTTGACTGGCTCTAGGAATTTCTTTATATATTTTATGCCAAGCTGGTATTTGTCTGTCTCGTATATCTCCTTTCTTATATTAGTAGTACGGGTAAGATGGTAAATTACTGTTGACTGGCTCTAGGAATTTTAATATGTGCCGTAGATGTTATGCGTCGTTCTCGTATATCTCCTTCCTTATATTAGTACGGGTAAGATGTTATAATTAGTTGACTGGCTGTTGGAAATATTATTTTGCCATGGATGTTGTGTGTTGGTCTCGTATAATTTCTTTCTTATATTAGTACAGGTAAGATGGTAATAACTAGTTGACTGGCTGTTGGAAATATCTACGTGCCATGGATGTTGTGTGTCGGCCTCGTATAATTTCTTTTACATTGGTACGGGTAAGATGGTAAGTTACTGTTGACTGGCTGTTGGAAATATCTACGTGCCATAGGTGGTAGGCGTCGGTCTCGTATAATTTTCTTTTTCTTCCATTAAATCTTTGCGAATATTTTTTAAGTAATTGTTCTGAAGGATGACAATTGATTCCGTTGTGTTTCTTGATACGTTAGACCCAATAGACTGGTTCAGTGAGGGTGATGTTGCGGTTTTCACTGCCGTTGCCCATTTAAAGGCAGGTCACCATTGTCCGGGTGCCTGTCTGCTGAGTTGGATGCACTCTGTTCTTGGGGTCCTGGTCCATTCCCGTTGTGATAAACTTCTTCATTTCCTTGTCCCCGCCGATTGTCTTCGCTACTGTGGCTTCTGTTAATGTTATATCCAGATTCATGATCTTCCCCCTCGCTGTTGCTCCGGCTGTTATTACTGTGGTAGCTCCGGCGACCCTGGTAGTACGGTCTACTATTGCCACCTCGACTGGCATTAGCGTAGTGTACCCTTCTAAAATTATTACCACCGTTATTTCCGTTGTTCGGTCTGTAATTATTATTATTATTATGGTTATTATTATACGGCCGGTAGTAATTGTTGTTCGGTCGATAATTATTATTTCCCTGGTAATTATTTGGCCTAGGGTTATTTTGATTTCCCCAGTCGTTGTGGTTGGTATTATTACCACTGTTATTTGGTCTGGGATTTTTGTCATTATTGAACCGCGTTGGGTTGTTGAAGTTCCCTCTGTAGTTGGGCCTATCATTGTTGGTATTGGGATTATTATTACCCGGTCCACCCCGGTCATACTGTTGTTCTGGCCTCTGACGGTTTGTTTGATAGTACCGCTCCTGCTCGTGGTTTTCCAGGAGCGCGGACATCCCTTATACTGTTTTTATTTGGGCATTCAATCTTCCTTGTGATACACCTTGATTGAAGTGGTATGCCAGTTTGGTTACCAGGCACTCTTCCGGTATTGCTGGCTCCAATTTCCTCGCTAGGCATATCTTTCCTAAAAAATATGCTGTCATGGATTGTCCGGCATTGGGGTCGTACTTGCCATTACTTATATCGTCTCTAATGATGTTTTGGGTGGATTCTGACCAATATTTCATTTTAAACGCTACGTTGAACGCTGCATAGCTATTCACTTCATGCCTGCTTACCGTCCACCAATTGTCAAAAACATTTCTAAAGTATTCGTCGAGCATTCCTTTTATTATCGTCCATCGATTCTCTTTATTCCGGTTCAATATCTCGTCAACTCTCTCCAAGAATTCGAGAGGATTCCTCTTGTAGGCTCTGAAATCTATGCTCTCTCGTCCGTCCAGGTGTGGTAGACCCATCATTGTACTTGGGTATGCTCTCAGACGGTTCATCTCGTCCCTGAGGTCGTCGAATTCTCGTTGTTGCCATTCGGTTAATTGTTCCCTGTCGCTATTTACCTGGTTCTTTACTGCGTCTACCGTTGTTTTCATCTCTTCACACTTCTCCCCTAGTGTGGTGTGTGCGACTACCATGTCTGCTTGTCTACGCTCCACTACCTCCATTTGTTTAGTACGGGTTTCTTCGAGAATGTCAATACGGTTGTGGAGATCTGTTTTGGTTTGCACAATCTCCTGCTTGTTGAGTTCGCATTCTCGGTGTACGTCAGACATCTCTCCTCGGATCATCACTTCCATCCTCTCCTTCGTTGCTTCCAGGTTTTCTTCTATTTTCTTATCTACTGTTTCTATGGTCGTTCTTGCGATCTCTTAAGCTCTGCAGTTATTATCGGCCATCTGTTGCCATATCTTCTCGTTATCGCTCTTAATTGCTTCAATTTTCTTATTGATTTGCTTGTTCAGTTCATCTATCTTCTTATTGGTTTCACCAATTTTGATTCCCAATTCTTCAGATAAATTTTCTCTGATTATTTCTATATTTTTTGTCAATAACTCTTCCGTCTTCTTATTTGTTTCATCTATCTTATTATTCAAATCTTCCTTCAACAATTCCATGTTCTTCTGGCTCTCCTTCTGGCCTTCTTCCATCTTCTTCTGGCCTTCTTCCATTTTCCTACTTAGCGATCGGCTGTCTTCCTTCAATGACTCTATGTTCTGGTTTGTGGATAGACTATTTTCATCCATTTTCATATTCATCGACCGGTTATCTTCCTTCATGGATCGGTTGTCCTCCTTTAACGATCGTGTATCTTCCTTCAACGACTCCATCATCTTTCTCATCCATTCTTGGAAAGCTGCCTCTCCTGTTTGTGCGGGTGTTTCCGGTTGGTTTACTTCCGGTTGACCTTCTGGTTGCTGGACCTCCTCCGCCGGTTCAGGTTGTCTATCTTCCATCGTAAGTAATATTTCTTCCACGTCTTCTGCCGACGTCGCTTCCTTCTCCTCCATTCTAGCTTCTTTTTCAGCTTCCGCCGCTCGCCTCTTCGACGTCGATCTTCGGTACATCTTTATATCTTTGCAATGTAATTGCCGCCGAATTAGGTTTAATAATTATTTATTTATTTTGTTTTGTTGAATATTGTCGTCCTAATTCGTGCTCAGACGTTGGGTGCCACGTTGTAATATAATTAAAATGTTGATGTATTGATTTGAGTTATTGGTTAATCAAGCCCCGCGATGGGCGTCACGTTGTAACTTAACAACGTTATTTGAGTGAGTGTAGTGTTTTATTTTAAATTAACTTGTAATTGATTTAATAGTATTACTCTTCAATCCTCACGTTGTAATATAAATATCAATGATTGGTGTTGTTTTTTGTTGTTTAATAAATAATTGAAATAGTAATGTTTATGTTTAAAATAATTTTTATGTTGAAAAGGACTGTAATAACTGTTCTCTTGATGTATCTACCTCCCCACTTACCATCCGTGAACGTCTTCAATCTTCCTAATATGTCGCTCTATCTCACTGGAAAGACATGAATAACACACAAAATACTTCACCTTGATATTAACGTATACACAGTACATAAAATGATAATGATACTTAATCGTGGATTGAATATTCAAATACTGGCCGCTGGAATATTGCCGCCACCTTGAGAAACAATTGCTTCTAAAATGCAAGTTATTTGTGCCTATTTTAAAGAAATAAATACTCTCCGTTCACTGGTAAGATATTTAGGCGTTTATTAACATTAGTTAAATTAAATGAAATCCTTTTTTAAAACAATAAATAAATCTTTAAAAACAACAAAGTTAATTATTTTCTGAAAATTCTTCAGCTCAGGGCTGGTAACACTGGTACAATATACAATATTATGGTAATCCTTGTTATGTTAATTTTGGTTATTATAGTTACCAAATTTTCATGGATTCTTTGAATTTACATGATGCAAGATACAAAGATGCTTGTTAAGAATAATATTTATTCATATAGAATGATCAAAAGATAAAAAATTAAAAGTAGTTAACCTTAATACGATATTAAAATTACCGTATTGTCGTACAGCAGGTGTGCTGCAGTTAGTTATTCAAAGCTGTGTAACACGTGTTATAAACGTTACACTATAAAACAATATTACTGGTCGAATTATTATTATGAACTGGATTTGATAAAGAATAGAAAAATTCTCCTTATTGAGTCTATTCAAAAAAGTATTGTTAATGACTGGCGTGAGTCTCTGTTGGCAAAGAAATATTTGTTGGTTATAGGTTAGTTTACCTATAGATGAGAGTAAGTTAACAAAATAAGTTATTTAATATTATTGAAATCTTTATACTATTTTCAAAAAACATTATTTATCGTAATAAGATGGATAATTAACGGCAGTTATTGTTCTCGTATGTAAAATCATTATTTATCAAGTACAACTGGGATTGTAGTCAAGTAAGCGACTATAATTTACAAGTGTTGTTTGCGGTATTTATCATTACTTCGACTTCTGTTATTATTTTTTCTTACACAAACATTAAAATATTTTAATTAAATACCATTATTAAATTAAACGAGAACTTTTATTCATTGTGCCTGATAATATATCATCGTTCGCTAGATTAACCATGCATAGTGTGTGCTTGGCTAACGTAGTCCGCTATAATATTCGTCAACTGACGAAAATTATATTTTCATTTTATTTTAAAATTCGTTAACTGATAGTACTCCCTGCATATTTCACTTAACATTGCCTTTATTATACACTGGCAATGTTTTAATAATTCACTTTATTATTCGTAGCACTGTCACACGAGAAAAAAAAATAGTCTTCAGTTGAGGTTAGTTATAATTGTTTACTATCTGATGCGCACATTTCAAAATGTTTTCTTGATGACTGTCGCGGGCTCCGCTCGCATCGGTGGCTGAAAGACAATTAATTCTTCTCATCGAAGCTCCTTCTCGCGTCTGGTAAAATCAGATCATCCTATTGGTGTAGAAGTCTGTACTCTCTACCCCAAATGCCTTGGTTATATTAAAATTTTAATTTTTAGCGTCTATGCTTTGGGTTCGAGACTCAGCTATGACGCGTTCATTCCCATTCGGAAATGACAGAAAATCTTATAATATTCATAAGTTTCTTATTAATCGTCCGATCGTTATTTGAATAGTCGCATTGTTTTGCAGATACTTGTGTCTTTAATTTAAGTCCAAACAAGTAATAAATCCGTCCATTAACAACTCACTTCACTTTATACAACACACATATAGTGGCTCTTAATAAAAAATAAGTTTTTTCCACTATATTTTGGTGTTATTATAACATAATGCTTATAATTAAACGTTTAGAGTCCATATCTCTCATTATTTAACACATAATATTAACATATTTGTGGTTTAAGCAAAATGCATTCATGGCGTACAAGCCATACATGCCCAAGCATTTGTATTTGCTTATATCACCATTATTTCTTATACTATTATATACCTTTGGTATCAAAATGTTATTTAACACTTTTACATATATTTGCTGATACTTTACTCCAGCAAATGTTATCTTATTTACACATATAGCATTGTTTAAAATACACTATGCTATTATTTCGCCATTCTGTCACTCTCATTTAGTTATTTTTATCATATATTATATGCATTATTGATCATTAAAGTGTACACAGACATTGTACATGGTCTGTTTAGTGCACTTACTAACTTTTTGTTAGTTGAAATTTCTTTAAGTTACAGTAGGATGGTTATTTACACCTAGTCCTATGATTACAGTTAATTAGTTTATTAAATTATAGTTATTAAATTACTTATACAATGATTGTGAGGTATTCTCATAGTTG
Organism: Magicicada septendecula; assembly: GCA_034769895.1. Classification (NCBI taxonomy): domain Eukaryota; kingdom Metazoa; phylum Arthropoda; class Insecta; order Hemiptera; family Cicadidae; genus Magicicada; species Magicicada septendecula. Next base: position 714,893,324 of record CM068367.1, on the reverse strand, counting down.
AATTGAACATTCTTCTAACTACTGGTAAACTTCCTTACTCTCTCTTTACAAGTTTTGTTGTGGTTTTTTGATTAACTCTCTAGTCACTTGGGATTCTGTCTAATTTGTTTATTGTTATTATTAATAATCTGACTTATACAGTTGTGTTCTTCAGTTCATAAGGTATTCATTGTCTTGTACATTTGTTCTTATTTGGTCTCTGTTTGAAACAATTACTGGTAATTACTTTATCTAATTATTGTGTATGATTTTATGTTGTAGGTCCTGTTCAGATGAGGTTATGTGTTACTGAGTTGGCAACAATATGCTTCTTACTTTATTCAATATTCAGCTTAAATACTGTCATGTCCTTATGGCATGTTACTACTACTGTTTATTACTATGTTTTACACACTTTGTACACATTTTACACTATATGTTTATACAATAATACTTGGTTTTTTACTTAACTATGTTACACATTTTGGTCGGTTGCATCTTGGCTTGTATACATTGGTTTGTTTCTTTTCAACAAATTAGTTTGTTTACTACATATTGGTTGTAACATTTATCTACATTATGTCCTGTGTTACTATGACATTCAGGCACATTCCATATCAAGGATTATATAGCTTTTATCATTGGTCTTTTTGAGCAATTATTTCTCTTTTCAGTTCCATTAAATTGGTGGTCTTACTAAGTATGTTTGTGGTTTTACAATCTTGGATTACAATTGGTACACTAATTGTTTGTGTATTTCACTTGATAACCGTTGATTTCACTTATTAATTTTTATTTCACTTCCCTTCCCTTTATTGTCATAAACACTTCACTCATATTGTTTGTGTTGCTTATTTGGAGTAGTGTCATTACACTATTTATTGTTGCACTTAATCACTTACTAAGGTTCAACACTTGGTTTTTATTATATTGGTTTCACTATGTCCTTCCTTGATAGATAGTTTTTATTACTATTAATCTTGTAATCATTATTCTTAATTTGGTTACTTTACTAGTTGTGGTGCCTTCCATATTTTGGGAATGCTGGTGTCTTGTTCTAGTTATACTTAATCTTCATTCTTCATGGTACATTTCTTCTTCTTCTTCTTCTTCTTCTGGTTATTCAATTGTTTATTCTTCATTTTGATTGTTTGTCATTTATAGGGCATTTTTTGGTTCCTCACTATTTGTGATAACTCATGTTCATTTAATATAGCTATAATTTTCAACATTTTTACTCATTATTATGATAATCATTATCTTATATTTGTCTCACTATTATGGTAAATTAGTTTATCCTCTCACTATGATAATTACATTTAATATGTCTCTTCCTTATGATGATAGTAATTCTTGTTATATCCCCTCACTATTTTGATCTATTGGTTCGTCTCTTCCTTATGATTATAGTAATTCTTGGTATATCCCCTCACTATTTTGATCTATTGGTTCGTCTCTTCCTTATGATGATAGTAATTCTTGGTATATCCCCTCACTATTTTCATCTATTGGTTCGTCTCTTCCTTATGATGATAGTAATTCTTGGTACATCCCCCCACTATTTTGATCTATTGGGCCGTCTCTTCCTTATGATGATAGTAATTCTTGGTATATCCCCTCACTATTTTGATCTATTGGGCCTATATTGCTAACGTATTATATTGATCCATTGTATTCTCTCTTTCTTCTTTCTACTCGATGATATATTTTTATGATTCTTCTTTCTTCTTCGTTGGGTTGCTTTAACATTATTCATTTATAGATACACGTTTGATTTTCATACTTCTGTTCCTTCTTCCATGTTTGATGAAATATGCTTATGGAACACTTTTATTTGACGTATTATATTATTTTTATGTAACCGTTATTTTGATACGTTACATATGCCTTCCTATAAGAATTGATTAATTCTGAATTCGTATACTTATTTTCTGAAGAATTCATCAATTGTTGTATATTTCCAAGTTGACTCTTATGTTCTTCTTATATCCCTTCATTCTCTTCTATTTGAATCATAATTATTTTTCTTTCCATGTAATTATCTCCCTTGTTTATTTAATTCCCTAATTCCCTAACATAATTTTAGCTGGTGTAGTTCAGAGTGGCTCACTGTGGCATACATCTCTGCTGGCCATACTAATATCAATAATTCAGAGGTACATCATCTCTGTCAATAATATAAATGATTGCTGGAATAATTCATCAGTCAATTCATCTCAAAATATAAAGTAGTCGTTCTTTCGACAAATAATAAATATCCTTGGGATTATTTCACGCATCTGCGGTTTATACATTATTATATTCTCCTCTTCTTGATTCATCTTAACTTAATTCTTCATATTTTACTGGGATAGTTTGTTTACATTTCATCACTGGTATTTTCACATGATCTCCTTCATTAGTATATTATTTTTCATTCTTCTTTGTCATCAATTAATCTTTTCTCTTGGTATTACATTTAACGTTACTTCAAAATCTTCTTCATCTTCATGATCCACGTCTTTGTGTTACATTTCATTTAGTATAGGCTCTCTTTTGGTTTTTTTCCTCATGTTTGGGTATCATATATCTGTTCATATCAATAATATTCACTTGCTTCCACTTCTCCAACTTCTTATGTTGCTTTTTCTGTATATCATCTCGTATATTTCTTCCTTATTTTTGTAGTACGGGTAAGATGTTAATAACTGGTTGACTGGCTCTAGAAATTTCTTTATATATTTTATGCCAAGCTGGTATTTGTCTGTCTCGTATATCTCCTTTCTTATATTAGTAGTACGGGTAAGATGGTAAATTACTGTTGACTAGCTCTAGGAATTTTAATATGTGCCGTAGATGTTATGCGTCGTTCTCGTATATCTCCTTTCTTATATTAGTACGGGTAATATGTTATAATTAGTTGACTGGCTGTTGGAAATATTATTTTGCCATGGATGTTGTGTGTTGGTCTCGTATAATTTCTTTCTTATATTAGTACAGGTAAGATGGTAATAACTAGTTGACTGGCTGTTGGAAATATCTACGTGCCATGGATGTTGTGTGTCGGCCTCGTATAATTTCTTTTACATTGGTACGGGTAAGATGGTAAGTTACTGTTGACTGGCTGTTGGAAATATCTACGTGCCATAGGTGGTAGGCGTCGGTCTCGTATAATTTTCTTTTTCTTCCATTAAATCTTTGCGAATATTTTTTAAGTAATTGTTCTGAAGGATGACAATTGATTCCGTTGTGTTTCTTGATACGTTAGACCCAATAGACCGGTTCAGTGAGGGTGATGTTGCGGTTTTCACTGCCGTTGCCCATTTAAAGGCAGGTCACCATTGTCCGGGTGCCTGTCTGCTGAGTTGGATGCACTCTGTTCTTGGGGTCCTGGTCCATTCCCGTTGTGATAAACTTCTTCATTTCCTTGTCCCCGCCGATTGTCTTCGCTACTGTGGCTTCTGTTAGTGTTATATCCAGATTCATGATCTTCCCCCTCGCTGTTGCTCCGGCTGTTATTACTGTGGTAGCTCCGGCGACCCTGGTAGTACGGTCTACTATTGCCACCTCGACTGGCATTAGCGTAGTGTACCCTTCTAAAATTATTACCACCGTTATTTCCGTTGTTCGGTCTGTAATTATTATTATTATTATGGTTATTATTATACGGCCGGTAGTAATTGTTGTTCGGTCGATAATTATTATTTCCCTGGTAATTATTTGGCCTAGGGTTATTTTGATTTCCCCAGTCATTGTGGTTGGTATTATTACCACTGTTATTTGGTCTGGGATTTTTGTCATTATTGAACCGCGTTGGGTTGTTGAAGTTCCCTCTGTAGTTGGGCCTATCATTGTTGGTATTGGGATTATTATTACCCGGTCCACCCCGGTCATACTGTTGTTCTGGCCTCTGACGGTTTGTTTGATAGTACCGCTCCTGCTCGTGGTTTTCCAGGAGCGCGGACATCCCTTGTACTGTTTTTATTTGGGCATTCAATCTTCCTTGTGATACACCTTGATTGAAGTGGTATGCCAGTTTGGTTACCAGGCACTCTTCCGGTATTGCTGGCTCCAATTTCCTCGCTAGGCATATCTTTCCTAAAAAATATGCTGTCATGGATTGTCCGGCATTGGGGTCGTACTTGCCATTACTTATATCGTTTCACTCATTATTATGATAATCATTATCTTATATTTGTCTCACTATTATGGTAAATTAGTTTATCCTCTCACTATGATAATTACATTTAATATGTCTCTTCCTTATGTTGATAGTAATTCTTGTTATATCCCCTCACTATTTTGATCTATTGGTTCGTCTCTTCCTTATGATGATAGTAATTCTTGGTATATCCCCTCACTATTTTGATCTATTGGTTCGTCTCCTCCTTATGATGATAGTAATTCTTGGTATATCCCCTCACTATTTTGATCTATTGGTTCGTCTCTTCCTTATGATGATAGTAATTCTTGGTATATCCCCCCACTATTTTGATCTATTGGGCCATCTCTTCCTTATGATGATAGTAATTCTTGGTATATCCCCTCACTATTTTGATCTATTGGGCCTATATTGCTAACGTATTATATTGATCCATTGTATTCTCTCTTTCTTCTTTCTACTCGATGATATATTTTTATGATTCTTCTTTCTTCTTCGTTGGGTTGCTTTAACATTATTCATTTATAGATACACGTTTGATTTTCATACTTCTGTTCCTTCTTCCATGTTTGATGAAATATGCTTATGGAACACTTTTATTTGACGTATTATATTATTTTTATGTAACCGTTATTTTGATACGTTACAATGTTAAGATGTTTATTAATATGTTAATGAGAAGATATGTTTTTGCATTGTATTCATAGTATGTAAGTGCGAATATTAATGCAAAGAATCCAGAATGGTCAGAAATAGGTTGAATAGTGAAAGTAAAGGGGGTGACAAGCGAAAGTGGGTCAGTGTGTACAACAGTGAAAGTACTAAACCTTTTGTTGTGAAGGATGAACATGGGGAGTTAAGGGAGAAACAGGGCGAGTTCGGTTCGTCAGATTCTGAGATCATCACGCCGAATCGAAACTAGGGACACTGTGTAACCCCTTTTTATTTGTGTCATCAGCATACTCCACAACGCTGCCACCAAATTCATCCTTCAACTTCTACCTCATCTCCTTCAATTATACTTGGAGTATGGATGACCTCGTGTTCATCTGCAAACTCAGAAACTTCAGTCTCTTTAACACCTATAAATATACTTCCATGTGCAGCATCTTCAGACTGCTCCTCTGCATCTTCTTCTTCATTTTTACCTTCTTCATCCACTACTCTATTAGGCACTTGTAATTCATCTGGAATGTTTAAACTTTCACTTTTTTCCAAATAGGAATAAAGGCTTGCTAAAGGATCCCTACTTGCCGATGTTTGTTCCCTAATATAACTTCCTCTTCCACTGCTAATTTCATATTTATTTGTTTTCTCTTCTGTAACTGTTGTTACCGTCTTTTCACTTGCCACCCCTTGTAGCTTTCATTACTTCTAAAATATACAAATTTTCTTCCGGTTTCTTGTGTTTTCCACCAACCACCATGTTTGTCATTTTTAGCTCTTTCTAATGAACTCCTTGAGTCTTGGTCATCTCTTGCAGCTCTTTCCCGGGACTCGTCCTTCGACAGGACCGTTCTGGCAAACACACACAACCGGTCCAGGTCCGCAAAACAATGTGGACGGTCTGCGAACACCAAACGAGATCTCTCTTGGGGAGTCACCCCCTCCAGGATTACCTGTATAATATCCGTCTCGGGCAACCTCAACCTTAAAATCTGGGCAGCTTTCCGTATTCTCAACACAAAGTCCGCCAACGCCTCTCCGTTGGCCTGCACGCGATAGAACAGCTTAAATCACAACTGGTCACGTCGTCGACGGGATATGAAGAAGTCCAACACCTCCCCATGGAGAGCGTCGATACTGCCGCCACGACGCAGAGTGTTGGTGACCAGCCCAGCCAATGAACCCCGGCAATACGGATATATAAGGGACAAGAGGACCCCATCGGACAACCCCGGGAAATCCGCCAACTGCAGGACAAGGTCCAAGAAAACCAACAACTTGCCCTCATCTTCTCCATCCACCACCGGAAGTTTCTGGAGAACGCCGGAAATAGGGTTGGGCAGTCTCTGATAACATACCCCCGCCAGAATTACACAATACACAAAACGTAACAATGAAACATAATCACAACAAACAGAAAAACTTGAGTACTGTCCTTCCTTCAAGTAGACCCCGGGCTCCCTAACGTTGCGAAGACCTGACCCACTATCCTGAACTAGCTCTCGTTACCACCACACAAGAAGACAAACAATTTCTGACACTAACACAATACATAAAACCAATAACACCTAACACCGATTACAACATCGCATTTCACAAATACATGCAACAACCACTAAAGACGAACATTGCCATTCCCAAAAAACTTGTAAACAATGAAATATTTGTCAGTACGCCCTACCATACCGACTCCCGATCGGGCCATACCGCATCCCGCCAAACCAACGCACTATTATTCGAATATCAATTACTAATAAAGTCCATTCCCATCACAACGCCCCAGATCTCCGGTAGGTCCAAGTCTCAAACGACCCCAAAATATTCCAACTGATATGCATGCATGCCTCGTGGCGGGACCCAGTTTACAAATTCAACACAGGCTGACAAATCACACATCCACAATAATAATCATATTCATAATAACCTTATTCTCTAACATAATAACATGACGCAAAACATAGACATATATAATTTCTCTAAGTTTTTTTTTTTTTACTGTTTCCCAGTTTGCAAGTCCCGTCACACCGAAGGACCCAAGGGTTCAACCATAGGTTTAAACCACGCTCTGCTACCATTTGTAACCCCTTTTTATTTGTGTTAAAAAAAATTTTTTTTTTTTTTTTTTTTAAAGGGCTACTAGATATTCAGGACTAGGCTGAAGGCCTAGAAGAAGCATAAAGTGTGCTGGGTCCAGTGAGATGGGACTCACAATTAATACTCGCTATTAACAAGTAATATAACAACCTTTATTAATTCACCTTGATTACAATTCAAAGATTTAACATAAGTTATTTCATGTATCATAAATTCATTAAAATTTCAATATCACAATTCCCTGGAATATTCATTATCTCAGACAACTCCTTTCAAACGATTACACATAATTCAAAACACATACATATACATCACAGATACAAATAGAAATACAGAAGCCTAGTGAACAGCGAGTATGGTCTTATCACAAACATTTTATAATTTTAAAAGGCCCGTAAAGTTTTATAAAAAGTACATTTATAATTTAAAGAAAATTTGGATTGGCCCATAATAGCAAGAAAATACAATTACAAATTTAAAGTGTCAGTACAGCCTGTATAGTTTTATAAAAAGTACATTTATAAATTTCAAGAAAATTTGGATTGGCCCGTCCGCTGACATGTTCCACACAACATCCGAAAAATCCATAAACCATTACAAAAATTTTCGAAAAACCCCCAAGGCCGGACAGGGTAAAAGAAAGCAGGGCAAGAGTCAGACCCGACAGAAAGTAACATGTCCGAGAGCTTGCATGGATTTGCACCAACAGGTGCCTACCCCAGATTCTGTGATTTTAAGAAAGTAACCCGGCCTGATTGCAGAATAAAAAAAAACTCCCACCCCTTCTATAAAAAACGAAAGTAATTAAATGCAGAAAGAAACCCCGTGATAAAATAGAACCAGACCAGCCGGTCCAGCTCATCAGGTACAAACACACCCACCTACTTAATTAAAGAACATCCGTCGCCCACAAACTTTTACAAACACATTATAAAGCATAAATTTTACAATGAAGCATAAAAATTAATGCGCGCTGGACACATCCAGCGAGCAGGCCTACAATTGTTCTCGAGACTAAGTGTATTATCCAACCAAGGTTACATGAAAAATTGTCCAGCCGGGCACGCACCCAATTAAACAGTTTAATGGTGTAAAAAGTCAATTTAAGTGGATGTTAAACGCACGATACCAGTTCTTCTCTCTAGAGGCCAAATTATGTAAGAATAGGTTAAATATCACCTCATTTGGTCCAGGTGGTTACAGTGGCATGCTTTACAGTGGTATCCCCTCCAGGAGCCGAGGAACGAGAGTCTAAGTGTTTTCAGGTCATGGTGAAGCTGGAATTACACCATGCTGGAGTCAAGTCTCCGACTGCATCGAGAACCCTAATCATTCATAATAATTAATTTGTTGACCACTAAACCATAACACACATATGCCACCCTGACCAATTCCACAATGTTCGTTATAAATACCTTTAACATTTTCTCTTTTTGTTTTTAAATTACTAGGTCACACGCGAGGCCTCAATGTCTCATTATTTGATATAAATTGATAATGCACCCTTACATACGTATGAAAAGTTAACATTCTCAGACAGGTATTAAGTTTATAACGGCCACGTGCTCACATAGACAATCCATCAAAGTTCCCCAGTTCCACAAAATTACATAATTTTTGTACACCTCTTTTTACATGGACAATTACTATTTACAAAATACAAGGTATAATGCTGTTTCAGTGTTTAAATATATTAAAATATATGACCATGAATATATCTCAGGTGACCCACACACGAGGCATGCTTATGATACTTATCTGTTCACATCTACAGCAATTATAATTTAAATTTAAACTTTTTACAATAAAATGAATAATATATACTTAATTTACTTACTGGCGGTCTATGAGCGTTTACTTAAGCATGATAGAGAAGAAAAAACAACAATTTATAGAAACTCTGTGCTGCCGGAAGAGACGCTGTTTTCGCCTCTGTAGTAGGCCGCCGACTGAACCAAACGTGCAGTTCGCGAGCCTGATTAGCGAACCTAACCGTTTTCCCCAACAGATCGCGCCGGCATGCGGTGAGGCAAAAATACGGTAACACAGAACGCTGCTACATAATAACTTCGCCCTTATTTAATAAATTCTATTTTATATAGAAGCCCGGTTTCCAAACCGCGGCACAACTGTAACACTAGATTTTTTTTTTTGAAAATTTGTATTGACGTGAACACACAAGGGCAGGCGTTGGCTGTCACAGCATTGATGAATGTGTACGCTAGTAGCGACGGTCATTCAAAGAAATGGGTTAACAGACAACTGATCTACGCCTTGCTCGACATGAACGAAGAACAATAAGTGTAGCCGAAGCGAATTAGGGTAGAGCGTACTGAATTGTTTCGGGCGAAAGTGTAACAAAGAAACGGGCCAGCACATGGCTTACTTAGAAAATACTCTGTACACAGTCGGTCGTATTGTTGGTGATACATATACGGGACAGTGCGACGACACAGCTTAAAAGGGTATACGTGGACTCAAGGAATAGAACAATTGAGAAGAGTACGAAACAAAGAAAGAATTAGCGAGGTCACACACAGATGGAATCCATGTAACACTTAAAAAGAACTCCAGCTTGCTAGCAGAAAGGATGTAACGAGAAAACACGAGTACAATACCACGATTCGACACGCTGGAAGTAGAGAGGTGTCAAGGAGATGAAAAATTATTGCCTGTACAGTAAGACGACTGAAAGGATTGATTGACAGGCGGGGCTATTTCTTTTTCATGGAATCGCGTAGGAGGAGAGTTTAGCCAGAGTTTGGGGGTGACTAGGTGAACTAGTGTCGACCTATAGGAAGCCGAGGATTGACAAGGGTTGGACATCTAGACTACGTCTCCATGGTGATGAAACCAAAGAACGAATCATCTGAAGGTGGTGGAAACGACTCAAGACGTTGGGTGGAGTTTTCTCCGGAAATCGAGATGTTGGGAGGATAATTATCTGGAACTTAGGACCAGAAGCCAATAAGATACGACTATAGGGGTTGGACAGAAAAGTATGAAGTAGCTTGGTGGGAACGAAGATTATAAAAGATAATGTTCGCCACGAGGAGCTTCTTCTTAAGTCTTCTTAAGCATTATATCTTATATCTTATGTCTTAGTTTCTCAGTATCATAGTCGTAAACTCAGTGTTACAATTCGTGCTTCGAATACTAGTAGACTTTCTTTTGTGAAGAACACTTTAATTACCGTTATGTAATTTAGTAACGTGAAGTGGTATACGAGTTATTATTCAATGTGAATAGAGTGAACTAAAATTCCCTATATCGACATTTTATCAGTGACTTTACAAGGAGGCTTAGAATCTTAACAAATAATGTATTGTACGGACGTTTTGTTTTAAACGTAGACAATTTATAAGTGTATTATTCGGTATAATATTAACCGATGAACTGTAGACTCAGTGCTATAAACGATTTGTAAACGGAGTCGAGGTGATATTCGTACATAAACAAGGACAATGTATGCGATGTTTGTATGACCTGTATATAAACAGTATCAATGTCGATAGATATAATTATCTTGAATGCGGGAGCTTTGAATATAAATAAGTAAATTATAAGCGACTCGTAATATGAAAAATCTGATCTTTGCGTGAGAATTTGGTGACGTAATAACGCAGGAGTGCGGGACGGATGTGACGGACGTGGAAACGACCGTATTCTGATCAACCACAGTTTAAACACCAAGCGACAACGGCAGCGCTGGAACGAGGATGGGAGCTTCAGAGGATAGCCGACGCACTGTGGATACTCAAATATCAAGTAAAATTTAATATATTATTTTAACGTAGAAAAAAAACCACTGACCTGTAACTCATAAAGAAGCCAGCTTGAGATAAGCATCAGTCTTAATAGAAAATTCAATTTAGTAAACCTATTAATCAAAGCGGACCATAAATATGGGGTATGAACGCATTAAACGTAAAAAATGTGTAGAAGTAGAAGTAGCAATAATATGAATTTTATGATGTGTATTTTATGTATGTGTTCTATTTCAGGATATATCTCCAACTAAGGAGGGAATTGTTTGTTTTATGTATCATTTGCAGGAATATATGTATTTTGTATGTGTAATGTTGGATAATAAGTGCATGATTATAATAAACATGTATGAGAACCCAGATCCGCATAACTTTGTATTATTTAATACACCTTTTGATAATTAAGATCACTTGCAATTTTGAGGATTGATGATTCTATTTAATACTCAATTGGAATACTTAATTAGTAGTAGCTAAATTGTGCATAAATCTGCAAAAGTATTTATAGTTATATATGTCGCCCAACACCTGGCAGGGGTGATTTGATTTTACATTTGTCGTTACGAATTAATAAACAATCAATTAATTGCTCATTGTTAATTAAATGATTATGCATATAGCCAATTTAAACAATACGGAGAATAAAACATGCGAATTGCAAGCAGATAAATATAAAAATGTAAGGGAATTTTTTAAGTATTTAAAAATCAAAGTAAAAGTGAAAAAAACGTTAGGGAAAATTTGTTTCAATAAACAGTGTTTAATTAATAAAATAACTCCAAAATACGCAAAAATTAAAATTAATAACAAAAGCAAAGTAGCAAACCAAGTGAAAAATATGGCGGAAAAAATATGGATAAAACTTGAAATAAAGAACTTATACCGTAAAATAAATAATTATAACAAAGAAATGTATCAATTACATCAAAAATTATATACAAGTTACAATTATGTAGAAATAGAAGAAATGAGAAAAGAGTTTGTTGAAAAATATATAGAAAAGAAAATAAGAAAAATGGAAGAGATTAAACAAGAAACTCAAGGAATTAATAGAAGGAACAAGAAATAAAAATAAAGAAAAAGATAAAGAAATAAAATTTGCTGAAAAAGTATTAAATTTAACAGAAACAAAGTTTACAGAAAATGAACATAAATTATTAGGGAAAAGTTTAAAATATGCAACAAAAACAAACATAGATAAAGAAAATACAATAATAGAATGTGAAGAAATAATCGATAAATAAAAAATGAAGAAACTAAAAAACAATTAATAAGTGAAGTAAAAGAAATAGTAGAAAAAATATGTAAGAAAAACAAAAATGTAAGTAATAAAAACGAAACACAAATAAAAAGAAATATAAGAGAATTAAAAAAGAAAATCACGGAGAACAATTTGATAGTTATAAAAGCCGATAAAGGTAACACAGCAGTGGTAATGAACAAAAGAGATTATATCGAAAAAGCAGAACAATTTATACAAAAAGGACCATATAAAGAAATAAAATATGATTACACAAGTAAATTTCAAGCACAAACAAAGAAATTGATAAAAAAGACAACATATTTAACAGAATGGCAAAAGAAACAAAAAATAGAACATAATCCTGAAGCTCCAAAATTTAGATGTCAAATTAAGTTACATAAAAAAGAAATGCCATTAAGACCTATAGTATCATTTATAAATTCGCCAACATATAAAATATCAAAAGAAATAAGTAAAAGAATCAAAATGGCATACGAAAAAGAAGAAATCCACAGCATAGAAAATAGCAAAAAGGTAATAGAAAGATTAAAAGAAATAACCATAACAAATAAGACAAAATTAATGTCATTAGATATAAAAGATATGTACACCAATATACCAATAGCAAAAACAGTAGAAATAATAAAGAAAAACAAATTAAGTAATGTAGAATGGAAAAACGAAATAATAGAAGGATTAGAATTATGCCTAAGCCAGAATTACTTCAGATTTAACAACAAATTTTACATACAAGAGAATGGATTACCAATGGGATCACCGCTTTCACCATTAATGGCAGAGATATTCATGAATAGCTTTGAAATCAAAATTTTAAAAGATGTAGATAAAGAAAGAAGAATTAAAAAATGGATCAGGTATGTAGATGACATACTAATAGTTTGGGAAGGTGAAGTAAATGAATTTAAAAAATTTACGGAAGAATTAAATAACATAGAAAAAACAATAAAATTTCAAGAAGAAATTGGAGGATTAGAAATTAATTTCCTGGATATCAATATAAAAATTGAAGATAATAAACTCAAATTCGATATATACAGGAAAGAAACATACTCAGATTTAATAATTCCACAAGAATCATATCATCCAGTCAATTATAAAATGGCAGCATTAAATTTATTTTGTTATAGAGCTATAAATTATCTAGAAAATGAAGAACTGAAACAAAAAGAATTAAATGAAATACAACAAATAGCAAAAAATAATAATTACAACCCTAAAATAATTAATAGAATAGTTAAGAAAATAGAGGAAAATAAAGAAATAGAAACGAACAAAAAAGAAAAAACAAATGAAGAAAAGAAATATAAAGGAGCAATAACATACATAGGATATCAAACAAAAATGTTACAAAAATGCTTCGAAAAATACGAAATACAGATAGGAATAAAGAAAACGAAAAATGTATTCGAATATATAAAAAATGCTAAAACAGAAGAAATTCCATTAACAGAAAAAAGCGGCGTATACAAATTAAAATGTGGGGAATGTAATAAGATATATCTGGGCGAAACTGGAAGAAAATTTAAAATTCGAATGAATGAACATGCAAAAGCAGAAGGCGTTAGAACAACGAACTCACTATATGCAAGACATTTCAATGAATCAGGCCATAAATTTATAAATCTTTAATGAAAATATGGAAATAATAAAAATAGAAAACAATCCGCAAAAAAGAAAACTAATAGAAGAACTAGAAATACTAAAAGTTAAAAAAGAAGATAAGAATAAATTAATGAATATAAAAGTGGATTTTACAAATGAAGAAATATTTTATTATATATTAAACAATAAACAAAAATAAATTAAAATAATAAGAATAACACACTAAAAATGACTAAATGTAAAAGATTATAAGTCAGAAAGTAAAATATTGCATGAAGAAATTAACGGGAGATTCGTAAAACAATTTGACGGACGTTAGTAAAATGCCTAACGGAAAAATGTAGACAAAGTTCCCGTGAAGAGCGGTAGCAGCTAGAACCAATAGGAGGGGCGATGACATAAGGGGAGGGGCCTAAAGTATAAAAGCTTACAACGTACAGTTGACAGACGTTGTTTAAGACCTGAAGATGTCAGTGATGACGAAAAGCTTTGTCTAAATAATAACAATTATAGCAGTTTAGCAATTTTATAAAAGAAAAGTAAGGATGGCTGCTAATTTAAACAATACGAAGAATAAAAGTATTAACATTGTTACTTTACACTGTGACTTCACTAAACTATTACTGTTTAAAAGAAAATAAGAAACGAGAATTTGTAGGCCTATCTCCCTTTGGGAAAACTAATTTAAGTTTTCACTACGAGTAAACAAACTAACATTGGTTAGACAAATCAGTTGCGAAACTCAGGCAATGAAATTTAGAATAACACAACAAATAATATGAAAAAAAAAATCAGAAACATATAATAAAACATAACAGTAAGCTACAAGAGTGAATGAGAATAAACACGATTTAAACCGATTACCCTAATAAAAACACAACCTAAACAGTTTGCGGTAAAAATTTCGTTAGATATCTCCTCTTATCTTATTTTATTTTCTTATCAGGTAGTACTCGAAAAGAATGCGGAAGACCAAAGTGGTACGCGGGTCCCGAAAGGTTGGGAACCACTGCTAGTAGATCAACTGTGCAACTGATAGGTCCTGGCAAAAGCACAAGTTGGGCAAACAATGGCGCACCCAGGATTTTTTTTCGGGGGGGGGGGTTCAAAAACTTCATTTTTTCTCTAAAATCAGGGCAGTCGTGAGTAAAAATTATGTAAGCATATAAGCATACTAAATAATTTCAGTTACTTAATCCGTAGATACTGATTTTAATGAAATAATTGTTTTTAGTTTATAGTTTATCCTTTAGTAACAGTAAATAGTCATTTATTTGTGAGGATATAGTCAGTTATTTATAAAAACAACATAACTAGTCAGAACCAACTCTTTTGTAGTTGGAACACAATCATTCACTATTTCAAACTAATGTCAATTTTTCGTGTCTTTTCTGCCATTTTATCTAAAATGGATTCAGTTGATGGAGTCATTTGTCGATATAAGTGTAGAAGAGCTAGCCCATTTAACCTAGTCTCAGAAGTAGAATTTCTTAAATAATTCTTTAGTCTGCGCAAAGTGGAAAATGTCCTTTCATTTTCAGAAGTGGACACAGGTAGAACTGCTAATATGTGCAACAATGTTTTAATGTTTGGAAGAATATTTTCTTCGCAGTGCCTTAAAGCACTTAACGCATCCTTTGGCCAGTCATCCTTCTTCAGCCTAGCAATGGCTCTGTACCAAAACTTCAACTCTATTTTTAGTTCATCAACTGTCCCGTTTAAGTCACTGTTGTAGAATGAAACCAAAGATTGAAACTCATTTAAAGTTTCCTCGGAAAATCTGTTAGGATCTGCTGGCAAGAGTGATTGGAATCCTGTCAAAATAGACTTGTGTTTTGAAAATCTTTGTTCCAAATTATTTAAAAAGGCATCTAAAAATGGGATGTATACTGACACTCGATAATAATCTTCTGAACTAGCAGCATCCACATTACATCTTAATGTTTGTTTGTTAGCAATTCTTGGTGTGTTCAGTGGGAAATCAAATTTTTCACTTTTCATTTTAGCACTTAAAAATAATTTAGTGAACTCTGAGTTAGCATTTTTCCTTAGCATTCTTATCTCCAGCGCTGTGTCTTCGGCAAGATCACATGCCTTTTTCAGGTCAAATACTTCTTTGTTGCAGTGATTTACATAAAATGCTACTGTAGGAAAAGATTTGATTTATAACATATAGAGCAATAACAAAATCTGCTCTTTTTACTGTACAGTTTAACTGGTGTGCAGCATTAGCAGAATCTTTATCTGGCCATTCAGCAATCCTGTCTAAAGCCAAAACTATACCATCGTACAATTCAAGAAATATAGCAACAGAAGTGTATCTTTCCACCCACCTAGTGGCACAAAGTTGTTTTAGTTTTTCGTGGGTTGAACGAATTTCTGCTTGTTCTAAACATTGCTCCAAGACAGACTGTCTTTTTGGAGTATGCAAAAAGTCATACAATTTTCCAATTGTACCTAAATAGTTCCTAATTGAGGGAACTTCACAAGAATTTGATACAGCTAAGTTTAACGAATGTGCAGCACAATGAACATATAATGGTTTTGGAAACAAAGCTTGAACATGGGCTTGTACGCCATTAAATTTTCCGCTAAGAGTAGAGGCTCCATCATACCCTTGCCCGCGCAACTTGGTCATATCTATTCCAAGATCCTTCAGTTTGTCAATAATTGTAACTGCAATTCCCTTGCCTGTAACATCATGGAGTGGTACAAACTGCAAAAAAAGTTCCTCCACATTTGATATCGAGAAATCGGTACAACGAATGCAAAGCGACATTTGCTGTATACCAGCAATATCAGTTGTTTCATCACGAGCACAGAAAAATATGATGATGAATTTATCTTTGCCAGCAGCCCATCAAGAATTAGGGCATTGCTTATTTCGAGAATTTCGTTTTGTATTTTCCAACTAGTGTATAATGCATTACTTTTGCTATTAGATAACGACTTTTGTAGGTTATCATCATACTTTGCCCGGTACTGTAAAAGCTCTCGGAAATTTCCCTCATTCTCCTCTGCATCTTCGCCAACTCTGCCGGTATCTCTATGACCCCTTAAACTTAAACCTTGTTTCCCACAAAAAAGCACAGTCTCAATGATTGGTACTAATTTGTTTCTGTTGTTCATAATTTGCTTTTTTCTTTCTTCATCTAGTTTCAAGTCAATTGAGTCTTGCTGTTTTGTTTCAATTTTCATTGTAATGTGAGCGACCTCAACATTGTTTCGGTGATACGAATTTTGCTGGTGCTCGCTGAAACGTTCTTTTGCTTTTTTCCAATTACAAAATTTTTCAGAACATAACTGGCCCATTTTATGGTGGCTTCCTTTACCAACAAAATCTTTGTTGAACAATACACAAAACTTGCAAAATGCTCCATCAACTTTCTTTGAGTAGCTTAGCCACTTCCATTCAATCAACCATTTTCCTTGAAATTTTAAATTTCTTTTTCCTGATGATGGGTAAATAAAAGTTTCTGGTGGTGACCACAGTTTTGTCAAGACTTCATTTTTCTCACTATTTGACAGTTCATTGTCAACAAAATTAGCGATGTCATATGCGTCCCACTGCCGCTGTGGTTCCTTGTCTTCTTCACCCACGGATCTCATCTCGATTTGTTCAGTCTCCCCAGCAATTGTTTTCTCTTGATGGGAGTCTGAAATAAATGCAATCATTAATTATCCATTATTCTCTATTCCATTACATTCGATTCCATTAAGTCTCTACTATTATTTAATACACACTCATCTGATTCCTGATCATTTTATTCAGGTATTACAGCAGTATCACTGTGAGTCAAACTCACAAGCAAAGATTTTATTATTGTTGCCTTTCTTGAATCACACAGTTAGTCCTTTTTCAGACGAATTAGGTTTTACATTGAGATAATAGTTTGCAATTACAAAGGGTTAATTACACATATAAAGGCGTTTGCAAACTGTTAAAAGTAATAGAGTAAGAGCTGCATTATAATCTTGCAGAGGTGATATCGTGAGCTGTTCTCAGACAAGCTAGGTAGAACAGGCGTAACTGTGGAGGGGCAAGGGGGGCACTCGCCCCCTCAACGTTCCGAGGATTATAAAATTTTGTTTCCAGTTGTTATAAATAAAAACTAACAAATAGTCAAACAGGAGACAGTTTTTAAACTTGCGAGCACAGTATAAGTTTATTATTCCTATTTCTTTTGAAGAAACTTGTAAAGAGAATGTTTGACAGATTTGAATGATATACGTCAAAATAATATTTCTGTTCGAAAAAAAAACCCTAGAGACCTAATTAACTGGAATACAATGCGTGTCTTTTACACAAACAAAGATTTGTTTTGGAACACATCATAATGAAGTAATAAGCGCAGCTGTATTTCTAGGAATTTGCTATCTTTACATCGTCTCTTTTGTAATAATATAATACATTTTATTAATTTTGTAATATAGATGGTCTCACTACACACTTGAATTTATGAAGCCTTACCCCCCCCCAAAGTTAGGCCCCAAGTTACGCCCATGCTTGGTAGCCAGGTACCTAAACAAGATCATAATTCACTAATAGTAATCCAAATTTAAAGTGGTATACTATACACTAATTACTTACTACTTTACTGTACAAAACATAAGAATTATTTCATTTATAAAATTACAAAATGAGACGATCTATTTTTTCGGTTGGGGTAATATGAATTACGATACGATATAGGTATTAACGGGGTTTTGGAGCAGAAAAATAATGTTCAGACTCAGACAACGTTAGGTTAAGTTTGGTTTGGTATAATATGATTTGTAAGTTCTTTTCTGATATTTGTAATATGAGTTTCGATAGATTGACAGAATTTGGCTGCTGTAAGAGGATACAGTTTACATGTATGCGTGATCAGGCTAAGTGTGATTCGGTTAATCCGTTTAGTTGAGTACTGTATATAATAGGTCTATACATTTATGACTCACGTAAAAAAATACGGTGTACATTTTCCAAGAGATAAATTAAATATGTTCCCTAGACAAAAAAGAGAAAACGAATATGAAATAATAACTTAAATGAAATCGCGTGTGTCAATAAAACGTATTTTCCATAATTAAATAATTTTACTTAGAAAATACACTCCAATCGTAAAACAGACAAACCACTGCCAACACAAAGAGCCGCACAAAAAAGCACTCGAATATAGTAAGCCTACAAAGCTTTAAATCTTTTACATACGTTTGTAGATGTTAGAACATTTTGATTACTGGTATCTTTTTGTTGCATTTACGCTGATTAAACAAAACAATCGGTTCGATTGTTAACCTCATTTTTGCCATGTGACAGAACGTGAATACAGTTACATTTTAGGTTAATATTAATTGTAAAATATGATGTCGTTCGTTTGGCTAACAGACAAGTAGGCCTACCGTTCTTTGTAACAAAATAATTCCTTCAACTAATTTAAAAACAAAAGGCATTTACATCAATATAGTTGTGTTGCTGCTTACTTTCATGTTGACTAGTTCCTGGCTTCGGCCGTTTAGAAAAAAAGTCTAGTAAATCAAGCTGATGTTTTGACATATTCTGTAGTGCTGCAGTTATGTTGATCTGTTCAAATGAGTGAAGAAACGGATGAAATCACAGCGATCTTTAATGATACACTTAACAGTGAAATACGTACCTATAAACAACACGCAAGGTCACAAGGTACACTGAAATTAGAAGAAATTAACGCGTTGTACGGAGAGCTCGTACGGAAAGATTTCGAACTACCGACGCTACATGACGTAAAAGTGTTTCGTCATGTAGCCTACAGAGATCGTTAATACAGCTTACTATTTGTATATTTGTACGTTCATTGATTACAAAATTTGATTTTTCATATTTTCGGGGGGTCTAACCCCCAACCCCCCCTGGTTGCGCCTATGTGGGCAAATAATGGAAACTTCCAGCCATATCATAAATCAATCATGAATGTTTTACAGTCTCCAAGAAATTCAGAAAAACTTGTAGCTTTCTCTTCTTATTACCTTGTTTTATTGATGGCCTTCTAATAAGTTTAGTAAATTCTTATCTTTATCAGATCGTGTATTTATCTTAGGCTGCAGTTTGACCATTTACACCTAAATGTGTTATCTGTTATGGAGTTTATTTTTATTTCTTTAATAAGTGGAAACTACTATTAGTCAAATGATAAGTAAAGTGATAGAGACAAAAGTCCAAAATCAGCAGTTTAGATAAAAGAAACAAATTTACGAAAAAACTTTGGTTTTAGGGTAGCCTTATCAGATCTGTAAAGATTTAATGAACAGGACTAGATAAAGTGCATGTGTCCGTTACAACAATCTCATCATTTACGTGAGATGTACAGTGAAGTTAAAATTACATTAACAAAACTATAATGTATAGCACAACAAATAATGTGAAAAACCCATCAAAAACCTAATAACAACATAACAGTAAGCTACAAGAGTGAATGAGAATAAACATGATTTAAACCGATTACCCTTATAAAATATCGGTATGGAGAACCATACATGACTTCCATGTTCTAAGATTTATATTTAAAATCATATTCGAAATGAAATATTACCATAGAAACTACTTCTTTCTACTTATTGCTTCAGCCTTAACCACGGTACTGTGGTCACTAACGTATACCACCTCACGTTTTCGCACTCGATTTTCACTGATGATGGCAGTCGATGGACTGCTAAAAAGTCTGGTTTTGCAGAAAACATTGGACTACGGCTAAACAGCCCGGGAAGGAATTTTAACAAAGCACTACTTTTTTGGTGCCGATAACGTAGTACACGTATAAAAAATTCTCCCCTCCCCAATCAACTATAATTTTCATTAATAGAAAATAACCCCCACTCCGTTCACCAAACCTCTTCATTTATAGATATTTCATCTACGTTTCTACAGTGGATTATTATGAGCTACTTATTAGGATACATTATTTATCAAAATTAAGTACTTTATTCTTGTTAAAACATAAAACGTTGCAGGTAAACTACCCCTTTCTCTTAACCGATCTTCACCAAAATCAACAGACCTTCAGTACTCTACAATTCAGGGAAGCATGCAAAAAAATATTTGATTCTGTTTGAATGTGCGGCAGTTATTGTTCGTCAAGAAAACATTTCTCTTGTTACAACATAAAATGTTGCAGGTAAACTACCCCTTACCATAACAGATCTTCACGAAAAATTGCGTTCTCTACAATTCAGGAGCATATGCAAAAAATTATTTGATTCTCTTCGAATTTACGGCACTTATCTTTCGTCAGAAAAAATTACCCTTCTTAAAACATAAAATGTTGCTGGTAACCTACCCCTTTCCCTTAACCGATCTTCAACAAAATCAACAGACCTTGAGTTCTCTTTAATTCAAAAAGGTATGCAAAAACGTAGTCGATTCTGTTTGAATTTGCGGCAGTTATTGTTCGTCATATAAAAAATTACCCTTGTTAAAACATAAAATGTTGCAGGTAAACTACCCCTTTCCCTTAACCGATCTTCACCAACACCAATAGGTCTTGAGAACTCTACAATACAGGGCTGTATGCAAAATATTATTTGATTCTGTTTGAATTTGCGGCTGTTATCGTTTGCCATAGAAAAAAATTACCCCGATAAAAAAAACGTTGCAGGTAAACTACCCCTTACCCGTAACCGATCTTCACCAAAAACAATAGGTCTTGAGTACTCTACAATTCAGTGCTGTATGCAAAAAATTATTTGATTCTGTTTGAATTTGCGGCTCTTATCGTTTGCCATAAGAAATACCCTTGTTAAAATATAAAACGTTGCAGGTAAATTACCCCTTTCCCTTAACCGATCTTCAACAAAATCAACAGACCTTGAGTTCTGTATAATTCAAAAAGGTATGCAAAAGAGTAGTTGATTCTGTTTGAATTTACGTCAGTTATCGTTCGTCATAGAAAATATCGGTATGGAGAACCATACATGACTTCCATGTTCTAAGATTTATGTTTAAAATCATATTCGAAATGAAATATTTCCATAGAAACTAAGTCTTTCTACTTATTGCTTCAGCATTAACCACAGTACTGTGGTCACAAACGTATACCACCTCACGTTTTCGCACTCGATTTTCACTGATGATGGCAGTCGATGGCACTGCAGAAAAGTCTGGCTTTACAGAAAACATTGGACTACGGCTAAACAGCCCGGGAAGCAATTTTAACAAAAAACTACTTATTTGTTGCCTCTAACGTAGTACACATAAAAAATTCTCCCCTCCACCTTCAATTATAATTTTAAATAATAGAAAATTACCCCCACCCCGTTCACCTAACCTCTTCATTTATAGATATTTCATCTACGTTTCTAACGTGGATTACTATGAGCTTCTTATCAGGATAATTTATTTATAAAAATTAAGTACTTTACTCTTGTTAAATCATAAAATGTTTCTGGTAAACTACCCCTTTCTCTTAACCGATTTTCTCCAAAATCAATAGACCTTCCGTCTTCTACAATTCAGGGATGCAGGCAAAAAAATATTTGATTCTGTTTGAATGTGCGGCAGTTATCGTTCGTCATGGAAACATTTCTCTTGTTACAACATAAAATGTTGCAGGTAAACTACGCCTTTCCCTTAACCGATCTTCACCAAAATCAGTAGACCTTGAGCTCTCTGCAACTCAGGTAAGGGTGCAAAAAGTTATTTGATTCTCTTTGAATTTTCGGCAGTTATCGTTCGTCATAAAAAATTACCCTTTTTAAAACATAAAACGTTGCTGATAAACTACCCCTTCGCTTAAGCCATCTTCAACAAAATCAACAGACCTTGAGTTCTGTATAATTCAAAAAGGTATGCAGAAGAGTAGTTGATTCTGTTTTAATGTACGGCAGTTATCATTCGTCATAAAAAAAATTACCCTTGATAAAACATAAAATGTTGCAGGTAAACTACCCTATTCCCTTAACCGATCTTCACCAAAACCAACAGGTCTTGAGAACTCTATATTTCAGGGCTGTATGCAAAATATTATATGATTCTGTTTGAATTTGCGGCTGTTATCGTTTGCCATATAAAATACCCTTGATAAAACAAAAAAAAACGTGGCTGGTAAACTACCCTTTTCCCTTAACCGATCTTCACCAACACCAATAGTTATTGAGAACTCTACAATACAGGGCTGTATGCAAAACATCATTTGATTCTGTTTGAATTTGCGGCTGTAGGCGTTTACCATAGAAAAAATATCGGTATGGAGAACCATACATGACTTCCATATTCTAAGATTTATATTTAAAATCATTTTCGAAATGAAATATTACCATAGAAACTACTTCTTTCTACTTACTGCTTCAGCCTTAACCACAGTACTGTGGTCACTAACATATACCACCTCACGTTATCGCACTCGGTTTTCACTGATGATGGAAGTCAATGGCATTGCCGAAACGTCTGGTTTTGTAGAAAACATTGGACTACGGCCAAATATCCCGGGAAGGAATTTTTACAAAAACTACTTCTTTGTTGCCGATAACGTTGTACACATATATATAAAAAATATGCATAAAATTAATGGCTTGTATAAGTTAATGATTGATCTCCATTAAGTAGTGCTCAAGTTTCCAAAGTTTTAATATTATGATGTCCGTAATTAAAACATCAGAGCAGGTTTAGTGTGTACGAGGGTTCACCGTGGACAAAAATTTTCAACATTTCCTATTGAGCGTTGCTTAGAATAAATCTGCGAATCTACAGTGTACGTTTCACAGAACAAACACGCGGAAAAGAATGAGCGCTCCGAAGTCACTCATGGACCCTGAGCATCTTGCAGAGGGTTCATTCCCTAAAGACGAAAAGTCTGTCTATGAATCGTTCCTCTGTAAACACGTGCAGTTACACTGCCCAGCGATCCACAGGAAGCAAATTGATGTCCATTTTTTTGGCTTGCATGCGTTATGTTGGTATGGGTTCGGTACTTTCCATTTAAAAACCGTGCAAATGTAAGAAAATAAACATGAATGAGGCCAGAAATAACGCGAATTGTGTGTGTGTGTGTGTGTGTGTGTGTGTGTGTGTGTGTGTGTGTGTGTGTGTGTGTGTCTTCCCTGCCTTTTTATTGCGGTAGTGATAATAATAAAATTGAAACGTAAACAGTACATAACTGAGATATGCTTGCCTGCCACGCACGATATATTTTCTCTTATACATGACTAGCAGAATACCCGTGCTTCGCTACGGAGTTTCACGTTGTACGTAATGCAAATGTTAGTTTAATTAATAAAGTTTAATTAAAGTAGGCTTCTTAAAAATAAATAGCTGTTGCCCACAACTTCGTTCGCGTGGTCTTCAATTTAATGCGATAATATATTTAGAACAGAATCTATTCTATTGGGTTGCCATAGTAACCAGATCTAATAGTTTTTTAAGACCCCAAAGGACCCCCAAAGGATCGTATCGAAAAAAACACTTGTCCTATGTTGGTTCTCCCTTTGCGTAAAATATTTGTGCCAGGTTTGGTTGAAATCGGTCCAATGGTTTAGGTGGAGACGTGGAAGACCCCAAAGGACCCCCAAAGGATCGTATCGAAAAAAACACTTGTCCTATGTTCGTACTCCCTTTGCGTAAAATATTTGTGCCAAGTTTGGTTGAAATCGGTCCAGTGGTTTAGGAGGCGATGTGGAAGACCCCAAAGAACCCCCAAAAGACCCCATCGAAAAAACACTATCCTATGTTGGTTCTCCCGTTGCGTAAAATATTTGTGCCAAGTTTGGTTGAAATCGGTACAGTGGTTTAGGAGGAGATGTGGAAGAAACCTTCGCGGACATGCGCACAACAACTCACCGAAGTTTCATCGCAATCGGATGAATGGTATAGGAACGCATACGGGACAAACAAAGAAACATTCATTTTTATATATAAGATGTAAACTATACCACTTACTTGACATAAACCGTGATAGATAAGCTAATGTACAACATATATGTATTAATTATACACATAAATGTTCCTCGATAGACACTCTATCTATTGGCGAAAACTTGAATAAAATCCGTTCAGTACTTCCTGAGATTAGCGATTTCAAACATAGAGAGAAAACGGACCGACTTTACTTTATACTATGTACAGATTTACATTAAAATGAATAAATTATAATTTTATTGCCTGGCAACAAAATTATTTTATTTTTAACAATTACCATTGTTTCAAAAAGTTTAAATGAATTTTCAAGTACTTTACTCTTGTTAAAACGTAAAAGGTTGCAGGTAAACTACCCCTTCCCCTTAACCGATCTTCACAAAAATCGAAAGTACTTGAGACCTCTACAATTCAGGGACGTATGCAAAAAATTATTTGATTCTGTTTGAATTTGCGGCTGTTATCGTTTGCGATAGAAAATACGTTTTATAAAAAAAACGGTTGCAGGTAAACTACCCCTTCCCCTTAACCGATCTTCACCAAAAACAACAGGTCTTGAGAACTTGCAAATCACGGCTGTATGCAAAACATTATTTGATTCTGATTGAATTTGCGGCTGTTATCGTTTGCCATAAAATATACCCTTGTTAAAAAAACGTTGCAGGTAAACTACCCCTTTCCCTTAACCGATCTTCACCAAAAACAATAGGTCTTGAGAACTCTACAATTTAGGGCTGTATGCAAATAATCTTTTGATTCTGTTTGAATTTGCGGCTGTTATCGTTTGCCATAGGAAATACCCTTGTTAAAACATAAAACGTTACAGGTAAACTACCCCTTTCCCTTAACCGATCTTCACCAAAAACAATAGGTCGTGAGACCTCTACAATTCAGGGCTGTATACGAAACATTACTTGATTCTGTTTGAATTTGCGGCTGTTATCGTTTGCCAAAAAAAAAATTTCCCTTGATAAAAAAAACCGTTGCAGGTAAACTACCCCTTTCCCTCAACCGATCTTCACCAAAAACAATAGGTCGTGAGTACTATACAAATCAGAGCTGTATGCAAAAAGTTATTTGATTTTGTTTGAATTTGCGGCAGTTATCGTTTGCCATAGAAAAAATCTACAGACACACACACACAGACAGACAGACAGACAGACACACAGACACTTTTCGGAAAACGACTTTTTTTCATGTTTTGAGTGTAGTAGAATCAGAATCTGCAATAATCTCGAACACGATTTTTTTTTGCCATCACCCTTAAGGAATATGGAAGTAAAAATAAAATAATTTTGTTGCCAGGCAATAAAATTATAATTTTTTCATTTTAATGTAAATAATGTTTGAGTTAATATCTTTATATATACAGTGGAACTTGGTTATTACGGCCTCGGCTGTTACGTCAACTCTGGTGTAGCGTTATTTTGTCATAAGTCCGGTCAAACTGATATCTATAACATTATAAAAATTCCCGGTTTTAACGTCACTAAATATTGTACTACTCTGTTATAGCGTCAAATATTTCTCAGATATTTTACTCTAAATTTCATATAAACGTAAGTAGGGGGAAAATGGGGGTTCAAACGCAACACAATGTCAACTAATAGAGTCCCGCACCAATCACTTTCACTTTCTACTGGACCACAGCATCCGCGACTTTTTCGCGTATATGCCGTCTTTCGTGAGCCTAGATCACTTTCACTTTCTACTGGACCGCGAATTTCCGCGAATAAATTTTTTTATTTATTTTTTTTAATTTGATATTTTTATTTTTTTAATTAAATTGATTTGCATATCCGTGAATATATGCAGCCTTTCGCGAGCCTAGATCACTTTCACTTTCTACTGGACCACAGCATCCGCGACTTTTTCGCTGATCTGTGTCAAGATCCGCGACTTTTTCGCGTATCTGGACCACAGCATCCGCAATGTATATTAAATCTATATGATCAGGTTTACCAACCTATGTATGGGTTCAAACTTCATATGTGTGTGTGTTATAGTGTATATTAAAATATATGATCAGGGTTACCAATCCTGCATTATTGTGTGTGTGTATAGAACAGATCTGTCAACATTTTTCTTCGGTGGGAAATTCAAACTATATTATAGTAAATTGTTGACGACGACTTCGATATCAACTCTCTCTCCCCTCCTCTCTCTTTGTCTCTAGACACAGTTGTCATCAGTTTTACATAAGCGTCGTGCTACTTATGGATTATTGTAATTAGCGATACTAAAATGTAATCACCAGGAAATATATATTTATCACCTATCTCGTGGCGTCCTTTTTTGACACATGACAGTCATTGACTACGATTTAGAAATTAATATACTGCCAAGTCTGTGTGTGTGTGTGTGTGTGTGGTAAAGTGTTACGCATAAAAAAATCTCCTTGAAATAAGGTATTTTCAAAAGTTTTGTGTACACACACATTGTATAATAATTTTCGTAATTGTAAGATACACCTGCAAATTATTAAAATGTCTCTCTCACACATTTCTGATTACTATACAAATAATTGGATGCATATTCGAAGATTTCCCTTATTCAAACGATTTGTATGTGTGTACACGAACTTAAATACAGACGATTGTAATTTTAAAAATTCATTTTTTGCATTAAATATATATCGTAAACAATGAAATAATAATATTTCGTCATTGTAAGATTTTAATAAAACAATTATCAGTTTAAATAATAATTTTCATGATTGTAAGATACAACCTACAAATTATTAAAATGTCTCTCTCACACACATTTCTGATTACTATACAAATAATTGCATGCATATTCGGAGTACGTTGACAGCGAAACAAGTCTATGCACACACACACACACACACACACACACACACACACACACACACACACACACACACACACACACACACACACACACACACACACACACACACACACACACACACACACACACACACATACACACACACACACACACACACACACACACACACACACACACACACACACACACACAACGATACTGAATTAGATATAGTTATTATTCGCTAAATTAAACCAGAGGTCATTAACCTTGTGTACGACGTCCTACATTCTAATTTCACACCTGCTAGTCATTAGCAGTAATTAGGATTATAAAGTATTTACTCTAAAAACGGTTTTACATAAGCGTCGTGCTACTTATGGATTATTGTAATTAGCGATACTAAAATGTAATCACCAGGAAATATATATTTATCACCTATCTCGTGGCGTCCTTTTTTGACACATGACAGTCATTGACTACGATTTAGAAATTAATATACTGCCAAGTCTGTGTGTGTGTGTGGTAAAGTGTTACGCATAAAAAAATCTCCTTGAAATAAGGTATTTTCAAAAGTTTTGTGTACACACACATTGTATAATAATTTTCGTAATTGTAAGATACAACCTGCAAATTATTAAAATGTCTCTCTCACACATTTCTGATTACTATACAAATAATTGGATGCATATTCGAAAGTTTATAACGAAATAAATGAGGTCATTGACACGACTTTACACTGACACATTGCAGTCTCTCACTCTCTCTCTCTCGCTCTCTCTCTCTCTGGGTTAAGCTGGTGTTGTACGTTACTAAAATCATAGCAAATATTTTCATTCTAAGCATGTATTACTGTTTAGTAATAATTACAGCCCCAACAAAGGATATATAAGTTTGTGTACATGGATTGTATATTGCAAGTACGGAATTATTATTTAAATCCGATATCTGTTTTTATTAAAATCATACAATGTCAAAAGAGGATAGTTGTCTGTTACGAACCAGTACTAACTCTCCTATATGGCCGTCGCTCGCATCATCCGTATTTAAAGTTCGCTACTTCCAGTACACATGGCCTCTGTAACAGATTTGGTCTCCAACAGGTGTGATTCGAACGGTAAGAGCAAGAACAATATGAACAAGGCCAAGGACATTATATGTCTAGTATCCCTCCTCAGACGCTGGTGTTACTTTGTGTCATAAAATCTCGTGGCACTCAAGATAAGAGACAATACGTTTGCAAAAAACGACAAAATTGAACTTCTGGAAACAAAATTGTACGGTTTGTAAGTAATATCGACAACACAGGTCAGCATTTTTCGGTCATTGACAGATAAAGGGATCGTCACATTAGGACTACTGACTGCTAAATCCAGTAGTACAAGAACTTAGATATTTGTTGAATCAGTAGCAAAAAAATGTTAGATCTACTGTTTTCAGCGTACATAGACATTTGATAATATTCCATTTTGGTTGTATTCGTGAAGCCATAGTGTAATGGCTGTCCTTGGAAGTCATGTAACCCTTAGTGTTTGTGCGGGAATCGTAGTCGGATTTTAGTTTCTGTCATGTCTTTCGTCCGTTTGTGTGCAGGTTGTCTTTACAGTCATGAAAATCATTTCAAGAGGTAAGCCGCATTGTATTGTTCGCGTACCGCGAGCATATGCGGTGGTGATTGCTGTACAAGAATTCTACGGACTGATGTGTTACGAAATTAGCGTGGTAACCAAGTTCTATGACATAGAGCGCGGGTTTCTCCGTACAATTGTGTAACGTCGCGTAGCATTTTTGTGCGATGTTAAGCGACCTATAAAACGTAATGAACCTGTTGTGCCATGATGACGGAGTTGCACAGATGCGTGTGATAATAATAATAACAATAATAATATAAAGAGGTCGCGTGCTCAAACATTATTATTATTTCACCTTTGACATGCTCCTTGTCAGTCTGTAATTTAGAGGTAGCGAATCTTTTTGCCATTCTTCTGCCGATGATAAAATGTTCTCTGTAGAGTTATTCGTCAAGTTGTTGGTGTAACAATAACATGGTGTAAGCTACCTCTCGTTTATCCATGAGAATGAGTGTTCGGTGTCATCTGCCGTGAGGGTAAATAGCGCCTTATTTTCGCTATTATTTACAACGGTACGGCTAAAATACTAGTAAGCGTAATCAAAAATTACTTCCTACCCTGCTAACAACATCAATGGATGCATTTTGAGTACGTGGCTATGAAAATGATCCGGACACAGGTTATGTCAGGTTGTAATAAGTTAGGCCTCTCCAGTTCTATAATTTTCTACAAAAAATTAGTTTTGTTTCCGATTAAGTATCTCCATTTTAATTACTTTTAACACTACACTGAAAAGTTTGTAGTTGTGGGTAGAGGAAAAAATATCAGGAAAGGTATCCGTAGTATGTCATACGATAGTGAAGGAAAGATTTCATCGATATTTTGACATGTTCTCTCGCATATGTTATAGGTTACAGTGGATATGAGATTCGGTTAGAACATGTGCACACTAAATAGGTAATTGTAAGGAAAATAAGAAATTACTGTAATAGGTAAGTTGTTCAGTACTACAGGAGTAGAAAAATATTTTCATATTCATCATTGTCGTAAGGAACTCACACCCTGATGGAAGGACACACAAGGTGCAGTACAAAAATCCTCCCAGAAGGTCCTTCCAGAGGGCGACTGACTGTACGCTATCATTAAAATTATACAAAACCACTGCTGTCCCGATTCAGATGTACGACAGTGAGGAATGTAAGCGAGACATGTCTACAATTTGAAGCAGCTGAAGTGCTTTCTCTGAGAAGAGTCAAGGGTTCCACACAGTTGGACAGAACGACTGCATTCGGAACGAGCTAAACGTCTATAATCCGAACCAGCGAATAGACGATTACAGATTAAAATGGTGGGAACACGTCGACGGAATGGACGAAAACAGGCAAGCAGTCCAGCGGGCTAAGCTATGTTAACTTCACACACACGCACGCACGCACGCACGCACGCACGCACGCACACACACACACACACACACACACACACACACACACACACACACACACACACACACACACACACACATTGATACATTTGGAAACTGAGTACAGAATAAATCTACAATCACCTAGTCGGTTTGTTGGCAGAAAACAATTAATATATTCGTTGAGAAAATCTGTTGTGGCTGAACGAAACATGTGTCTGAATAAATTTTCTCTCTACATAGCAGTTGTAAAAGTAGTCATATACATTATGTGCTATATATACAAAAGGCTTTCAACGTGTTTGTCATTTCAACCAATTTGTACCGTGCTCTAATTATGTAAAAAAAAAAAAAATAAAATAACTGTACCGCTCCATACAACTGAGAATAAATCCGTACACACATGAACAATTTTACGTTTAAATAAAATCTGTACATACAATAAAATTATGTTTCAGTATTAATGATATAAATATTACTGTTTTATTAATTTAAAATACCGTATAATTGCTTACGACGCGCACACTTAGCAACGTTTTTACTTATTTGAACAAGTCATGTATTAACTTCAATAAATAATGCACTTGATAATGTTTAAATATTTCCAACAACTATGTTGATTAGAAGTGCTGTAAGTTCAATAACAATGTTCGCTACGTAACGTATTCAAATCTGTTTACTCACCTCTTAAATGTTGATGCACGCGATTATCGATTTCACAATGAGGTATGAAGGCTAATTGCATTCTTCACGTATATATATTGATGTATCTTACAACGGTAGGGGTAGCTTAGCGTGTTGTTTTGAAAGTCATTGTCCGCCGTCGGAAACTTTCAGAAGTTAGCGATACTGAAAGTATTTTCGTGCATTAGTCAAAATTAGGAAAACAATGCAGAGAGAGAGCGAGTGGACACACATGTAAGTAGCTCGATACTCAGTGACAACACACACACACACACACACACACACACACACAGTTAATATTTGTCAAATATATAACAACGAGTGAGAGAGAGAGAGAGAGAGGAGGGGTCATCGACCGTGATGGAAAAGCTTTACCTCACTGCTTTAAGAAGTTAGCGATACTGAAAGTATTTTCGGACAAGTTAACACGGCTCTTTTTAAGAAACATTCTATCATTTATTTGATGTCGATACCGGTATTAATTATAGATTACACTTAGTTCCATTCACTTCCATGTGCTTACAAATACTTGTAATTAGTTTCGTTAATAACTAGGCCAAAACATTGTCATTACATGTCAACTCTTCCGTCTGTCTCGTAAATTTTGCGCAGCACTGTTTGAGTCTTATCTTTGTAAATAAAGAGCAACAGCAACAGTGTCGTAATACTCTACTTATTTGAACAAGTCCTGTATTAAATGCACTTGTTAATGTTTTAATGTGAACAATTTTACGTTTAAATAAAATCTGTACATACAATAAAATTATGTTTCAGTATTAATGATATAAATATTACTGTTTTATTAATTTAAAATACCGTATATATATATAACCTAGGAACTTCGCAGGTGAAGAAATTAATTTCTATTTTTCATCTGTAACGACATGCGTGTATAATTTTAATTTATTTCACTATACACCTCTGAACCTATGTGTAATTATTTTGTAAACTGCGTTATCTATGAAGGAACTGTTGCAGCAAACGTTAACACTAGAACGATTATATTATTATTATTTAGTGATCAGATAATTTCATAAAAAATAAGAAACGTAAAAGATATACGCTGACTTTACCGCAACCACGTCTATTTAGATAAACGGCTCGGAAGAAAAAATAATTCTTCACAAAGCAGAACAACAACTACAGTCTCAAATAAATATATTTTAAATCTGGGGCTATGTGTGTACGTAGGGAAGGTCTTCATATGCTTACTGGACAAAATATAAATATTCGCTGGCAGATAATTTCATAAAAAAATAAGAAACGTAAAAGATATACGCTGACTTTACCGCAACCACGTCTATTTAGATAAACGGCTCAGAAGAAAAAATAATTCTTCACAAAGCAGAACGACAACTACAGTCTCAAATAAATATATTTTAAAAAAGATAAATATACATTAGATGGAAATGGCTTTGCGCACTAAAGTCACCATCTATCTCTTGTTTCTCCGGTCAGTATTGACCTATGCTGCTCCCGCATGGTGGTCGCTTGTCTCGACCACTAACAAGTGTAGGCTGGAAGCTTTTCAGGCCCGTACCCTCAGATCCTTGTCGGGGTCTCCATGGTTTGTGAGAAATAATGTTATTCGTGGAGGCCTTCGAGTTCCCACCCTTGCTGATTTTGTCCGGTAATGAATAGGAATTATATAAATAATCTAAGGATTAATTGATAATAATATACTTATGACGATTAAATTTAAAATATTATTGCGGAAAGTTTTAATGAATAGGAATTGATATAGATAAAATAAATATCAGTTTACGTAATGAGAATGTTTGTTTGCATTGAGTTTGGTTTAGCTAAATAACACAAGGGAGCACATTTCGCAGTTGGCTTTACATACCTCCAGACAACGGTACAAGCCAATTTAGATAGCACAACATGAACTCTGAATCGTCGGCTATATTAGAAATTCCTTCCTTTCAAAGCGTGTAATGAGACCGTTTGAATATCTTATAGCAGTGTCAAGTAACTCAATAAATTGCTTGGAACTACGAAGAAGTTTCAATGCTTACAGAAGTTTATTCAATGTGTACATTCTTTTGGACAGTACAAAACGCTCTGGTTGCTTTATGGAAATATTCATTAAAGTTGTAGAACAAATAAAACTATTTTATCTAGTTTTATTCTAAATTTACTTAAAATTTGATCACAAGAAGAGAGAGAGAGAGCGAGAGAGAGAGAGAGAGAGAGAGAGAGAGGTAATATTTTTTTTTTCTAGTGCCTAATCTTTTAAACTAAAAAACGTATTACTTTTACAAATATAGCTTGAACGTAACACATACACACAGACGTTAGGGAGAGACTGCAATGTGTCAGTGTAAAGTCGTGTCAATGACCTCCTGTATTACAATGGTTTAGCATAGTTTCTTACTGAAGGCTTGTACGCTTTAAATTCAGCTATACCTAAAATATATCTTCAATTAGGGTCATTGTACACACACAGTGGAATGCTTTCAGAAATTTGCGACACACACACACACACATACACAACGATGTTTCTACTTATTTGAACAAGTCCTGTATTAAATGCACTTGTTAATGTTTTAATGTGAACAATTTTACGTTTAAATAAAATCTGTACATACAATAAATTATGTTTCAGTATTAATGATATAAATATTACTGTTTTATTAATTTAAAATACCATATATATATATATAACGTTTTTGTTTACGTTAGGTTAAAATACAGTCTACTTACGTTTCACGTTAGGTTAAAATGCAAACACATGCACACACACACACACACGAACGCCCGCTCTCTCTCTCACTCATCGTCAAAACGTTGACTTCATTTTCATTGTATTAAATAATTAACAAATATTAACTATGTGTGCATGTGTGTTGTCAACTACTTACATGCGCGTTCTCTCTCTCTCTTAACATAACGCTTCGTGTGAAGCGTTTTGTAGAGCAGGTTTCAACTGTGGAAGGTTTCATACCGTTTCTCCTCTAACGTAAACGAAAAACGTACGTGGACTGCATTTTTTAACCTAACGTGAAACGTAAGTAGACTGCATCTTAACCTAACGTAAACGTGAAACGTACGTGGACTGCATTTTTAACCTAACAGTGAAACGTAAGTAGACTGTATTTTAACCTAACGTAAACGAAAAACGTACGTGGACCAGCATTTTTAACCTAACAGTGAAACGTAAGTAGACTGCATCTTAACCTAACGTAAACGTGAAACGTACGTGGACTGCATTTTTAACCTAACAGTGAAACGTAAGTAGACTGTATTTTAACCTAACGTAAACGAAAAACGTACGTGGACCAGCATTTTTAACCTAACAGTGAAACGTAAGTAGACTGCATCTTAACCTAACGTAAACGTGAAACGTAAGTGGACTGTATTTTTTAACCTAACATGAAACGTAAGTAGAACGTTTTACGTTTTTTTTTTTTTTTTTTTTTTTTTTTTTTTTTTTTTTTATT
Organism: Magicicada septendecula; assembly: GCA_034769895.1. NCBI lineage: Eukaryota > Metazoa > Arthropoda > Insecta > Hemiptera > Cicadidae > Magicicada > Magicicada septendecula. The sequence continues at coordinate 714,859,039 of CM068367.1, read as the reverse complement.
CTCGGAAATTCACGGATGCTGTGGTCCATTGGGACTGATGTTAATCGTTTCGAACGAGTACTGATGCGTTTCCTAACTGATCTTTCTTCTTCTTCTTTTTTTATTACTGACGACTGTGGTAGCAGCGGTGGCGAAGGTGTATAGTGAAATAAATTAAAATTATACACGCATGTCGTTACAGATGAAAAATAGAAATTAATTTCTTCACCTGCGAAGTTCCTAGGTTATATATATATATGGTATTTTAAATTAATAAAACAGTAATATTTATATCATTAATACTGAAACATAATTTATTGTATGTACAGATTTTATTTAAACGTAAAATTGTTCACATTAAAACATTAACAAGTGCATTTAATACAGGACTTGTTCAAATAAGTAGAAACATCGTTGTGTATGTGTGTGTGTGTGTGTCGCAAATTTCTGAAAGCATTCCACTGTGTGTGTACAATGACCCTAATTGAAGATATATTTTAGGTATAGCTGAATTTAAAGCGTACAAGCCTTCAGTAAGAAACTATGCTAAACCATTGTAATACAGGAGGTCATTGACACGACTTTACACTGACACATTGCAGTCTCTCCCTAACGTCTGTGTGTATGTGTTACGTTCAAGCTATATTTGTAAAAGTAATACGTTTTTTAGTTTAAAAGATTAGGCACTAGAAAAAAAAAATATTACCTCTCTCTCTCTCTCTCTCTCTCTCTCTCTCTCGCTCTCTCTCTCTCTTCTTGTGATCAAATTTTAAGTAAATTTAGAATAAAACTAGATAAAATAGTTTTATTTGTTCTAAAACTTTAATGAATATTTCCATAAAGCAACCAGAGCGTTTTGTACTGTCCAAAAGAATGTACACATTGAATAAACTTCTGTAAGCATTGAAACTTCTTCGTAGTTCCAAGCAATTTATTGAGTTACTTGACACTGCTATAAGATATTCAAACGGTCTCATTACACGCTTTGAAAGGAAGGAATTTCTAATATAGCCGACGATTCAGAGTTCATGTTGTGCTATCTAAATTGGCTTGTACCGTTGTCTGGAGGTATGTAAAGCCAACTGCGAAATGTGCTCCCTTGTGTTATTTAGCTAAACCAAACTCAATGCAAACAAACATTCTCATTACGTAAACTGATATTTATTTTATCTATATCAATTCCTATTCATTAAAACTTTCCGCAATAATATTTTAAATTTAATCGTCATAAGTATATTATTATCAATTAATCCTTAGATTATTTATATAATTCCTATTCATTACCGGACAAAATCAGCAAGGGTGGGAACTCGAAGGCCTCCACGAATAACATTATTTCTCACAAACCATGGAGACCCCGACAAGGATCTGAGGGTACGGGCCTGGAAAGCTTCCAGCCTACATTTGTTAGTGGTCGAGACAAGCGACCACCATGCGGGAGCAGCATAGGTCAATACTGACCGGAGAAACAAGAGATAGATGGTGACTTTAGTGCGCAAAGCCATTTCCATCTAATGTATATTTATCTTTTTTAAAATATATTTATTTGAGACTGTAGTTGTCGTTCTGCTTTGTGAAGAATTATTTTTTCTTCTGAGCCGTTTATCTAAATAGACGTGGTTGCGGTAAAGTCAGCGTATATCTTTTACGTTTCTTATTTTTTTATGAAATTATCTGCCAGCGAATATTTATATTTTGTCCAGTAAGCATATGAAGACCTTCCCTACGTACACACATAGCCCCAGATTTAAAATATATTTATTTGAGACTGTAGTTGTTGTTCTGCTTTGTGAAGAATTATTTTTTCTTCCGAGCCGTTTATCTAAATAGACGTGGTTGCGGTAAAGTCAGCGTATATCTTTTACTTTTCTTATTTTTTATGAAATTATCTGATCACTAAATAATAATAATATAATCGTTCTAGTGTTAACGTTTGCTGCAACAGTTCCTTCATAGATAACGCAGTTTACAAAATAATTACACATAGGTTCAGAGGTGTATAGTGAAATAAATTAAAATTATACACGCATGTCGTTACAGATGAAAAATAGAAATTAATTTCTTCACCTGCGAAGTTCCTAGGTTATATATATATACGGTATTTTAAATTAATAAAACAGTAATATTTATATCATTAATACTGAAACATAATTTTATTGTATGTACAGATTTTATTTAAACGTAAAATTGTTCACATTAAAACATTAACAAGTGCATTTAATACAGGACTTGTTCAAATAAGTAGAGTATTACGACACTGTTGCTGTTGCTCTTTATTTACAAAGATAAGACTCAAACAGTGCTGCGCAAAATTTACGAGACAGACGGAAGAGTTGACATGTAATGACAATGTTTTGGCCTAGTTATTAACGAAACTAATTACAAGTATTTGTAAGCACATGGAAGTGAATGGAACTAAGTGTAATCTATAATTAATACCGGTATCGACATCAAATAAATGATAGAATGTTTCTTAAAAAGAGCCGTGTTAACTTGTCCGAAAATACTTTCAGTATCGCTAACTTCTTAAAGCAGTGAGGTAAAGCTTTTCCATCACGGTCGATGACCCCTCCTCTCCCTCTCTCTCTCTCACTCGTTGTTATATATTTGACAAATATTAACTGTGTGTGTGTGTGTGTATGTGTGTGTGTGTTGTCACTGAGTATCGAGCTACTTACATGTGTGTCCACTCGCTCTCTCTCTGCATTGTTTTCCTAATTTTGACTAATGCACGAAAATACTTTCAGTATCGCTAACTTCTGAAAGTTTCCGACGGCGGACAATGACTTTCAAAACAACACGCTAAGCTACCCCTACCGTTGTAAGATACATCAATATATATACGTGAAGAATGCAATTAGCCTTCATACCTCATTGTGAAATCGATAATTGCGTGCATCAACATTTAAGAGGTGAGTAAACAGATTTGAATACGTTACGTAGCGAACATTGTTATTGAACTTACAGCACTTCTAATCAACATAGTTGTTGGAAATATTTAAACATTATCAAGTGCATTATTTATTGAAGTTAATACATGACTTGTTCAAATAAGTAAAAACGTTGCTAAGTGTGCGCGTCGTAAGCAATTATACGGTATTTTAAATTAATAAAACAGTAATATTTATATCATTAATACTGAAACATAATTTTATTGTATGTACAGATTTTATTTAAACGTAAAATTGTTCATGTGTGTACGGATTTATTCTCAGTTGCATGGAGCAGTACAGTTATTTTTTTTTTTTTTTTTACATAATTAGAGCACGGTACAAATTGGTTGAAATGACAAACACGTTGAAAGCCTTTTGTATATATAGCACATAATGTATATGACTACTTTTACAACTGCTATGTAGAGAGAAAATTTATTCAGACACATGTTTCGTTCAGCCACAACAGATTTTCTCAACGAATATATTAATTGTTTTCTGCCAACAAACCGACTAGGTGATTGTAGATTTATTCTGTACTCAGTTTCCAAATGTATCAATGTGTGTGTGTGTGTGTGTGTGTGTGTGTGCGTGCGTGCGTGCGTGCGTGTGTGTGAAGTTAACATAGCTTAGCCCGCTGGACTGCTTGCCTGTTTTCGTCCATTCCGTCGACGTGTTCCCACCATTTTAATCTGTAATCGTCTATTCGCTGGTTCGGATTATAGACGTTTAGCTCGTTCCGAATGCAGTCGTTCTGTCCAACTGTGTGGAACCCTTGACTCTTCTCAGAGAAAGCACTTCAGCTGCTTCAAATTGTAGACATGTCTCGCTTACATTCCTCACTGTCGTACATCTGAATCGGGACAGCAGTGGTTTTGTATAATTTTAATGATAGCGTACAGTCAGTCGCCCTCTGGAAGGACCTTCTGGGAGGATTTTTGTACTGCACCTTGTGTGTCCTTCCATCAGGGTGTGAGTTCCTTACGACAATGATGAATATGAAAATATTTTTCTACTCCTGTAGTACTGAACAACTTACCTATTACAGTAATTTCTTATTTTCCTTACAATTACCTATTTAGTGTGCACATGTTCTAACCGAATCTCATATCCACTGTAACCTATAACATATGCGAGAGAACATGTCAAAATATCGATGAAATCTTTCCTTCACTATCGTATGACATACTACGGATACCTTTCCTGATATTTTTTCCTCTACCCACAACTACAAACTTTTCAGTGTAGTGTTAAAAGTAATTAAAATGGAGATACTTAATCGGAAACAAAACTAATTTTTTGTAGAAAATTATAGAACTGGAGAGGCCTAACTTATTACAACCTGACATAACCTGTGTCCGGATCATTTTCATAGCCACGTACTCAAAATGCATCCATTGATGTTGTTAGCAGGGTAGGAAGTAATTTTTGATTACGCTTACTAGTATTTTAGCCGTACCGTTGTAAATAATAGCGAAAATAAGGCGCTATTTACCCTCACGGCAGATGACACCGAACACTCATTCTCATGGATAAACGAGAGGTAGCTTACACCATGTTATTGTTACACCAACAACTTGACGAATAACTCTACAGAGAACATTTTATCATCGGCAGAAGAATGGCAAAAAGATTCGCTACCTCTAAATTACAGACTGACAAGGAGCATGTCAAAGGTGAAATAATAATAATGTTTGAGCACGCGACCTCTTTATATTATTATTGTTATTATTATTATCACACGCATCTGTGCAACTCCGTCATCATGGCACAACAGGTTCATTACGTTTTATAGGTCGCTTAACATCGCACAAAAATGCTACGCGACGTTACACAATTGTACGGAGAAACCCGCGCTCTATGTCATAGAACTTGGTTACCACGCTAATTTCGTAACACATCAGTCCGTAGAATTCTTGTACAGCAATCACCACCGCATATGCTCGCGGTACGCGAACAATACAATGCGGCTTACCTCTTGAAATGATTTTCATGACTGTAAAGACAACCTGCACACAAACGGACGAAAGACATGACAGAAACTAAAATCCGACTACGATTCCCGCACAAACACTAAGGGTTACATGACTTCCAAGGACAGCCATTACACTATGGCTTCACGAATACAACCAAAATGGAATATTATCAAATGTCTATGTACGCTGAAAACAGTAGATCTAACATTTTTTTGCTACTGATTCAACAAATATCTAAGTTCTTGTACTACTGGATTTAGCAGTCAGTAGTCCTAATGTGACGATCCCTTTATCTGTCAATGACCGAAAAATGCTGACCTGTGTTGTCGATATTACTTACAAACCGTACAATTTTGTTTCCAGAAGTTCAATTTTGTCGTTTTTTGCAAACGTATTGTCTCTTATCTTGAGTGCCACGAGATTTTATGACACAAAGTAACACCAGCGTCTGAGGAGGGATACTAGACATATAATGTCCTTGGCCTTGTTCATATTGTTCTTGCTCTTACCGTTCGAATCACACCTGTTGGAGACCAAATCTGTTACAGAGGCCATGTGTACTGGAAGTAGCGAACTTTAAATACGGATGATGCGAGCGACGGCCATATAGGAGAGTTAGTACTGGTTCGTAACAGACAACTATCCTCTTTTGACATTGTATGATTTTAATAAAAACAGATATCGGATTTAAATAATAATTCCGTACTTGCAATATACAATCCATGTACACAAACTTATATATCCTTTGTTGGGGCTGTAATTATTACTAAACAGTAATACATGCTTAGAATGAAAATATTTGCTATGATTTTAGTAACGTACAACACCAGCTTAACCCAGAGAGAGAGAGAGTGAGAGACTGCAATATGTCAGTGTAAAGTCGTGTCAATGACCTCATTTATTTCGTTATAAACCTTCGAATATGCATCCAATTATTTGTATAGTAATCAGAAATGTGTGAGAGAGACATTTTAATAATTTGCAGGTTGTATCTTACAATTACGAAAATTATTATACAATGTGTGTGTACACAAAACTTTTGAAAATACCTTATTTCAAGGAGATTTTTTTATGCGTAACACTTTACCACACACACACACAGACTTGGCAGTATATTAAATTCTAAATCATAGTCAATGACTGTCATGTGTCAAAAAAGGACGCCACGAGATAGGTGATAAATATATATTTCCTGGTGATTACATTTTAGTATCGCTAATTACAATAATCCATAAGTAGCACGACGCTTATGTAAAACCGTTTTTAGAGTAAATACTTTATAATCCTAATTACTACTAATGACTAGCAGGTGTGAAATTAGAATGTAGGACGTCGTACATAAGGTTAATGACCTCTGGTTTAATTTAGCGAATAATAACTATATCTAATTCAGTATCGTTGTGTGTGTGTGTGTGTGTGTGTGTGTGTGTGTGTGTGTGTGCATAGACTTGTTTCGCTGTCAACGTACTCCGAATATGCATGCAATTATTTGTATAGTAATCAGAAATGTGTGTGAGAGAGACATTTTAATAATTTGTAGGTTGTATCTTACAATCATGAAAATTATTATTTAAACTGATAATTGTTTTATTAAAATCTTACAATGACGAAATATTATTATTTCATTGTTTACGATATATATTTAATGCAAAAAATGAATTTTTAAAATTACAATCGTCTGTATTTAAGTTCGTGTACACACATACAAATCGTTTGAATAAGGGAAATCTTCGAATATGCATCCAATTATTTGTATAGTAATCAGAAATGTGTGAGAGAGACATTTTAATAATTTGCAGGTTGTATCTTACAATTACGAAAATTATTATACAATGTGTGTGTACACAAAACTTTTGAAAATACCTTATTTCAAGGAGATTTTTTTATGCGTAACACTTTACCACACACACACACACACACACAGACTTGGCAGTATATTAATTTCTAAATCGTAGTCAATGACTGTCATGTGTCAAAAAAGGACGCCACGAGATAGGTGATAAATATATATTTCCTGGTGATTACATTTTAGTATCGCTAATTACAATAATCCATAAGTAGCACGACGCTTATGTAAAACTGATGACAACTGTGTCTAGAGACAAAGAGAGAGGAGGGGAGAGAGAGTTGATATCGAAGTCGTCGTCTACAATTTACTATAATATAGTTTGAATTTCCCACCGAAGAAAAATGTTGACAGATCTGTTCTATACACACACACAATAATGCAGTATTGGTAACCCTGATCATATATTTTAATATACACTATAACACACACACATATCAAGTTTGAACCCATACATAGGTTGGTAAACCTGATCATATAGATTTAATATACATTGCGGATGCTGTAGTCCAGATACGCGAAAAAGTCGCGGATCTTGACACAGATCAGCGAAAAAGTCGCGGATGCTGTGGTCCAGTAGAAAGTGAAAGTGATCTAGGCTCGCGAAAGGCTGCATATATTCACGGATATGCAAATCAATTTAATTAAAAAAATAAAAATATCAAATTAAAAAAAATAAATAAAAAAATTTATTCGCGGAAATTCGCGGTCCAGTAGAAAGTGAAAGTGATCTAGGCTCACGAAAGACGGCATATACGCGAAAAAGTCGCGGATGCTGTGGTCCAGTAGAAAGTGAAAGTGATTGGTGCGGGACTCTATTAGTTGACATTGTGTTGCGTTTGAACCCCCATTTTCCCCCTACTAACGTATATATGTGCGCGCGCGCTAGCCCATGGCTACAGACATACATTGTATGCAAGCGATAAGCACTGTAACAGGACTGCCGGCGCCAGCCATTTTGCGTGCTCCAACGGATGGCTAGATCGATTTAAGGCCCGACACTCGATTTCCTTTGCAAAAATTTGTGGTGAGGCAAAATGCGTAGATCTGAAAGTTACAGGCGATTGGGTGCATAACACTTGGCCAGAAATTAGACGATCATATAAAGATGAAGACATCTTTAATGGACATGAAGCCGGAATTTTTTATAAATTAACTCCAGATAAGGCTTTCAAACTTACAAATGAAAAGTGCGTTGGTGGGAAGCTCTCTAAACAAAGAGTTACAGTTTTTGTTTGTGCGAACATGACGGGAACCGAAAAAAGGAAACTTTTAGTTATCGGGAAAAGTTTGCATCCTAGATGTTTTAAAAACATCAAAAAACTTCCTGTAAGTTACACTGCCAACATAAAAGCGTGGACGACTTCTAGTATTTTTGAAGATGACTTCTGTACGTGTGTATGTCACTGAACTCCTCCATGTATAAAATAATATATCGTTCGTGGCAGGTAAGCATATCTCAGTTATGTAATATTTACGTTTCCATTTTATTATTATGCCTACAGCAATAAAAAAGCAGGTAAGAGACACACACACACACACACACACACACACACACACACACACACACACACACACACACACACACACACACACACACACACACACACACACACACACACACACACACACACACACACACACACACACACACACACACACACACAATTCACGTTATTTCTGGCCTCACTCATGTTTATTTTCTTACATTTGCACGCTTTTTTTAAATGGAAAGTGCAGAAACCCATACCAACATAACGCGTGCAAGCCGAAAAAATGGACATCAATTTGCTTCCTGTGGATCGCTGGGCAATGTAACTGCACGTGTTTACAGAGGAACGATTCATAGACAGACTTTTCGTCTTTAGGGAATGAACCCTCTGCAAGATGCTGAGGGTCCATGAGTGACTTCGGAGCGCTCCTTCTTTTTCGCGTGTTTCTTCTGTGAAACATACACTGTAGATTCGCAGCTTTATTCTAAGCAACGCTCAATAGGAAATGTTGACAATTTTTGTCCACAGTGTACCCTCATTCACACTAAACCTGCTCTGATGTTTTAATTACGGACATCATAATATTAAAACTTTGGAAACTTGAGCACTACTTAATGGAGATCAATCATTAACTTATACAAGCCATTAATTTTATGCATATATTTTATATATATGTGTCAACGTTATCGGCAACAAAGAAGTAGTTTTTGTTAAAATTCCTTCTCGGGATATTTGGCCGTAGTCCAATGTTTTCTACAAAACCAGACGTTTTGGCAATGCCATTGACTTCCATCATCAGTGAAAATCGAGTGCGATAACGTGAGGTGGTATATGTTAGTGACCACAGTACTGTGGTTAAGGCTGAAGCAGTAAGTAGAAAGAAGTAGTTTCTATGGTAATATTACATTTCGAAAATGATTTTAAATATAAATCTTAGAATATGGAAGTCATGTATGGTTCTCCATACCGATATTTACTTCCATGTTCCTTAAGGAATATGGAAGTAAAATTACCCTTGATAAAAAACCGTTACAGGTAAACTACCCCTTTCCCTTAACCGATCTTCACCAAAAACGACAGGTCTTGAGAACTCGACAATTTAGGGTTGTATGCAAAATATTATATGATTTTGTGTGAATTTGCGGCTGTTATCGTTTGCCATAAAAAATACATTTGATAAAACAAAAAACGTGGCAGGTAAACTACCCCTTTCCCTTAATCGATCTTCACCAAAAACAATAGGTCTTTAGTACTCGAGAAATCAGGGCTGTATGCAAAAACGTATTTGATTCTGTTTGAATTTGCGGCTCTTATCGTTTGCCATAGAAAATACCCTTAAAAACATAAAACGTTGCAGGTAAACTACCCCTTTCCCTTAACCGATCTTTATCAAAATCAACAGATCGTGAGAAATCTACAATTCAGGGCTGTATGCGAAACATTATTTGATTCTGTTTTAATTTGCGGCTGTTATCCTTTGCCAAACAAACAAAATTACCCTTGATAAAAAAAACCGTTACAGGTAAACTACCCCTTTCCCTAAACCGATCTTCACCGAAAACAATACGTCGCGAGTACTCTACAAATCAGGGCTGTATGCAAAAAATTATTTGATTCTGTTTGATTTTGCGGCTGTTATCGTTTGCCATAGAAAAAAAATCTACAGACACACACACAGACAGACAGACAGACAGACAGACAGACAGACAGATAGACACACAGCCACTTTTCGGAAAACGACGTTTTTCATGTTTTGAGTGTAGTAGAATCAGAATCTGCAATAATCTCGATCACGATTTTTTTTTGCCATCACCATACTTCCATTCCTTAAGGCATATGGAAGTAAAAATTACCCTTGATAAAAAACCGTTGTAGGTAAACAACCCCTTTCCCTTAACCGATCTTCACCAAAAACGACAGGTCTTGGGTACTCTACAATTCAGGCCTGCATGCAAACAATTATTTGATTCTGTTTGAATTTGCGGCTGTTATCGTTCGTCATAGAAAAAATACCCTTTGTTAAAACATAAAACGTTGCCGGTAAACTACCCCCTTCCCTTATCCGATCATCAACAAAATCAACAGACCTTGAGTTCTGTATAATTCAAAAAGGTATGCAGAAGAGTAGTTGATTCTGTTTTAATGTACGGCAGTTATCGTTCGTCAAAAAAAAATTACCCTTGATAAAACATAAAATGTTGCTGGTAAACAACCCTATTCCCTTAACCGATCTTCACCAAAACCAACAGGTCTTGAGAACTTTACATTTCAGGGCTGTATGCAAAATATTATATGATTCTCTTTGAATTTGCGGCTGTTATCGTTTGCCATATAAAATACCCTTGACAAAACAATAAACGTGTCCGGTAAACTACCCCTTTTCCTTAACCGATCTTCACCAAAAACTATAGGTCTTTAGTACTCAACAAAACAGGGCTGTATGCAAAAACGTATTTGATTCTGTTTGAATTTGCGGCTCTTATCGTTTGCCATAGAAAATACACTTTTAAAACATAAAACGTTGCAGGTAAACTACCCTTTTCCCTTAACCGATCTTCACCAACACCAATAGGTATTGAGAACTCTATAACACAGGGCTGTATGCAAAACATAATTTGATTCTGTTTGAATTTGCGGCTGTTATCGTTTACCATAGAAAAAAATTACACTTGATAAAAAACCGTTGCCAGTAAACTACCCCTTTCCCATAACCGATCTTCACCAAAAACGGCAGGTCTTGAGAAATCTCCAATTTAGGGTTGTATGCAAAATATTATATGATTTTGTATGAATTTGCGGCTGTTATCGTTTGCCATACAAAATACCATTGATAAAACAAAAAACGTGGCAGGTAAACTACCCCTTTCCCTTAAACGATCTTTACCAAAATTAACAGATCGTGAGAACGCTACAATGCAGGGCTGTATGCGAAACATTATTTGATTCTGTTTGAATTTGCGGCTGTTATCGTTTGCCAAACAAACAAAATTACCCTTGATAAAAAAAAACCGTTGCAGGTAAACTACCCCCTTCCCTCAACCGATCTTCACCAAAAACAACAGGTCTTGAGTACTCTACAAATCAGGGCCGTATGCAAAAAATTATTTGATTCTGTTTGAATTTGCGGCAGTTATCGTTTGCCATAGAAAAAAATCTACAGACACACACACACACAGACAGACAGACAGACAGACACACACACAGACACTTTTCGGAAAACGACTTTTTTTCATGTTTTGAGTGCAGTAGAATCAGAATCTGCAATAATCTCGAACACGATTTTTTTTGCCATCACCATACTTTCATTCCTTAAGGAATATGGAAGTAAAATATCGGTATGGAGAACCATACATGACTTCCATATTCTAAGATTTATATTTAAAATCATTTTCAGCCAAACAGCCAGGCTGTGTCTTACCTGCCTTTTTATTGCTGTATTAAATGAAAAATATTATATTACATTAAAATGAAAAAATTATAATTTTATTGCCTGGCAACAAAATTATTTTATTTTTAACAATTACCATTGTTTCAAAAAGTTTAAATAAATTTTTAAGTACTTTACTCTTGTTACAACGTAAAAGCTTCCTGGTAAACTACCCCGTCCCCTTAACCGATCTTCACCAAAATCGAAAGTCGTTGAGACCTCCACAATTCAGGGACGAATGCAAACAATTATTTGATTCTGTTTGAATTTGCGGCTGTTATCGTTTGCCATAGAAAATACGCTTGATAAAAAAACGTTGCAGGTAAACTACCCTTTCCCCTTAACCGATCTTCACCAAAAACAACAGGTCTTGAGTACTCTACAAATCAGGGCTGTATGCAAAACATTATTTGATTCTGTTTGAATTTGCGGCTGTTATCGTTTGCCATAAAAAGTACCCTTGTTAAAAAAACGTTGCCGGTAAACTACCCCTTTCCCTCAACCGATCTTCACCAAAAACAATAGGTCTTGAGAACTCTACAAATTAGGGTTGTATGCAAATAATCTTTTGATTCTGTTTGAATTTGCGGCTGTTATCGTTTGCCATAGGAAATACCCTTGTTAAAACATAAAACGTTACAGGTAAACTACCCCTTTCCCTTAACGGATCTTCACCAAAAACAAAAGGTCTTGAGTACTCTACAAATCAGGGCAGTATGCAAAACATTATTTGATTCTGTTTGAATTTGCGGCTGTTATCGTTTGCCATAGAAAATACCCTTGTTAAAAAAACGTTGCAGGTAAACTACCCCTTTCCCTCAACCGATCTTCACCAAAACAATACGTCTTGAGAACTCTACAATTTAGGGCTGTATGCAAATAATCTTTTGATTCTGTTTGAATTTGCGGCTGTTATCGTTTGGCATAATAAATACCCTTGTTAAAACATAAAACGTTACAGGTAAACTACCCCTTTACCTTAACCGATCTTCACCAAAATCAACAGATCTTGAGCACTCTAAAAGGTAGGGCTGTATGCGAAACAGTATTTGATTCTGTTTGAATTTGCGGCTGTTATCGTTTGCCATAGAAAATACACTTGTTAAGAAAAACGTTGCAGGTAAACTACCCCTTTCCCTCAACCGAACTTCACCAAAAACAATAGGTCTTGAGAACTCTACAATTTAGGGCTGTATGCAAATAATCTTTTGATTCTGTTTGAATTTGCGGCTGTTATCGTTTGCCATAGGAAATACCCTTGTTAAAACATAAAACGTTACAGGTAAACTACCCCTTTCCCTTACTTTCCCTTAACCGATCTTCACCAAAATCAACAGATCTTGAGAACTCTACAATTCAGGGCTGTATGCGAAACATTATTTGTTTCTGTTTGAATTTGCGGCTGTTATCGTTTGCCAAACAAACAAAATTACCCTTGCTAAAAAAAACCGTTGCAGGTAAACTACCCCTTTCCCTCAACCGATCTTCACCAAAAACAAAAGATCGCGAGCACTCTGCAAATCAGGGCTGCATGCAAAAAATTATTTGATTCTGTTTGAATTTGCGGCAGTTATCGTTTGCCATAGAAAAAAAATCTATAGACACATAGACAGACACACAGACAGACACACACACACACACACACACACACACACACACACACACACACACAGACACTTTTCGGAAAACGACTTTTTTTCATGTTTTTAGTGTAGTAGAATCAGAATCTGCAATAATCTCGAACACGATTTTTTTTGCCATAACCATACTTCCATTCCTTAAGGAATATGGAAGTAAAATTACCCTTGATAAAAAACCGTTACAGGTAAACTACCCCTTTCCCTTAACCGATCTTCACCAAAAACGACAGGTCTTGAGAACTCGACAATTTAGGGTTGTATGCAAAATATTATATGATTTTGTGTGAATTTGCGGCTGTTATCGTTTGCCATAAAAAATACCCTTGATAAAACAAAAAACGTGGCAGGTAAACTACCTCTTTCCCTTAATCGATCTTCACCAAAAACAATAGGTCTTTAGTACTCGAGAAATCAGGGCTGTATGCAAAAACGTATTTGATTCTGTTTGAATTTGCGGCTCTTATCGTTTGCCATAGAAAATACCCTTAAAAACATAAAACGTTGCAGGTAAACTACCCCTTTCCCTTAACCGATCTTTATCAAAATCAACAGATCGTGAGAAATCTACAATTCAGGGCTGTATGCGAAACATTATTTGATTCTGTTTTAATTTGCGGCTGTTATCCTTTGCCAAACAAACAAAATTACCCTTGATAAAAAAAACCGTTACAGGTAAACTACCCCTTTCCCTAAACCGATCTTCACCGAAAACAATACGTCGCGAGTACTCTACAAATCAGGGCTGTATGCAAAAAATTATTTGATTCTGTTTGATTTTGCGGCTGTTATCGTTTGCCATAGAAAAAAAATCTACAGACACACACAGACAGACAGACAGACAGACAGATAGACACACAGCCACTTTTCGGAAAACGACGTTTTTCATGTTTTGAGTGTAGTAGAATCAGAATTTGCAATAATCTCGAACACGATTTTTTTTTGCCATCACCATACTTCCATTCCTTAAGGCATATGGAAGTAAAAATTACCCTTGATAAAAAACCGTTGTAGGTAAACAACCCCTTTCCCTTAACCGATCTTCACCAAAAACGACAGGTCTTGGGTACTCTACAATTCAGGCCTGCATGCAAACAATTATTTGATTCTGTTTGAATTTGCGGCTGTTATCGTTCGTCATAGAAAAAATACCCTTTGTTAAAACATAAAAAGTTGCCGGTAAACTACCCCCTTCCCTTATCCGATCATCAACAAAATCAACAGACCTTGAGTTCTGTATAATTCAAAAAGGTATGCAGAAGAGTAGTTGATTCTGTTTTAATGTACGGCAGTTATCGTTCGTCAAAAAAAAATTACCCTTGATAAAACATAAAATGTTGCTGGTAAACAACCCTATTCCCTTAACCGATCTTCACCAAAACCAACAGGTCTTGAGAACTTTACATTTCAGGGCTGTATGCAAAATATTATATGATTCTGTTTGAATTTGCGGCTGTTATCGTTTGCCATATAAAATACCCTTGACAAAACAATAAACGTGTCCGGTAAACTACCCCTTTTCCTTAACCGATCTTCACCAAAAACTATAGGTCTTTAGTACTCAACAAAACAGGGCTGTATGCAAAAACGTATTTGATTCTGTTTGAATTTGCGGCTCGTATCGTTTGCCATAGAAAATACACTTTTAAAACATAAAACGTTGCAGGTAAACTACCCTTTTCCCTTAACCGATCTTCACCAACACCGATAGGTATTGAGAACTCTATAACACAGGGCTGTATGCAAAACATAATTTGATTCTGTTTGAATTTGCGGCTGTTATCGTTTACCATAGAAAAAAATTACACTTGATAAAAAACCGTTGCCAGTAAACTACCCCTTTCCCATAACCGATCTTCACCAAAAACGGCAGGTCTTGAGAAATCTCCAATTTAGGGTTGTATGCAAAATATTATATGATTTTGTATGAATTTGCGGCTGTTATCGTTTGCCATACAAAATACCATTGATAAAACAAAAAACGTGGCAGGTAAACTACCCCTTTCCCTTAAACGATCTTTACCAAAATCAACAGATCGTGAGAACGCTACAATGCAGGGCTGTATGCGAAACATTATTTGATTCTGTTTGAATTTGCGGCTGTTATCGTTTGCCAAACAAACAAAATTACCCTTGATAAAAAAAAACCGTTGCAGGTAAACTACCCCCTTCCCTCAACCGATCTTCACCAAAAACAACAGGTCTTGAGTACTCTACAAATCAGGGCCGTATGCAAAAAATTATTTGATTCTGTTTGAATTTGCGGCAGTTATCGTTTGCCATAGAAAAAAAATCTACAGACACACACACACACAGACAGACAGACAGACAGACACACACACAGACACTTTCCGGAAAACGACTTTTTTTCATGTTTTGAGTGCAGTAGAATCAGAATCTGCAATAATCTCGAACATGATTTTTTTTGCCATCACCATACTTTCATTCCTTAAGGAATATGGAAGTAAAATATCGGTATGGAGAACCATACATGACTTCCATATTCTAAGATTTATATTTAAAATCATTTTCAGCCAAACAGCCAGGCTGTGTCTTACCTGCCTTTTTATTGCTGTATTAAATGAAAAATATTATATTACATTAAAATGAAAAAATTATAATTTTATTGCCTGGCAACAAAATTATTTTATTTTTAACAATTACCATTGTTTCAAAAAGTTTAAATAAATTTTTAAGTACTTTACTCTTGTTACAACGTAAAAGCTTCCTGGTAAACTACCCCGTCCCCTTAACCGATCTTCACCAAAATCGAAAGTCGTTGAGACCTCTACAATTCAGGGACGAATGCAAACAATTATTTGATTCTGTTTGAATTTGCGGCTGTTATCGTTTGCCATAGAAAATACGCTTGATAAAAAAACGTTGCAGGTAAACTACCCTTTCCCCTTAACCGATCTTCACCAAAAACAACAGGTCTTGAGTACTCTACAAATCAGGGCTGTATGCAAAACATTATTTGATTCTGTTTGAATTTGCGGCTGTTATCGTTTGCCATAAAAAGTACCCTTGTTAAAAAAACGTTGCCGGTAAACTACCCCTTTCCCTCAACCGATCTTCACCAAAAACAATAGGTCTTGAGAACTCTACAATTTAGGGTTGTATGCAAATAATCTTTTGATTCTGTTTGAATTTGCGGCTGTTATCGTTTGCCATAGGAAATACCCTTGTTAAAACATAAAACGTTACAGGTAAACTACCCCTTTCCCTTAACGGATCTTCACCAAAAACAAAAGCTCTTGAGTACTCTACAAATCAGGGCAGTATGCAAAACATTATTTGATTCTGTTTGAATTTGCGGCTGTTATCGTTTGCCATAGAAAATACCCTTGTTAAAAAAACGTTGCAGGTAAACTACCCCTTTCACTCAACCGATCTTCACCAAAAACAATACGTCTTGAGAACTCTACAATTTAGGGCTGTATGCAAATAATCTTTTGATTCTGTTTGAATTTGCGGCTGTTATCGTTTGGCATAATAAATACCCTTGTTAAAACATAAAACGTTACAGGTAAACTACCCCTTTACCTTAACCGATCTTCACCAAAATCAACAGATCTTGAGCACTCTAAAAGTTAGGGCTGTATGCGAAACAGTATTTGATTCTGTTTGAATTTGCGGCTGTTATCGTTTGCCATAGAAAATACACTTGTTAAGAAAAACGTTGCAGGTAAACTACCCCTTTCCCTCAACCGAACTTCACCAAAAACAATAGGTCTTGAGAACTCTACAATTTAGGGCTGTATGCAAATAATCTTTTGATTCTGTTTGAATTTGCGGCTGTTATCGTTTGCCATAAGAAATACCCTTGTTAAAACATAAAACGTTACAGGTAAACTACCCCTTTCCCTTACTTTCCCTTAACCGATCTTCACCAAAATCAACAGATCTTGAGAACTCTGCAATTCAGGGCTGTATGCGAAACATTATTTGTTTCTGTTTGAATTTGCGGCTGTTATCGTTTGCCAAACAAACAAAATTACCCTTGCTAAAAACAACCGTTGCAGGTAAACTACCCCTTTCCCTCAACCGATCTTCACCAAAAACAAAAGATCGCGAGCACTCTGCAAATCAGGGCTGCATGCAAAAAATTATTTGATTCTGTTTGAATTTGCGGCAGTTATCGTTTGCCATAGAAAAAAAATCTATAGACACATAGACAGACACACAGACACACACACACACACACACACACACACACACACACACACAGACACTTTTCGGAAAACGACTTTTTTTCATGTTTTTAGTGTAGTAGAATCAGAATCTGCAATAATCTCGAACACGATTTTTTTTGCCATAACCATACTTCCATTCCTTAAGGAATATGGAAGTAAAATTACCCTTGATAAAAAACCGTTACAGGTAAACTACCCCTTTCCCTTAACCGATCTTCACCAAAAACGACAGGTCTTGAGAACTCGACAATTTAGGGTTGTATGCAAAATATTATATGATTTTGTGTGAATTTGCGGCTGTTATCGTTTGCCATAAAAAATACCCTTGATAAAACAAAAAACGTGGCAGGTAAACTACCTCTTTCCCTTAATCGATCTTCACCAAAAACAATAGGTCTTTAGTACTCGAGAAATCAGGGCTGTATGCAAAAACGTATTTGATTCTGTTTGAATTTGCGGCTCTTATCGTTTGCCATAGAAAATACCCTTAAAAACATAAAACGTTGCAGGTAAACTACCCCTTTCCCTTAACCGATCTTTATCAAAATCAACAGATCGTGAGAAATCTACAATTCAGGGCTGTATGCGAAACATTATTTGATTCTGTTTTAATTTGCGGCTGTTATCCTTTGCCAAACAAACAAAATTACCCTTGATAAAAAAAACCGTTACAGGTAAACTACCCCTTTCCCTAAACCGATCTTCACCGAAAACAATACGTCGCGAGTACTCTACAAATCAGGGCTGTATGCAAAAAATTATTTGATTCTGTTTGATTTTGCGGCTGTTATCGTTTGCCATAGAAAAAAAATCTACAGACACACACAGACAGACAGACAGACAGACAGATAGACACACAGCCACTTTTCGGAAAACGACGTTTTTCATGTTTTGAGTGTAGTAGAATCAGAATTTGCAATAATCTCGAACACGATTTTTTTTTGCCATCACCATACTTCCATTCCTTAAGGCATATGGAAGTAAAAATTACCCTTGATAAAAAACCGTTGTAGGTAAACAACCCCTTTCCCTTAACCGATCTTCACCAAAAACGACAGGTCTTGGGTACTCTACAATTCAGGCCTGCATGCAAACAATTATTTGATTCTGTTTGAATTTGCGGCTGTTATCGTTCGTCATAGAAAAAATACCCTTTGTTAAAACATAAAAAGTTGCCGGTAAACTACCCCCTTCCCTTATCCGATCATCAACAAAATCAACAGACCTTGAGTTCTGTATAATTCAAAAAGGTATGCAGAAGAGTAGTTGATTCTGTTTTAATGTACGGCAGTTATCGTTCGTCAAAAAAAAATTACCCTTGATAAAACATAAAATGTTGCTGGTAAACAACCCTATTCCCTTAACCGATCTTCACCAAAACCAACAGGTCTTGAGAACTTTACATTTCAGGGCTGTATGCAAAATATTATATGATTCTGTTTGAATTTGCGGCTGTTATCGTTTGCCATATAAAATACCCTTGACAAAACAATAAACGTGTCCGGTAAACTACCCCTTTTCCTTAACCGATCTTCACCAAAAACTATAGGTCTTTAGTACTCAACAAAACAGGGCTGTATGCAAAAACGTATTTGATTCTGTTTGAATTTGCGGCTCGTATCGTTTGCCATAGAAAATACACTTTTAAAACATAAAACGTTGCAGGTAAACTACCCTTTTCCCTTAACCGATCTTCACCAACACCGATAGGTATTGAGAACTCTATAACACAGGGCTGTATGCAAAACATAATTTGATTCTGTTTGAATTTGCGGCTGTTATCGTTTACCATAGAAAAAAATTACACTTGATAAAAAACCGTTGCCAGTAAACTACCCCTTTCCCATAACCGATCTTCACCAAAAACGGCAGGTCTTGAGAAATCTCCAATTTAGGGTTGTATGCAAAATATTATATGATTTTGTATGAATTTGCGGCTGTTATCGTTTGCCATACAAAATACCATTGATAAAACAAAAAACGTGGCAGGTAAACTACCCCTTTCCCTTAAACGATCTTTACCAAAATCAACAGATCGTGAGAACGCTACAATGCAGGGCTGTATGCGAAACATTATTTGATTCTGTTTGAATTTGCGGCTGTTATCGTTTGCCAAACAAACAAAATTACCCTTGATAAAAAAAAACCGTTGCAGGTAAACTACCCCCTTCCCTCAACCGATCTTCACCAAAAACAACAGGTCTTGAGTACTCTACAAATCAGGGCCGTATGCAAAAAATTATTTGATTCTGTTTGAATTTGCGGCAGTTATCGTTTGCCATAGAAAAAAAATCTACAGACACACACACACACACAGACAGACAGACAGACAGACACACACACAGACACTTTCCGGAAAACGACTTTTTTTCATGTTTTGAGTGCAGTAGAATCAGAATCTGCAATAATCTCGAACATGATTTTTTATGCC
Organism: Magicicada septendecula; assembly: GCA_034769895.1. Taxonomy (NCBI): domain Eukaryota; kingdom Metazoa; phylum Arthropoda; class Insecta; order Hemiptera; family Cicadidae; genus Magicicada; species Magicicada septendecula. The sequence continues at coordinate 714,839,121 of CM068367.1, read as the reverse complement.
ATCACCATACTTTCATTCCTTAAGGAATATGGAAGTAAAATATCGGTATGGAGAACCATACATGACTTCCATATTCTAAGATTTATATTTAAAATCATTTTCAGCCAAACAGCCAGGCTGTGTCTTACCTGCCTTTTTATTGCTGTATTAAATGAAAAATATTATATTACATTAAAATGAAAAAATTATAATTTTATTGCCTGGCAACAAAATTATTTTATTTTTAACAATTACCATTGTTTCAAAAAGTTTAAATAAATTTTTAAGTACTTTACTCTTGTTACAACGTAAAAGCTTCCTGGTAAACTACCCCGTCCCCTTAACCGATCTTCACCAAAATCGAAAGTCGTTGAGACCTCTACAATTCAGGGACGAATGCAAACAATTATTTGATTCTGTTTGAATTTGCGGCTGTTATCGTTTGCCATAGAAAATACGCTTGATAAAAAAACGTTGCAGGTAAACTACCCTTTCCCCTTAACCGATCTTCACCAAAAACAACAGGTCTTGAGTACTCTACAAATCAGGGCTGTATGCAAAACATTATTTGATTCTGTTTGAATTTGCGGCTGTTATCGTTTGCCATAAAAAGTACCCTTGTTAAAAAAACGTTGCCGGTAAACTACCCCTTTCCCTCAACCGATCTTCACCAAAAACAATAGGTCTTGAGAACTCTACAATTTAGGGTTGTATGCAAATAATCTTTTGATTCTGTTTGAATTTGCGGCTGTTATCGTTTGCCATAGGAAATACCCTTGTTAAAACATAAAACGTTACAGGTAAACTACCCCTTTCCCTTAACGGATCTTCACCAAAAACAAAAGGTCTTGAGTACTCTACAAATCAGGGCAGTATGCAAAACATTATTTGATTCTGTTTGAATTTGCGGCTGTTATCGTTTGCCATAGAAAATACCCTTGTTAAAAAAACGGTGCAGGTAAACTACCCCTTTCCCTCAACCGATCTTCACCAAAAACAATACGTCTTGAGAACTCTACAATTTAGGGCTGTATGCAAATAATCTTTTGATTCTGTTTGAATTTGCGGCTGTTATCGTTTGGCATAATAAATACCCTTGTTAAAACATAAAACGTTACAGGTAAACTACCCCTTTACCTTAACCGATCTTCACCAAAATCAACAGATCTTGAGCACTCTAAAAGTTAGGGCTGTATGCGAAACAGTATTTGATTCTGTTTGAATTTGCGGCTGTTATCGTTTGCCATAGAAAATACACTTGTTAAGAAAAACGTTGCAGGTAAACTACCCCTTTCCCTCAACCGAACTTCACCAAAAACAATAGGTCTTGAGAACTCTACAATTTAGGGCTGTATGCAAATAATCTTTTGATTCTGTTTGAATTTGCGGCTGTTATCGTTTGCCATAAGAAATACCCTTGTTAAAACATAAAACGTTACAGGTAAACTACCCCTTTCCCTTACTTTCCCTTAACCGATCTTCACCAAAATCAACAGATCTTGAGAACTCTACAATTCAGGGCTGTATGCGAAACATTATTTGTTTCTGTTTGAATTTGCGGCTGTTATCGTTTGCCAAACAAACAAAATTACCCTTGCTAAAAAAAACCGTTGCAGGTAAACTACCCCTTTCCCTCAACCGATCTTCACCAAAAACAAAAGATCGCGAGCACTCGGCAAATCAGGGCTGCATGCAAAAAATTATTTGATTCTGTTTGAATTTGCGGCAGTTATCGTTTGCCATAGAAAAAAAATCTATAGACACATAGACAGACACACAGACAGACACACACACACACACACACACACACACACACACACACACACACACACACACACACACACACACACACACACACACACACACACACACACACACACACACACACACACACACACACACACACACACACACACACACACACACACACACACAGACACTTTTCGGAAAACGACTTTTTTTCATTTTTTTAGTGTAGTAGAATCAGAATCTGCAATAATCTCGAACACGATTTTTTTTGCCATAACCATACTTCCATTCCTTAAGGAATATGGAAGTAAAATTACCCTTGATAAAAAACCGTTACAGGTAAACTACCCCTTTCCCTTAACCGATCTTCACCAAAAACGACAGGTCTTGAGAACTCGACAATTTAGGGTTGTATGCAAAATATTATATGATTTTGTGTGAATTTGCGGCTGTTATCGTTTGCCATAAAAAATACCCTTGATAAAACAAAAAACGTGGCAGGTAAACTACCTCTTTCCCTTAATCGATCTTCACCAAAAACAATAGGTCTTTAGTACTCGAGAAATCAGGGCTGTATGCAAAAACGTATTTGATTCTGTTTGAATTTGCGGCTCTTATCGTTTGCCATAGAAAATACCCTTAAAAACATAAAACGTTGCAGGTAAACTACCCCTTTCCCTTAACCGATCTTTATCAAAATCAACAGATCGTGAGAAATCTACAATTCAGGGCTGTATGCGAAACATTATTTGATTCTGTTTTAATTTGCGGCTGTTATCCTTTGCCAAACAAACAAAATTACCCTTGATAAAAAAAACCGTTACAGGTAAACTACCCCTTTCCCTAAACCGATCTTCACCGAAAACAATACGTCGCGAGTACTCTATAAATCAGGGCTGTATGCAAAAAATTATTTGATTCTGTTTGATTTTGCGGCTGTTATCGTTTGCCATAGAAAAAAAATCTACAGACACACACACAGACAGACAGACAGACAGACAGACAGACAGACAGACAGATAGACACACAGCCACTTATCGGAAAACGACGTTTTTCATGTTTTGAGTGTAGTAGAATCAGAATCTGCAATAATCTCGATCACGATTTTTTTTTGCCATCACCATACTTCCATTCCTTAAGGCATATGGAAGTAAAAATTACCCTTGATAAAAAACCGTTGTAGGTAAACAACCCCTTTCCCTTAACCGATCTTCACCAAAAACGACAGGTCTTGGGTACTCTACAATTCAGGCCTGCATGCAAACAATTATTTGATTCTGTTTGAATTTGCGGCTGTTATCGTTCGTCATAGAAAAAATACCCTTTGTTAAAACATAAAAAGTTGCCGGTAAACTACCCCCTTCCCTTATCCGATCATCAACAAAATCAACAGACCTTGAGTTCTGTATAATTCAAAAAGGTATGCAGAAGAGTAGTTGATTCTGTTTTAATGTACGGCAGTTATCGTTCGTCAAAAAAAAATTACCCTTGATAAAACATAAAATGTTGCTGGTAAACAACCCTATTCCCTTAACCGATCTTCACCAAAACCAACAGGTCTTGAGAACTTTACATTTCAGGGCTGTATGCAAAATATTATATGATTCTCTTTGAATTTGCGGCTGTTATCGTTTGCCATATAAAATACCCTTGACAAAACAATAAACGTGTCCGGTAAACTACCCCTTTTCCTTAACCGATCTTCACCAAAAACTATAGGTCTTTAGTACTCAACAAAACAGGGCTGTATGCAAAAACGTATTTGATTCTGTTTGAATTTGCGGCTCTTATCGTTTGCCATAGAAAATACACTTTTAAAACATAAAACGTTGCAGGTAAACTACCCTTTTCCCTTAACCGATCTTCACCAACACCAATAGGTATTGAGAACTCTATAACACAGGGCTGTATGCAAAACATAATTTGATTCTGTTTGAATTTGCGGCTGTTATCGTTTACCATAGAAAAAAATTACACTTGATAAAAAACCGTTGCCAGTAAACTACCCCTTTCCCATAACCGATCTTCACCAAAAACGGCAGGTCTTGAGAAATCTCCAATTTAGGGTTGTATGCAAAATATTATATGATTTTGTATGAATTTGCGGCTGTTATCGTTTGCCATACAAAATACCATTGATAAAACAAAAAACGTGGCAGGTAAACTACCCCTTTCCCTTAAACGATCTTTACCAAAATTAACAGATCGTGAGAACGCTACAATGCAGGGCTGTATGCGAAACATTATTTGATTCTGTTTGAATTTGCGGCTGTTATCGTTTGCCAAACAAACAAAATTACCCTTGATAAAAAAAAACCGTTGCAGGTAAACTACCCCCTTCCCTCAACCGATCTTCACCAAAAACAACAGGTCTTGAGTACTCTACAAATCAGGGCCGTATGCAAAAAATTATTTGATTCTGTTTGAATTTGCGGCAGTTATCGTTTGCCATAGAAAAAAAATCTACAGACACACACACACAGACAGACAGACAGACAGACAGACACACACACAGACACTTTTCGGAAAACGACTTTTTTTCATGTTTTGAGTGCAGTAGAATCAGAATCTGCAATAATCTCGAACACGATTTTTTTTGCCATCACCATACTTTCATTCCTTAAGGAATATGGAAGTAAAATATCGGTATGGAGAACCATACATCACTTCCATATTCTAAGATTTATATTTAAAATCATTTTCAGCCAAACAGCCAGGCTGTGTCTTACCTGCCTTTTTATTGCTGTATTAAATGAAAAATATTATATTACATTAAAATGAAAAAATTATAATTTTATTGCCTGGCAACAAAATTATTTTATTTTTAACAATTACCATTGTTTCAAAAAGTTTAAATAAATTTTTAAGTACTTTACTCTTGTTACAACGTAAAAGCTTCCTGGTAAACTACCCCGTCCCCTTAACCGATCTTCACCAAAATCGAAAGTCGTTGAGACCTCTACAATTCAGGGACGAATGCAAACAATTATTTGATTCTGTTTGAATTTGCGGCTGTTATCGTTTGCCATAGAAAATACGCTTGATAAAAAAACGTTGCAGGTAAACTACCCTTTCCCCTTAACCGATCTTCACCAAAAACAACAGGTCTTGAGTACTCTACAAATCAGGGCTGTATGCAAAACATTATTTGATTCTGTTTGAATTTGCGGCTGTTATCGTTTGCCATAAAAAGTACCCTTGTTAAAAAAACGTTGCCGGTAAACTACCCCTTTCCCTCAACCGATCTTCACCAAAAACAATAGGTCTTGAGAACTCTACAATTTAGGGTTGTATGCAAATAATCTTTTGATTCTGTTTGAATTTGCGGCTGTTATCGTTTGCCATAGGAAATACCCTTGTTAAAATATAAAACGTTACAGGTAAACTACCCCTTTCCCTTAACGGATCTTCACCAAAAACAAAAGGTCTTGAGTACTCTACAAATCAGGGCAGTATGCAAAACATTATTTGATTCTGTTTGAATTTGCGGCTGTTATCGTTTGCCATAGAAAATACCCTTGTTAAAAAAACGTTGCAGGTAAACTACCCCTTTCCCTCAACCGATCTTCACCAAAAACAATTGGTCTTGAGAACTCTACAATTTAGGGCTGTATGCAAATAATCTTTTGATTCTGTTTGAATTTGCGGCTGTTATCGTTTGGCATAATAAATACCCTTGTTAAAACATAAAACGTTACAGGTAAACTACCCCTTTACCTGAACCGATCTTCACCAAAATCAACAGATCTTGAGCACTCTAAAAGTTAGGGCTGTATGCGAAACAGTATTTGATTCTGTTTGAATTTGCGGCTGTTATCGTTTGCCATAGAAAATACACTTGTTAAGAAAAACGTTGCAGGTAAACTACCCCTTTCCCTCAACCGAACTTCACCAAAAACAATAGGTCTTGAGAACTCTGCAATTTAGGGCTGTATGCAAATAATCTTTTGATTCTGTTTGAATTTGCGGCTGTTATCGTTTGCCATAGGAAATACCCTTGTTAAAACATAAAACGTTACAGGTAAACTACCCCTTTCCCTTACTTTCCCTTAACCGATCTTCACCAAAATCAACAGATCTTGAGAACTCTACAATTCAGGGCTGTATGCGAAACATTATTTGTTTCTGTTTGAATTTGCGGCTGTTATCGTTTGCCAAACAAACAAAATTACCCTTGCTAAAAAAAACCGTTGCAGGTAAACTACCCCTTTCCCTCAACCGATCTTCACCAAAAACAAAAGGTCGCGAGCACTCTGCAAATCAGGGCTGCATGCAAAAAATTATTTGATTCTGTTTGAATTTGCGGCAGTTATCGTTTGCCATAGAAAAAAAATCTATAGACACATAGACAGACACACAGACACACACACACACACACACACACACACACACACACACACACACACACACACACACACACACACAGACACTTTTCGGAAAACGACTTTTTTTCATGTTTTTAGTGTAGTAGAATCAGAATCTGCAATAATCTCGAACCCGATTTTTTTTGCCATAACCATACTTCCATTCCTTAAGGAATATGGAAGTAAAATTACCCTTGATAAAAAACCGTTACAGGTAAACTACCCCTTTCCCTTAACCGATCTTCACCAAAAACGACAGGTCTTGAGAACTCGACAATTTAGGGTTGTATGCAAAATATTATATGATTTTGTGTGAATTTGCGGCTGTTATCGTTTGCCATAAAAAATACCCTTGATAAAACAAAAAACGTGGCAGGTAAACTACCTCTTTCCCTTAATCGATCTTCACCAAAAACAATAGGTCTTTAGTACTCGAGAAATCAGGGCTGTATGCAAAAACGTATTTGATTCTGTTTGAATTTGCGGCTCTTATCGTTTGCCATAGAAAATACCCTTAAAAACATAAAACGTTGCAGGTAAACTACCCCTTTCCCTTAACCGATCTTTATCAAAATCAACAGATCGTGAGAAATCTACAATTCAGGGCTGTATGCGAAACATTATTTGATTCTGTTTTAATTTGCGGCTGTTATCCTTTGCCAAACAAACAAAATTACCCTTGATAAAAAAAACCGTTACAGGTAAACTACCCCTTTCCCTAAACCGATCTTCACCGAAAACAATACGTCGCGAGTACTCTACAAATCAGGGCTGTATGCAAAAAATTATTATTTGATTCTGTTTGATTTTGCGGCTGTTATCGTTTGCCATTGAAAAAAAATCTACAGACACACACACAGACAGACAGACAGACAGATAGACACACAGCCACTTTTCGGAAAACGACGTTTTTCATGTTTTGAGTGTAGTAGAATCAGAATTTGCAATAATCTCGAACACGATTTTTTTTTGCCATCACCATACTTCCATTCCTTAAGGCATATGGAAGTAAAAATTACCCTTGATAAAAAACCGTTGTAGGTAAACAACCCCTTTCCCTTAACCGATCTTCACCAAAAACGACAGGTCTTGGGTACTCTACAATTCAGGCCTGCATGCAAACAATTATTTGATTCTGTTTGAATTTGCGGCTGTTATCGTTCGTCATAGAAAAAATACCCTTTGTTAAAACATAAAAAGTTGCCGGTAAACTACCCCCTTCCCTTATCCGATCATCAACAAAATCAACAGACCTTGAGTTCTGTATAATTCAAAAAGGTATGCAGAAGAGTAGTTGATTCTGTTTTAATGTACGGCAGTTATCGTTCGTCAAAAAAAAATTACCCTTGATAAAACATAAAATGTTGCTGGTAAACAACCCTATTCCCTTAACCGATCTTCACCAAAACCAACAGGTCTTGAGAACTTTACATTTCAGGGCTGTATGCAAAATATTATATGATTCTGTTTGAATTTGCGGCTGTTATCGTTTGCCATATAAAATACCCTTGACAAAACAATAAACGTGTCCGGTAAACTACCCCTTTTCCTTAACCGATCTTCACCAAAAACTATAGGTCTTTAGTACTCAACAAAACAGGGCTGTATGCAAAAACGTATTTGATTCTGTTTGAATTTGCGGCTCTTATCGTTTGCCATAGAAAATACACTTTTAAAACATAAAACGTTGCAGGTAAACTACCCTTTTCCCTTAACCGATCTTCACCAACACCGATAGGTATTGAGAACTCTATAACACAGGGCTGTATGCAAAACATAATTTGATTCTGTTTGAATTTGCGGCTGTTATCGTTTACCATAGAAAAAAATTACACTTGATAAAAAACCGTTGCCAGTAAACTACCCCTTTCCCATAACCGATCTTCACCAAAAACGGCAGGTCTTGAGAAATCTCCAATTTAGGGTTGTATGCAAAATATTATATGATTTTGTATGAATTTGCGGCTGTTATCGTTTGCCATACAAAATACCATTGATAAAACAAAAAACGTGGCTGGTAAACTACCCCTTTCCCTTAAACGATCTTTACCAAAATCAACAGATCGTGAGAACGCTACAATGCAGGGCTGTATGCGAAACATTATTTGATTCTGTTTGAATTTGCGGCTGTTATCGTTTGCCAAACAAACAAAATTACCCTTGATAAAAAAAAACCGTTGCAGGTAAACTACCCCCTTCCCTCAACCGATCTTCACCAAAAACAATAGGTCTTGAGTACTCTACAAATCAGGGCCGTATGCAAAAAATTATTTGATTCTGTTTGAATTTGCGGCAGTTATCGTTTGCCATAGAAAAAAAATCTACAGACACACACACACACAGACAGACAGACAGACAGACACACACACAGACACTTTTCGGAAAACGACTTTTTTTCATGTTTTGAGTGTAGTAGAATCAGAATCTGCAATAATCTCGAACACGATTTTTTTTGCCATCACCATACTTTCATTCCTTAAGGAATATGGAAGTAAAATATCGGTATGGAGAACCATACATGACTTCCATATTCTAAGATTTATATTTAAAATCATTTTCAGCCAAACAGCCAGGCTGTGTCTTACCTGCCTTTTTATTGCTGTATTAAATGAAAAATATTATATTACATTAAAATGAAAAAATTATAATTTTATTGCCTGGCAACAAAATTATTTTATTTTTAACAATTACCATTGTTTCAAAAAGTTTAAATAAATTTTTAAGTACTTTACTCTTGTGACAACGTAAAAGCTTCCTGGTAAACTACCCCGTCCCCTTAACCGATCTTCACCAAAATCGAAAGTCGTTGAGACCTCTACAATTCAGGGACGAATGCAAACAATTATTTGATTCTGTTTGAATTTGCGGCTGTTATCGTTTGCCATAGAAAATACGCTTGATAAAAAAACGTTGCTGGTAAACTACCCCTTCCCCTTAACCGATCTTCACCAAAAACAATAGGTCTTGAGTACTCTACAAATCAGGGCTGTATGCAAAACATTATTTGATTCTGTTTGAATTTGCGGCTGTTATCGTTTGCCATAAAAAGTACCCTTGTTAAAAAAACGTTGCCGGTAAACTACCCCTTTCCCTCAACCGATCTTCACCAACAACAATAGGTCTTGAGAACTCTACAATTTAGGGTTGTATGCAAATAATCTTTTGATTCTGTTTGAATTTGCGGCTGTTATCGTTTGCCATAGGAAATACCCTTGTTAAAACATAAAACGTTACCGGTAAACTACCCCTTTCCCTTAACCGATCTTCACCAAAAACAAAAGGTCTTGAGTACACTACAAATCAGTGCAGTATGCAAAACATTATTTGATTCTGTTTGAATTTGCGGCTGTTATCGTTTGCCATAGAAAATACCCTTGTTAAAAAAACGTTGCAGGTAAACTACCCCTTTCCCTCAACCGATCTTCACCAAAAACAATACGTCTTGAGAACTCTACAATTTAGGGCTGTATGCAAATAATCTTTTGATTCTGTTTGAATTTGCGGCTGTTATCGTTTGGCATAATAAATACCCTTGTTAAAACATAGAACGTTACAGGTAAACTACCACTTTCCCTTAACCGATCTTCACCAAAATCAACAGATCTTGAGCACTCTAAAAGTTAGGGCGGTATGCGAAACATTATTTGATTCTGTTTGAATTTTCGGCTGTTATCGTTTGCCAAACAAACAAAATTACCCTTGCTAAAAAAAAACAGTTGCTGGTAAACTACCCCTTTCCCTCAACCGATCTTCACCAAAAACAATAGGTCGCGAGTACTCTGCAAATCAGGACTGCATACAAAAAATTATTTGATTCTGTTTGAATTTGCGGCAGTTATCGTTTGCCATAAAAAAAAATCTACAGACACACTGATAGACAGACAGACACACAGACAGACAAGCAGACAGACAGACACACACACAGACCCTTTTCGGAAAACGACTTTTTTTCATGTTTTGAGTGTAGTAGAATCAGAATCTGCAATAATCTCGAACACGATTTTTTTTGCCATCACCATACTTCCATTCCTTAAGGAATATGGAAGTAAAATTACCCTTGATAAAAAACCGTTGCAGGTAAACTACCCCTTTCCCTTAACCGATCTTCACCAAAAACGACAGGTCTTGAGAACTCTACAATACAGGGCGGTAAGCAAAATATTATATGATTCTGTTTGAATTTGCGGCTGTTATTGTTTGCCATACAAAATACCTTTGATAAAACAAAAAACGTTGCAGGTAAACTACCCCTTTCCCTTAAACGATCTTCACCAAAACAATAGGTCTTTAGTACTCAAGAAATCAGGGCTGTATGCAAAAACTTATTTGATTCTGTTTGAATTTGCGGCTCTTATCGTTTGCCATAGAAAATACCCTTTTAAAACATAAAACGTTGCAGGTAAACTACCCCTTTCCCTTAACCGATCTTCACCAAAAACAAGAGGTCTTGAGAACTCTACAATTCAGGCAGTATGCAAAACATTATTTGATTATGTTTGAATTTGCGGCTGTTATCGTTTGCCATAGAAAATACCCTTGTTAAAACATAAAACGTTGCAGGTAAACTACCCCTTTCCCTTAACCGATCTTTACCAAAATCAAAAAATTTGAGAAGTCTACAATTCATTGCTGTATGCGAAACATTATTTGATTCTGTTTGAATTTGCAGCTGTTATCGTTTGCCAAACAAACAAAATTACCCTTGATAAAAAAAAACCGTTGCAGGTAAACTACCCCGTTCCCTCAACCGATCTTCACCAAAAACAATAATTTGCGAGCACTCTACAAATCAGGGCTGTATGCAAAAAATTATTTGATTCTGTTTGAATTTGCGGCTGTTATCGTTTGCCATAAAAAAAAACTGTACAGACAGACTGACACACAAACACACACACAGACACTTTTCGAAAAATGACTTTTTTTCATGTTTTGAGTGTAGTACAATCATATTCTGCAATAATCTCGAACACTTTTTTTTTGCCATCACCATACTTCCATTTCCTTAAGGAACATGGAAGTAAATATCGGTATGGAGAACCATACATGACTTCCATGTTCTAAGATTTATATTTAAAATCATATTCGAAATGAAATATTTCCATGGAAACTACGTCTTTCTACTTATTGCTTCAGCATTAACCACAGTAGTGTGCTCACTAACGTATACCACCACCACCGCACGTTTTCGCACTCGATTTTCACCGATGATGGCAGTCGATGGCACTGCCGAAAAGTCTGGTTTTGCAGAAAACATTGGACTACGGCTAAAGAGCCCGGGAAGCAATTTTAACAAAAAAACTACTTCTTTGTTGCCGATAACGTAGTACACATATAAAAAATTCTCCCCTCCACCTTCAACTATAATTTTTAATAATAGAAAATTACCCCCACCCCGTTCAACAAACTTCTTCATTTATAGATATTTCATCTACGTTTCTACAGTGGATTACTATGAGCTTCTTATCAGGATACTTTATTTCAAAATTAAGTACTTTACTCATGTTAAATCATAAAATGTTTCCGGTAAACTACCCCTTTCTCTTAACCGATCTTCTCCAAAATCAACAGACCTTCCGTCCTCTACAATTCAGGGAAGCATGCAAAAAAATATTTGATTCTGTTTGAATGTGCGGCAGTTATCGTTCGTCATGGAAACATTTCTCTTGTTACAACATAAACTGTTGCAGGTAAACTACCCCTTTCCCTTAACCGATCTTCACCAAAATCAATAGACCTTGAGCTCTCTGCAACTCAGGGGGTGCAAAAAATTATTTGATTCTCTTTGAATTTCGGCAGTTATCGTTCGTCATAAAAAAATTACCCTTTTTAAAACATAAAACGTTGCTGATAAACTACCCCTTTCCTTAACCGATCTTCAACAAAATCAACAGACCTTGAGTTCTCTTTAGTTCAAAAAGGTATGCAAAAACCTAGTTGATTCTGTTTGAATTTACGGCAGTTATCGTTCGTCATATACAAAATTACCCTTGTTAAAACATAAAATATTGCTGGTAAACTACCCCTTTCCCTTAACCGATCTTCACCAACACCAATAGGTATTGAGAACTCTACAATACAAAGCTGTATGCGAAACATCATTTGATTCTGTTTGAATTTTCGGGTGTTATCGTTTACTATGGAAAAAAATTACCCTTGGAAAAAAACCGTTGCTGGTAAACTACCCCTTTCCCTTAACCGATCTTCACCAAAAACGACAGGTCTTGGGTACTCTACAATTCAGGCCTGCATGCAAACAATTATTTGATTCTGTTTGAATTTGCGGCTGTTATAGTTCGTCATAGAAAAAATACCCTTTGTTAAAACATAAAAAGTTGCCGGTAAACTACCCCCTTCCCTTATCCGATCATCAACAAAATCAACAGACCTTGAGTTCTGTATAATTCAAAAAGGTATGCAGAAGAGTAGTTGATTCTGTTTTAATGTACGGCAGTTATCGTTCGTCAAAAAAAAATTACCCTTGATAAAACATAAAATGTTGCTGGTAAACAACCCTATTCCCTTAACCGATCTTCACCAAAACCAACAGGTCTTGAGAACTTTACATTTCAGGGCTGTATGCAAAATATTATATGATTCTGTTTGAATTTGCGGCTGTTATCGTTTGCCATATAAAATACCCTTGACAAAACAATAAACGTGTCCGGTAAACTACCCCTTTTCCTTAACCGATCTTCACCAAAAACTATAGGTCTTTAGTACTCAACAAAACAGGGCTGTATGCAAAAACGTATTTGATTCTGTTTGAATTTGCGGCTCTTATCGTTTGCCATAGAAAATACACTTTTAAAACATAAAACGTTGCAGGTAAACTACCCTTTTCCCTTAACCGATCTTCACCAACACCGATAGGTATTGAGAACTCTATAACACAGGGCTGTATGCAAAACATAATTTGATTCTGTTTGAATTTGCGGCTGTTATCGTTTACCATAGAAAAAAATTACACTTGATAAAAAACCGTTGCCAGTAAACTACCCCTTTCCCATAACCGATCTTCACCAAAAACGGCAGGTCTTGAGAAATCTCCAATTTAGGGTTGTATGCAAAATATTATATGATTTTGTATGAATTTGCGGCTGTTATCGTTTGCCATACAAAATACCATTGATAAAACAAAAAACGTGGCAGGTAAACTACCCCTTTCCCTTAAACGATCTTTACCAAAATCAACAGATCGTGAGAACGCTACAATGCAGGGCTGTATGCGAAACATTATTTGATTCTGTTTGAATTTGCGGCTGTTATCGTTTGCCAAACAAACAAAATTACCCTTGATAAAAAAAAACCGTTGCAGGTAAACTACCCCCTTCCCTCAACCGATCTTCACCAAAAACAATAGGTCTTGAGTACTCTACAAATCAGGGCCGTATGCAAAAAATTATTTGATTCTGTTTGAATTTGCGGCAGTTATCGTTTGCCATAGAAAAAAAATCTACAGACACACACACACACAGACAGACAGACAGACAGACACACACACAGACACTTTTCGGAAAACGACTTTTTTTCATGTTTTGAGTGTAGTAGAATCAGAATCTGCAATAATCTCGAACACGATTTTTTTTGCCATCACCATACTTTCATTCCTTAAGGAATATGGAAGTAAAATATCGGTATGGAGAACCATACATGACTTCCATATTCTAAGATTTATATTTAAAATCATTTTCAGCCAAACAGCCAGGCTGTGTCTTACCTGCCTTTTTATTGCTGTATTAAATGAAAAATATTATATTACATTAAAATGAAAAAATTATAATTTTATTGCCTGGCAACAAAATTATTTTATTTTTAACAATTACCATTGTTTCAAAAAGTTTAAATAAATTTTTAAGTACTTTACTCTTGTGACAACGTAAAAGCTTCCTGGTAAACTACCCCGTCCCCTTAACCGATCTTCACCAAAATCGAAAGTCGTTGAGACCTCTACAATTCAGGGACGAATGCAAACAATTATTTGATTCTGTTTGAATTTGCGGCTGTTATCGTTTGCCATAGAAAATACGCTTGATAAAAAAACGTTGCAGGTAAACTACCCCTTCCCCTTAACCGATCTTCACCAAAAACAATAGGTCTTGAGTACTCTACAAATCAGGGCTGTATGCAAAACATTATTTGATTCTGTTTGAATTTGCGGCTGTTATCGTTTGCCATAAAAAGTACCCTTGTTAAAAAAACGTTGCCGGTAAACTACCCCTTTCCCTCAACCGATCTTCACCAACAACAATAGGTCTTGAGAACTCTACAATTTAGGGTTGTATGCAAATAATCTTTTGATTCTGTTTGAATTTGCGGCTGTTATCGTTTGCCATAGGAAATACCCTTGTTAAAACATAAAACGTTACCGGTAAACTACCCCTTTCCCTTAACTTATCTTCACCAAAAACAAAAGGTCTTGAGTACACTACAAATCAGTGCAGTATGCAAAACATTATTTGATTCTGTTTGAATTTGCGGCTGTTATCGTTTGCCATAGAAAATACCCTTGTTAAAAAAACGTTGCAGGTAAACTACCCCTTTCCCTCAACCGATCTTCACCAAAAACAATACGTCTTGAGAACTCTAAAATTTAGGGCTGTATGCAAATAATCTTTTGATTCTGTTTGAATTTGCGGCTGTTATCGTTTGGCATAATAAATACCCTTGTTAAAACATAGAACGTTACAGGTAAACTACCACTTTCCCTTAACCGATCTTCACCAAAATCAACAGATCTTGAGCACTCTAAAAGTTAGGGCGGTATGCGAAACATTATTTGATTCTGTTTGAATTTGCGGCTGTTATCGTTTGCCAAACAAACAAAATTACCCTTGCTAAAAAAAAACAGTTGCTGGTAAACTACCCCTTTCCCTCAACCGATCTTCACCAAAAACAATAGGTCGCGAGTACTCTGCAAATCAGGACTGCATACAAAAAATTATTTGATTCTGTTTGAATTTGCGGCAGTTATCGTTTGCCATAAAAAAAAATCTACAGACACACTGATAGACAGACAGACACACAGACAGACAAGCAGACAGACAGACACACACACAGACCCTTTTCGGAAAACGACTTTTTTTCATGTTTTGAGTGTAGTAGAATCAGAATCTGCAATAATCTCGAACACGATTTTTTTTGCCATCACCATACTTCCATTCCTTAAGGAATATGGAAGTAAAATTACCCTTGATAAAAAACCGTTGCAGGTAAACTACCCCTTTCCCTTAACCGATCTTCACCAAAAACGACAGGTCTTGAGAACTCTACAATACAGGGCGGTAAGCAAAATATTATATGATTCTGTTTGAATTTGCGGCTGTTATTGTTTGCCATACAAAATACCTTTGATAAAACAAAAAACGTTGCAGGTAAACTACCCCTTTCCCTTAAACGATCTTCACCAAAACAATAGGTCTTTAGTACTCAAGAAATCAGGGCTGTATGCAAAAACTTATTTGATTCTGTTTGAATTTGCGGCTCTTATCGTTTGCCATAGAAAATACCCTTTTAAAACATAAAACGTTGCAGGTAAACTACCCCTTTCCCTTAACCGATCTTCACCAAAAACAAGAGGTCTTGAGAACTCTACAATTCAGGCAGTATGCAAAACATTATTTGATTATGTTTGAATTTGCGGCTGTTATCGTTTGCCATAGAAAATACCCTTGTTAAAACATAAAACGTTGCAGGTAAACTACCCCTTTCCCTTAACCGATCTTTACCAAAATCAAAAAATCTTGAGAAGTCTACAATTCATTGCTGTATGCGAAACATTATTTGATTCTGTTTGAATTTGCAGCTGTTATCGTTTGCCAAACAAACAAAATTACCCTTGATAAAAAAAAAACCGTTGCAGGTAAACTACCCCGTTCCCTCAACCGATCTTCACCAAAAACAATAATTTGCGAGCACTCTACAAATCAGGGCTGTATGCAAAAAATTATTTGATTCTGTTTGAATTTGCGGCTGTTATCGTTTGCCATAAAAAAAAACTGTACAGACAGACTGACACACAAACACACACACAGACACTTTTCGAAAAATGACTTTTTTTCATGTTTTGAGTGTAGTACAATCATATTCTGCAATAATCTCGAACACGTTTTTTTTTGCCATCACCATACTTCCATTTCCTTAAGGAACATGGAAGTAAATATCGGTATGGAGAACCATACATGACTTCCATGTTCTAAGATTTATATTTAAAATCATATTCGAAATGAAATATTTCCATGGAAACTACGTCTTTCTACTTATTGCTTCAGCATTAACCACAGTAGTGTGCTCACTAACGTATACCACCACCACCGCACGTTTTCGCACTCGATTTTCACCGATGATGGCAGTCGATGGCACTGCCGAAAAGTCTGGTTTTGCAGAAAACATTGGACTACGGCTAAAGAGCCCGGGAAGCAATTTTAACAAAAAAACTACTTCTTTGTTGCCGATAACGTAGTACACATATAAAAAATTCTCCCCTCCACCTTCAACTATAATTTTTAATAATAGAAAATTACCCCCACCCCGTTCAACAAACTTCTTCATTTATAGATATTTCATCTACGTTTCTACAGTGGATTACTATGAGCTTCTTATCAGGATACTTTATTTCAAAATTAAGTACTTTACTCATGTTAAATCATAAAATGTTTCCGGTAAACTACCCCTTTCTCTTAACCGATCTTCTCCAAAATCAACAGACCTTCCGTCCTCTACAATTCAGGGAAGCATGCAAAAAAATATTTGATTCTGTTTGAATGTGCGGCAGTTATCGTTCGTCATGGAAACATTTCTCTTGTTACAACATAAACTGTTGCAGGTAAACTACCCCTTTCCCTTAACCGATCTTCACCAAAATCAATAGACCTTGAGCTCTCTGCAACTCAGGGGGTGCAAAAAATTATTTGATTCTCTTTGAATTTCGGCAGTTATCGTTCGTCATAAAAAAATTACCCTTTTTAAAACATAAAACGTTGCTGATAAACTACCCCTTTCCTTAACCGATCTTCAACAAAATCAACAGACCTTGAGTTCTCTTTAGTTCAAAAAGGTATGCAAAAACCTAGTTGATTCTGTTTGAATTTACGGCAGTTATCGTTCGTCATATACAAAATTACCCTTGTTAAAACATAAAATATTGCTGGTAAACTACCCCTTTCCCTTAACCGATCTTCACCAACACCAATAGGTATTGAGAACTCTACAATACAAAGCTGTATGCAAAACATCATTTGATTCTGTTTGAATTTTCGGGTGTTATCGTTTACTATGGAAAAAAATTACCCTTGGAAAAAAACCGTTGCTGGTAAACTACCCCTTTCCCTTAACCGATCTTCACCAAAAACGACAGGTCTTGGGTACTCTACACTTCAGGCTTGTATGCAAACAATTATTTGATTCTGTTTGAATTTACGGCAGTTATCGTTCGTCATATACAAAATTACCCTTGATAAAACATAAAATGTTGCTGGTAAACTACCCCTTTCCCTTAACCGAACTTCACTAACACCAATAGGTATTGAGAACTCTACAATACAAAGCTGTATGCAAAACATCATTTGTTTCTGTTTGAATTTTCGGCTGTTATCGTTTACTACGGAAAAAAATTACCCTTGAAAAAAAACCGTTGCTGGTAAACTACCCCTTTCCCATAACCGATCTTCACCAAAAACGACAGGTCTTGGGTACTCTACACTTCAGGCTTGTATTCAAACAATAATTTGATTCTGTTTGAATTTGCGGCTGTTATCGTTTGCCATAGAAAACACCCTTGATAAAACATAAAACGTTGCTGGTAAACTGCCCTATTCCATTAACCGATCTTCACCAATAACAATAGGTCTTGAGAACTCTACAATTCAGGGCTGTATGCAAAACATTAGTCGATTCTCTTTGAATTTACGGCAGTTATCGTTCGTCACAGAAACAATACCCTTGTTAAAACATAAAACGTTGCAGGTAAACTACTCCTTTCCCTTAACCGATCTTCACCAAAAACAACAGGTCTTTAGCACTCAACAAAACAGGGCTGTATGCAAAAACGTATTTGATTCTGTTTGAATTTGCGGCTCTTATCGTTTGCCATAGAAAATACCCTTTTAAAACATAAAACGTTGCTGGTAAACTACCCCTTCCCCATAACCGATCTTTACCAAAATCAACAGATCTTGAGAACCCTACAATTCAGGGCTGTATGCGAAACATTATTTGATTCTGTTTGAATTTGCGGCTGTTATCGTTTGCCAAACAAACAAAATTACCCTTGATAAAAAAAAAAACCGTTTCAGGTAAACTACCCCTTTACCTCAACCGATTTTCACCAAAAACAATAGGTCACGAGTACTCCACAAATCAGGACGGTATGCAAAAAATTATTTGATTCTGTTTGAATTTGTGGCTGTTATCGTTTGCCATAGAAAAAAAATGTACAGATACACAGACAGACAGACACACAGACACACACACTGACACACACACAGACACTTTTCGAAAAAATTACTTTTTTTCATGTTTTGAGTGTAGTACAATCATATTCTGCAATAATCTCGAACACGATTTTTTTTGCCATCACCATACTTCCATTTCCTTTAGGAACATGGAAGTAAAATATCGGTATGGAGAAGCATACATGACTTCCATGTTCTAAGATTTATATTTAAAATCATATTCGAAATGAAATATTTCCATAGAAACTACGTCTTTCTACTTATTGCTTCAGCATTAACCACAGTACTGTGGTCACAAACGTATACCACCTCACGTTTTCGCACTCGATTTTCACCGATGACGGCAGTCGATGGCACTGCCGAAAAGCTGGTTTTGTAGAAAACATTGGACTACGGCTAAAGAGCCCGGGAAGCAATTTTAACAAAAAACTACTTCTTTGTTGCCGATAACGTAGTACACATATAAAAAATTCTCCCCTCCACCTTCAACTATAATTTTTAATAATAGAAAATTACCCCCACCCCGTTCACCTAACCTCTTCATTTATAGATATTTCATCTACGTTTCTACAGTGGATTACTATGAGCTTCTTATCAGGATACTTTATTTATAAAAATTAAGTACTTTACTCTTGTTAAATCATAAAATGTATCAGGTAAACTACACCTTTCTCTTAACCGATCTTCTCCAAAATCAATAGACCTTCCGCCCTCTACAATTCAGGGAAGCATGCAAAAAATATTTGATTCTGTTTGAATTTGCGGCTCTTATCGTTTGCCATAGAAAATACCCTTATAAAACATAAAACGTTGCACGTAAACTACCCCATTCCCTTAACCGATCTTCACCAACAACAATAGGTAATGAGAACTCTACAATACAGGGCTGTATGCAAAACATCATTTGATTCTGTTTGAATTTGTGGCTGTTATCGTTTACCATAGAAAATATCGGTATGGCGAACCATACATGACTTCCATATTCTAAGATTTATATTTAAATCTTAATATCGCCTGCCAAGCGCGATATATTTTCTCTTATACATGATTTACATTAAAATGAAGAAATTTTAATTTTATTGCCTGGAAACAAAATTATTTTATTTTTAACAATTACCATTGTTTGAAAAAGTTTAAATAAATTTTCAAGTACTTTACTCTTGTTAAAACGTAAAACGTTGCAGGTAAACTACCGCTTCCCCTTAACCGATCTTCACCAAAATCGAAAGTCCTTGCGACCTCTACAAATCAGGGCTGTATGCAAAACATTATTTGATTCTGTTTGAATTTGCGGCTGTTATCGTTTGCCATAGAAAATACCCTTGTTAAAAAAACGTTGCAGGTAAACTACCCCTTTCCCTCAACCGATCTTTACCAAAAATAATAGGTCTTGAGACCTCTACAATGTAGTGCTGTATGCAAATAATCGTTTGATTCTGTTTGAATTTGCGGCTGTTATCGTTTGCCATAGGAAATACCCTTGTTAAGACATAAAACGTTACAGGTAAACTACCCCTTTCCCTTAACCGATCTTCACCAAAAACAATAGGTCTTGAAAACTCTACAATTCAGGGCTGTATGCGAAACATTATTTGATTCTGTTTTAATATGCGGCTGTTATCGTTTGCCAAACAAACAAAATTACCCTTGGAAAAAAAAAACCGTTGCAGGTAAACTACCCCTTTCCCTCATCCGATCTGCACCAAAAACAATAGGTCGTGAGTACTCTACAAATCAGCGCTGTATGCAAAAAATTATTTGATTCTGTTTGAATGTGCGGCAGTTATCGTTTGCCATAGAAAACAAATCTCCAGACACAGACAGACAGACAGACAGACAGACACACAGACACTCTTCGGAAAACGACTTTTTTTCATGTTTTGAGTGTAGTAGAATCAGAATCTGCAATAATCTCGAACACGATTTTTTTTGCCATCACCATACTTCATATTCCTTAAGGAATATGGAAGTAAAAATATCGGTATGGAGAACTATACATGACTTCCATATTCTAAGATTTATATTTAAAATCATTTTCACCCAAACAGCCAGGCTGTGTCTTACCTGCCTTTTTATTGCTGTATTAAATGAAAAATATTATATTACATTAAAATGAAAAAATTATAATTTTATTGCATGGCAACAAAATTATTTTATTTTTAACAATTACCATTGTTTCAAAAAGTTTAAATAAATTTTCAAGTACTTTACTCTTGTTAAAACGTAAAAGGTTGCAGGTAAACTACCCCTTCCCCTTAACCGATCTTCACCAAAATAGAAAGTCATTGAGCACTCTACAATTCAGCGACGTATGCAAAAAATTATTTGATTCTGTTTGAATTTGCGGCTGTAATCGTTTGCCATAGAAAATACGCTTGATAAAAAAACGTTGCAGGTAAACTACCCCTTCCACTTAACCGATCTTCACCAAAAACAACAGGTCTTGAGTACTCTACAAATCAGGGCTGTATGCAAAACATTGTGTGATTCTGTTTGAATTTGCGGCTGTTATCGTTTGCCATAGGAAATACCCTTGTTAAAAAAACGTTGCAGGTAAACTACCCCTTTCCCTCAACCGATCTTCACCAAAAACAACATGTCTTGAGAACTCTACAATTTAGGGCTGTATGCAAATAATCTTTTGATTCTGTTTGAATTTGCGGCTGTTATCGTTTGCCATAGGAAATACCCTTGTTAAAACATAAAACGTTACCGGTAAACTACCCCTTTCCCTTAACCG
The DNA here is from genome assembly GCA_034769895.1 of Magicicada septendecula. Lineage (NCBI taxonomy): Eukaryota > Metazoa > Arthropoda > Insecta > Hemiptera > Cicadidae > Magicicada > Magicicada septendecula. The sequence goes on along the minus strand of CM068367.1, from coordinate 714,817,840 downwards.
ATCTTCACCAAAAACAATATGTCTTGAGTACTCTACAAATCAGGGCTGTATGCAAAACATTATTTGATTCTCTTTGAATTTGCGGCTGTTATCGTTTGCCATAGAAAATACCCTTGTTAAAAAAACGTTGCAGGTAAACTACCCCTTTCCCTCAACCGATCTTCACCAAAAACAATAGGTCTTGAGAACTCTGCACTTTAGGGCTGTATGCGAAACATTATTTGATTCTGTTTGAATTTGCGGCTGTTATCGTTTGCCATAAAAATACCCTTGTTAAAAAAACGTTGCTGGTAAACTACCCCTTTCCCTCAACCGATCTTCACCAAAACAATATGTCTTGAGAACTCTACAATTTAGGGCTGTATGCAAATAATCTTTTGATTCTGTTTGAATTTGCGGCTGTTATCGTTTGCCTAAGGAAATACCCTTGTTAAAACATAAAATGTTACAGGTAAACTACCCCTTTCCCTTAACCGATCTTCACCAAAATCAACAGACCTTGAGAACTCTACAATTCAGGGCTGTATGAGAAACATTATTTCATTCTGTATGAATTTGCGGCTGTTATCGTTTGCCAAACAAACAATATTACCCTTGCTAAAAAAAAACCGTTGCAGGTAAACTACCCCTTTCCCTCAACCGATCTTCACCAAAAACAACAGGTCGCGAGTACTGTGCCAATCAGGGCTGTATGCAAAAAATTATTTGATTCTGTTTGAATTTGCGGCAGTTATCGTTTGCCATAAAAAAAAAATCTACAGACAGACAGACACACAGACACACAGACAGACAGACAGACAGACACACACACAGACACTTTTCGGAAAACGACTTTTTTTCATGTTTTGAGTGTGGTACAATCAGAATCTGCAATAATCTCGAACACGATTTTTTTTGCCATCACCATACTTCCATTCCTTAAGGAATATGGAAGTAATACCCTTGATAAAAAACCGTTGCAGGTAAACTACCCCTTTCCCTTAACCGATCTTCACCAAAAACGATAGGTCTTGAGAACTCTACAATTCAGGGTAGTATGTAAAATATTATATGATTTTGTTTGAATTTGCGGCTGTTATCGTTTGCCATACAAAATAACCTTGATAAAACAAAAAACGTGGCAGGTAAACTACCCCTTTCCCTCAAATGATCTTCACCAAAAACAATAGGTCTTTAGTACTCAAGAAATCAGGGTTGTATGCAAACACGTATCGTTTGCCATAGAAAATACCCTTGTTAAAAAAACGTTGCAGGTAAACTACCCCTTTCCCTCAATCGATCTTCACCAAAAACAATAGGTGTTGAGAACTCTACAATTTAGGGCTGTATGCAAATAATCTTTTGATTCTGTTTGAATTTGCGGCTGTTATCGTTTGCCATAGGAAATACCCTTGTTAAAACATAAAACGTTACTGGTAAACTACCCCTTTCCCTTAACCGATCTTAACCAAAATCAACAGATCTTGAGAACTCTACAATTCCGAGCTGTGTGCGAAACATCATTTGATTCTGTTTGAATTTGCGGCAGTTATCGTTAGCCATAAAAAAAAATCTACAGACACACAGACAGACAGACAGACAGACAGACAGACAGACAGACAGACAGACAGACACACACACAGACACTTTTCGGAAAACGACTTTTTTTCATGTTTTGAGTGTAGTAGAATCAGAATCTGCAATAATCTCGAACACGATTTTTTTTGCCATCACCATACTTCCATTCCTTAAGGAATATGGAAGTAAAATTACCCTTGATAAAAAACCGTTGCTGGTAAACTACCCCTTTCTCTCAACCGATCTTCACCAAAAACGAAAGGTCTTGAGACCTTTCCATTTCAGGGACGTATGCAAAACGTTATTTGATTCTGTTTGAATTTGCGGCTGTTATCGTTTGCCATAGAAAATACGCTTGATAAAAAAACGTTGCTGGTAAACTACCCCTTCCCCTTAACCGATCTTTACCAAAAACAAGAGGTCTTGAGTACTCTACAAATCAGGGCGGTATGCAAAAAATTATTTGATTCTGTTTGAACTTGCGGCTGTTATCGTTTGCCATAGAAAATACCCTTGTTAAAAAAACGGTGTTGGTAAACTACCCCTTTCCCTTAACCGATCTTCCCCAAAAACAACAGGTCTTGAGAGCTCTACAGCTTAGGGCTGTATGCAAATAATCTTTTGATTCTGTTTGAATTTGCGGCTGTTATCGTTTGCCATAGGAAATACCCTTGTTAAAACATAAAACGTTACAGGTAAACTACCCCTTTCCTCTAAACGATCTTCACCAAAAACAATAAGTTTTGAGGACTCTATAATTCAGGGCTGTATGCGAAACATTATTTGATTCTGTTTGAATTTGCGGCTGTTATCGTTTGCCAAAAAAAAAAAATTTCCCTTGATAAAAAAAATCGTTGCAGGTAAACTACCTCTTTTCCTCAACCGATCTTCACCAAAAACAATAGGTCTTGAGTACTCTGGAAATCAGGACTGTATGCAAAATATTATTTGATTCTGTTTGAATTTGCGGCTGTTATCGTTTGCCATAGAAAATACCCTTGTTAAAAAAACGCTACAGGTAAACTACCCCTTTCCCTCAACCGATGTTCACCAAAAACTATAGGTCCTGAGAACTCTACAATTTAGGGCTGTATGCAGATAATCTTTTAATTCTGTTTGAATTTGCGGCTTTTATCGTTTGCCATATGAAATACCCTTGTTAAAACATAAAACGTTACTGGTAAACTACCCCTTTCCCTTAACCGATCTTCACCAAAATCAACAGATCTTGAGAACTCTACAATTCAGGGCTGTATGCGGAACATTATTTGATTCTGTTTGAATTTGCGGCTGTTATCGTTTGCCAAACAAACAAAATTACCCTTGCTAAAAAAAAAACCGTTGCAGGTATACTACCCCTTTCCCTCAACCGATCTTCACCAAAAAGAATAGGTCGCGAGTACTCTACAAATCAGGGCTGTATGCAAAAAATTATTTGATTCTGTTTGAGTTTGCGGCAGTTATCGTTTGCCATAGAAAAAAAATCTATAGACACACAGACACACAGACACACAGACACACATACAGAGAGACAGACACACACACAGACACTTTTCAGAAAACGACTTTTTTTCATGTTTTGAGTGTAGTAGAATCAGAATCTGCAATAATCTAGAACACGATTTTTTTTGCCATCACCATACTTCCATTCCTTAAGGAATATGGAAGTAAAATATCTGTATGGAGAACCATACATGACTTCCATATTCTAAGATTTATATTTAAAATCATTTTCACCCAAACAGCCAGGCTGTGTCTTACCTGCCTTTTTATTGCTGTATTAAATGAAAAATATTATATTACATTAAAATGAAAAAATTATAATTTTATTGCCTGGCAACAAAATTATTCTATTTTTAACAATTACCATTGTTTCAAAAAGTTTAAATAAATTTTCAAGTACTTTACTCTTGTTAAAACGTAAAAGGTTGCAGGTAAACTACCCCTTCCCCTTAACCGATCTTCACCAAAACCAACAGGTCTTGAGTACTCTACAAATGAGGGCTGTATGCAAAACATTATTTGATTCTGTTTGAATTTGCGGCTGTTATCGTTTGCCATAGAAAATACCCTTGTTAAAAAAACGTTGCAGGTAAACTACCCCTTTCCCTCAACCGATCTTCACCAAAAACAATAGGTCTTGAGAACTCTACAATTTAGGGCTGCATGCAAATAATCTTTTGATTCTGTTTGAATTTGCGGCTGTTATCGTTTGCCATAGGAAATACCCTTGTTAAAACATAAAACGTTACAGGTAAACTACCCCTTTCCCTTAACCGAACTTTACCAAAAACAATAGGTCTTGAGTACTCTACAAATCAGGGCAGTATGCAAAATATTATTTGATTCTGTTTGAATTTGCGGCTGTTATCGTTTGCCATAGAAAATACCCTTGTTAAAAAAACGTTGCAGGTAAACTACCCCTTTCCCTCAACCGATCTTCACCAAAAACAATAGGTCTTGAGAACTCTACAATTTAGGGCTGTATGCAAATAATCTTTTGATTCTGTTTGAATTTGCGGCTGTTATCGTTTGCCATAGGAAATACCCTTGTTAAAACATAAAACGTTACAGGTAAACTACCCCTTTCCCTTAACCAATCTTCACCAAAATCAACAGATCTTGAGAACTCTACAATTCAGGGCTGTATGCGAAACATTATTTGATTCTGTTTGCATTTGCGGCTGTTATCGTTTGCCAAACAAACAAAATTACCCTTGCTAAAAAAAAACCGTTGCAGGTAAACTACCCCTTTCCCTCAACCGATCTTTACCAAAAACAATAGGTCGCGAGTACTCTGCAAATCAGGGCTGTATGCAAAAAATTATTTGATTCTGTTTGAATTTGCGGCAGTTATCGTTTGCCATAGAAAAAAAATCTACAGACAGACAGACAGACAGACAGACAGACAGACAGACACACAGACACTTTTCGGAAAACGACTTTTTTTCATGTTTTGAGTGTAGTAGAACCAGAATCTGCAATAATCTCGAACACGATTTTTTTTGCCATCACCATACTTCCATTCCTTAAGGAATATGAAAGTAAAATTACCCTTTATAAAAAACCGTTGTAGGTAAACTACCCCTTTCCCATAACCGATCTTCACCAATAACGATAGGTCTTGGGTACTCTAAAATTCAGGCCTCCATGCAAACAATTATTTGATTCTGTTTGAATTTGCGGCTGTTATCGGTCGTCATAGAAATATCGGTATGGAGATCCATACATGACTTCCATATTCTAAGATTTATATTTAAAATCATTTTCAGCCAAACAGCCAGGCTGTGTCTTACCTGCCTTTTTATTGCTGTATTAAATGAAAAATATTATATTACATTAAAATGAAAAAATTATAATTTTATTGCCTGGCAACAAAATTATTTTATTTTTAACAATTACCATTGTTTCAAAAAGTTTAAATAAATTTTCAAGTACTTTACTCTTGTTAAAACGTAAAAGGTTGCAGGTAAACTACCCCTTCCCCTTAACCGATCTTCACCAAAATCGAAAGTCATTGAGACCTCTACAATTCAGGCACGTATGCAAAAAATTATTTGATTCTGTTTGAATTTGCGGCTGTTATCGTTTGCCATAGAAAATACGCTTGATAAAAAAACGTTGCTGGTAAACTACCCCTTCCCCTTAACCGATCTTCACCAAAAACAATAGGTCTTGAGTACTCTACAAATCAGGGCTGTATGCAAAACATTATTTGATTCTGTTTGAATTTGCGGCTGTTATCGTTTGCCATAGAAAATACCCTTGTTAAAAAAACGTTGCTGGTAAACTACCCCTTTCCCTCAACCGATCTTCACCAAAAACAATAGGTCTTGAGAACTCTACAATTTAGGGCTGTATGCAAATAACCTTTTGATTCTGTTTGAATTTGCGGCTGTTATCGTTTGCCATAGGAAATACCCTTGTTAAAACATAAAACGTTACAGGTAAACTACCCCTTTCCCTTAACCGATCTTCACCAAAAACAATAAGTCTTGAGTACTCTACAAATCAGGGCAGTATGCAAAACATTATTTGATTCTGTTTGAATTTGCGGCTGTTATCGTTTGCCATAAAAAATACCCTTGTTAAAAAAACGTTGCCGGTAAACTACCCCTTTCCCTCAACCGAACTTCACCAAAAACAATAGGTCTTGAGAACTCTACAATTTAGGGCTGCATGCAAATAATCTTTTGATTCTGTTTGAATTTGCGGCTGTTATCGTTTGCCAAACAAACAAAATTACCCTTGCTAAAAAAAAAACCGTTGCAGGTAAACTACCCCTTTCCCTCAACCGATCTTCACCAAAAAAATAGGTCGCGAGTACTCTGCAAATCAGGGCTGCATGCAAAAAATTATTTGATTCTGTTTGAATTTGCGGCAGTTATTGTTTGCCATAGAAAAAAAATCTACAGACACACAGACAGACAGACACACAGACAGACACACAGACAGACACACACACAGACACTTTTCGGAAAACGACTTTTTTTCATGTTTTGAGTGTAGTAGAATCAGAATCTGCAATAATCTCGAACACGATTTTTTTTGCCATCACCATACTTCCATTCCTTAAGGAATATGGAAGTAAAAATACCCTTTGTTAAAACATAAAACGTTGCAGGTAAACTACCCCTTCCCTTAACCGATCATCAACAAAATCAACAGACCTTGAGTTCTGCATAATTCAAAAAGGTATGCAGAAGAGTAGTTGATACTGTTTTAATGTACGGCAGTTATCGTTCGTCAAAAAAAAGTTACCCTTGATAAAACATAAAATGTTGCTGGTAAACAACCCTATTGCCTTAACAGATCTTCACCAAAACCAACAGGTCTTGAGAACTTTACATTTCAGGGCTGTATGCAAAATATTATATGATTCTGTTTGAATTTGCGGCTGTTATCGTTTGCCATATAAAATACCCTTGACAAAACAATAAACGTGTCCGGTAAACTACCCCTTTTCCTTAACCGATCTTCACCAAAAACAATAGGTCTTTAGTACTCAACAAAACAGGGCTGTAAGCAAAAACGAATTTGATTCTGTTTGAATTTGCGGCTCTTATCGTTTGCCATAGAAAATACCCTTTTAAAACATAAAACGTTGCAGGTAAACTACCCCTTTCTTAACCGATCTTCACCAACACCAATAGGTATTGAGAACTCTACAACATAGGGCTGTATGCAAAACATCATTTGATTCTGTTTGAATTTGCGGCTGTTATCGTTTACCATAGAAAAAAATTACCCTTGATAAAAAACCGTTGCCGGTAAACTACCCCTTTCCCTTAACCGATCTTCACCAAAAACGGCAGGTCTTGAGAAATATCCAATTTAGGGTTGTATGCAAAATATTATATGATTTTGTATGAATTTGCGGCTGTTATCGTTTGCCATACAAAATACCCTTGATAAAACAAAAAACGTGGCAGGTAAACTACCCCTTTCCCTTAAACGATCTTCACCAAAAACAATAGGTCTTCAGTACTCCGGAAATCAGGGCTGTATGCAAAAACGTATTTGATTCTGTTTGAATTTGCGGCTCTTATAGTTTGCCATAGAAAATACCCTTTTAAAATATAAAAAGGTGCCGGTAAACTACCCCCTTCCCTTAACCGATCTTTACCAAAATCAACAGATCGTGAGAACTCTACAATTCAGGGCTGTATGTGAAACATTATTTGATTCTGTTTCAATTTGCGGCTGTTATCGTTTGCCAAACAAACAAAATTACCCTTGATAAAAAAAACCGTTGCTGGTAAACTACCCCTTTCCCTCAACCGATCTTCACCAAAAACAAAAGGTCGCGAGTACTCAACAAATCAGAGCTGCATGCAAAAAATTATTTGATTCTGTATGAATTTTCGGCTGTTATCGTTTGCCATAGACAAAAAATCTACAGACACACACACACACACACACACACACACACACACACACACACACACACACACACACACACACACACACACACACACACACACACACACACACACACACACACACACACACACACACTTTTCGAAAAACGACTTTTTTTCATGTTTTGAGTGTAGTACAATCAGAATCTGCAATAATCTCGAACACGATTTTTTTTGCCATCACCATACTTCCATTTCCTTAAGGAACATGGAAGTAAATATCGGTATGGAGAACCATACATGACTTCCATATTCTAAGATTTATATTTAAAATCATTTTCAGCCAAACAGCCAGGCTGTGTCTTACCTGCTTTTTTATTGCTGTATTAAATGAAAAATATTATATTACATTAAAATGAAAAAATTATAATTTTATTGCCTGGCAACAAAATTATTTTATTTTTAACAATTACCATTGTTTCAAAAAGTTTAAATAAATTTTCAAGTACTTTACTCTTGTTAAAACGTAAAAGGTTGCAGGTAAACTACCCCTTCCCCTTAACCGATCTTCACCAAATCGAAAGTCATTGAGACCTCTACAATTCAGGGAAGTATGCAAAAAATTATTTGATTCTGTTTGAATTTGCGGCTGTTATCGTTTGCCATAAAAAATACGCTTGATAAAAAAACGTTGCCGGTAAACTACCCCTTCCCCTTAACCGATCTTCACCAAAAACAATAGGTCTTGAGTACTCTACAAATCAGGCCAGTATGCAAAACATTATTTGATTCTGTTTGAATTTGCGGCTGTTATCGTTTGCCATAGAAAATACCCTTGTTAAAAAAACGTTGCAGGTAAACTACCCCTTCCCTCAACCGATCTTCACCAAAAACAATAGGTCTTGAGAACTCTACAATTTAGGGCTGTATGCAAATAATCTTTTGATTCTGTTTGAATTTGCGGCTGTTATCGTTTGCCATAGGAAATACCATTGTTAAAACATAAAACGTTACCGGTAAACTACCCCTTTCCCTTAACCGATCTTCACCAAAAACAATAGGTCTTGAGCACTCTACAAATCAGGGCTGTATGCAAAACATTATTTGATTCTGTTTGAATTTGCGGCTGTTATCGTTTGCCATAGAAAATACCCTTGTTAAAAAAACGTTGCAGGTAAACTACCCCTTTCCCTCAACCGAACTTCACCAAAAACAAAAGGTCTTGAGAACTCTACAATTTAGAGCTGTATGCAAATAATCTTTTGATTCTGTTTGAATTTGCGGCTGTTATCGTTTGCCATAGGAAATACCCTTGTTAAAACATAAAACGTTACAGGTAAACTACCCCTTTCCCTTAACCGATCTTCACCAAAATCAACAGATCTTGAGAACTCTACAATTCAGGGCTGTATGCGAAACATTGTTTGATTCTGTTTGAATTTGCGGCTGTTATCGTTTGCCAAACAAACAAAATTACCCTTGCTAAAAAAAAACCGTTGCAGGTAAACTACCCCTTTCCCTCAACCGATCTTCACCAAAAACAATAGGTCGCGAGTACTCTGCAAATCAGGGCTGCATGCAAAAAATTATTTGATTCTGTTTGAATTTGCGGCAGTTATCGTTTGCCATAGAAAAAAAATCTACAGACAGACAGACAGACACACAGACAGACAGACAGACAGACAGACAGACAGACAGACACACACACAGACACTTTTCGGAAAACGACTTTTTTTCATGTTTTGAGTGTCGTAGAATCAGAATCTGCAATAATCTCGAACACGATTTTTTTTGCCATCACCATACTTCCATTCCTTAAGGAATATGGAAGTAAAATACCCTTGATAAAAAACCGTTGCAGGTAAACTACCCCTTTCCCTTAACCGATCTTCACCAAAAACGGTAGGTCTTGAGAACTCCACAATACAGGGCAGTATGCAAAATATTATATGATTCTGTTTGAATTTGCGGCTGTTATTGTTTGCCATACAAAATACCCTTGATAAAACAAAAATATCGGTATGAAGAACCATACATGACTTCCATGTTCTAAGATTTATATTTAAAATCAAATTCGAAATGAAATATTTCCATAGAAACTACGTCTTTCTACTTATTGCTTCAGCATTAACCACAGTACTGTGGTCACTAACGTATACCACCTCACGTTTTCGCACTCGATTTTCACCGATGATGGCAGTCGATAGCACTGCCGAAAACTCTGGTTTTGCAGAAAACATTGGACTACGGCTAAAGAGCCCGGGAAGGAATTTTAACAAAGAACTACTTCTCTGTTGCCGATAACGTAGTACACATATAAAAAATTCTCCCCTCCACCTTAACTATAATTTTTAATAATAGAAAATTACCCCCACCCCGTTCACCTAACCTCTTCATTTATAGATATTTCATCTACGTTTCTACAGTGGATTACTATGAGCATCTTATCAGGATACTTTATTTATAAAAATTAAGTACTTTATTCTTGTTAAAACATAAAACGTTGCAGGTAAACTACCCCTTTCCCTTAACCGATCTTCACCGAAATCAACAGATCTTGAGAACTCTACATTTCAGGGCTGTATGCGAAACATTATTTGATTCTGTTTTAATTTGCGGCTGTTATCGTTTGCCAAACAAACAAAATTACCCTTGATAAAAAAAAACCGTTGCTGGTACACTACCCCTTTCCCTCAACCGATCTTCACCAAAAACAAATAGGTCGCGAGTACTCTACAAATCAGGGCTGCATGCAAAAAATTATTTGATTCTGTTTGAATTTGCGCGGCTGTTATCGTTTGCCATAGAACAAAAATCTACAGACACACAGACAGACAGACAGACAGACAGACAGACATACAGACAGACAGACAGAAACACAGACACTTTTCGAAAAACGACTTTTTTTGATGTTTTGAGTGTAGTACAATCAGAATCTGCAATAATCTCGAACACGATTTTTTTTGCCATCACCATACTTCCATTTCCTTAAGGAACATGGAAGTAAAACGTGGCAGGTAAACTACCCTTTCCCTTAAACGATCTTCACCAAAAACAAGAGGTCTTGAGAACTCTACAATTCAGGCAGTATGCAAAACATTATTTGATTATGTTTGAATTTGCGGCTATTATCGTTTGCCATAGAAAATACCCTTGTTAAAACATAAAACGTTGTCGGTAAACTACCCCTTTCCCTCAACCGATCTTTACCAAAATCAACAGATCTTGAGAACTCTACAATTCATGGCTGTATGCAAAACATTATTTGATTCTGTTTGAATTTGCAGTTGTTATCGTTTGCCAAACAAACAAAATTACCCTTGATAAAAAAAAAACCGTTGCAGGTAAACTACCCCGTTCCCTCAACCGATCTTCACCAAAAACAATAGGTTGCGAGTACTCTACAAATCAGGGCTGTATGCAAAAAATTATTTGATTCTGTTTGAATTTGCGGCAGTTATCGTTTGCCATAGAAAAAAAATCTTCAGACAGACAGACAGACAGACAGACAGACAGACAGACAGACAGACACACAGACACTTTTCGGAAAACGACTTTTTTTCATGTTTTGAGTGTAGTAGAACCAGAATCTGCAATAATCTCGAACACGATTTTTTTTGCCATCACCATACTTCCATTCCTTAAGGAATATGAAAGTAAAATTACCCTTTATAAAAAACCGTTGTAGGTAAACTACCCCTTTCCCATAACCGATCTTCACCAATAACGATAGGTCTTGGGTACTCTAAAATTCAGGCCTCCATGCAAACAATTATTTGATTCTGTTTGAATTTGCGGCTGTTATCGGTCGTCATAGAAATATCGGTATGGAGATCCATACATGACTTCCATATTCTAAGATTTATATTTAAAATCATTTTCAGCCAAACAGCCAGGCTGTGTCTTACCTGCCTTTTTATTGCTGTATTAAATGAAAAATATTATATTACATTAAAATGAAAAAATTATAATTTTATTGCCTGGCAACAAAATTATTTTATTTTTAACAATTACCATTGTTTCAAAAAGTTTAAATAAATTTTCAAGTACTTTACTCTTGTTAAAACGTAAAAGGTTGCAGGTAAACTACCCCTTCCCCTTAACCGATCTTCACCAAAATCGAAAGTCATTGAGACCTCTACAATTCAGGCACGTATGCAAAAAATTATTTGATTCTGTTTGAATTTGCGGCTGTTATCGTTTGCCATAGAAAATACGCTTGATAAAAAAACGTTGCTGGTAAACTACCCCTTCCCCTTAACCGATCTTCACCAAAAACAATAGGTCTTGAGTACTCTACAAATCAGGGCTGTATGCAAAACATTATTTGATTCTGTTTGAATTTGCGGCTGTTATCGTTTGCCATAGAAAATACCCTTGTTAAAAAAACGTTGCTGGTAAACTACCCCTTTCCCTCAACCGATCTTCACCAAAAACAATAGGTCTTGAGAACTCTACAATTTAGGGCTGTATGCAAATAACCTTTTGATTCTGTTTGAATTTGCGGCTGTTATCGTTTGCCATAGGAAATACCCTTGTTAAAACATAAAACGTTACAGGTAAACTACCCCTTTCCCTTAACCGATCTTCACCAAAAACAATAAGTCTTGAGTACTCTACAAATCAGGGCAGTATGCAAAACATTATTTGATTCTGTTTGAATTTGCGGCTGTTATCGTTTGCCATAAAAAATACCCTTGTTAAAAAAACGTTGCCGGTAAACTACCCCTTTCCCTCAACCGAACTTCACCAAAAACAATAGGTCTTGAGAACTCTACAATTTAGGGCTGCATGCAAATAATCTTTTGATTCTGTTTGAATTTGCGGCTGTTATCGTTTGCCAAACAAACAAAATTACCCTTGCTAAAAAAAAAACCGTTGCAGGTAAACTACCCCTTTCCCTCAACCGATCTTCACCAAAAAAATAGGTCGCGAGTACTCTGCAAATCAGGGCTGCATGCAAAAAATTATTTGATTCTGTTTGAATTTGCGGCAGTTATTGTTTGCCATAGAAAAAAAATCTACAGACACACAGACAGACAGACACACAGACAGACACACAGACAGACACACACACAGACACTTTTCGGAAAACGACTTTTTTTCATGTTTTGAGTGTAGTAGAATCAGAATCTGCAATAATCTCGAACACGATTTTTTTTGCCATCACCATACTTCCATTCCTTAAGGAATATGGAAGTAAAAATACCCTTTGTTAAAACATAAAACGTTGCAGGTAAACTACCCCTTCCCTTAACCGATCATCAACAAAATCAACAGACCTTGAGTTCTGCATAATTCAAAAAGGTATGCAGAAGAGTAGTTGATACTGTTTTAATGTACGGCAGTTATCGTTCGTCAAAAAAAAGTTACCCTTGATAAAACATAAAATGTTGCTGGTAAACAACCCTATTGCCTTAACAGATCTTCACCAAAACCAACAGGTCTTGAGAACTTTACATTTCAGGGCTGTATGCAAAATATTATATGATTCTGTTTGAATTTGCGGCTGTTATCGTTTGCCATATAAAATACCCTTGACAAAACAATAAACGTGTCCGGTAAACTACCCCTTTTCCTTAACCGATCTTCACCAAAAACAATAGGTCTTTAGTACTCAACAAAACAGGGCTGTAAGCAAAAACGAATTTGATTCTGTTTGAATTTGCGGCTCTTATCGTTTGCCATAGAAAATACCCTTTTAAAACATAAAACGTTGCAGGTAAACTACCCCTTTCTTAACCGATCTTCACCAACACCAATAGGTATTGAGAACTCTACAACATAGGGCTGTATGCAAAACATCATTTGATTCTGTTTGAATTTGCGGCTGTTATCGTTTACCATAGAAAAAAATTACCCTTGATAAAAAACCGTTGCCGGTAAACTACCCCTTTCCCTTAACCGATCTTCACCAAAAACGGCAGGTCTTGAGAAATATCCAATTTAGGGTTGTATGCAAAATATTATATGATTTTGTATGAATTTGCGGCTGTTATCGTTTGCCATACAAAATACCCTTGATAAAACAAAAAACGTGGCAGGTAAACTACCCCTTTCCCTTAAACGATCTTCACCAAAAACAATAGGTCTTCAGTACTCCGGAAATCAGGGCTGTATGCAAAAACGTATTTGATTCTGTTTGAATTTGCGGCTCTTATAGTTTGCCATAGAAAATACCCTTTTAAAATATAAAAAGGTGCCGGTAAACTACCCCCTTCCCTTAACCGATCTTTACCAAAATCAACAGATCGTGAGAACTCTACAATTCAGGGCTGTATGTGAAACATTATTTGATTCTGTTTCAATTTGCGGCTGTTATCGTTTGCCAAACAAACAAAATTACCCTTGATAAAAAAAACCGTTGCTGGTAAACTACCCCTTTCCCTCAACCGATCTTCACCAAAAACAAAAGGTCGCGAGTACTCAACAAATCAGAGCTGCATGCAAAAAATTATTTGATTCTGTATGAATTTTCGGCTGTTATCGTTTGCCATAGACAAAAAATCTACAGACACACACACACACACACACACACACACACACACACACACACACACACACACACACACACACACACACACACACACACACACACACACACACACACACACACACACACACACACACACACACACACACACACACACACACACACACACACACTTTTCGAAAAACGACTTTTTTTCATGTTTTGAGTGTAGTACAATCAGAATCTGCAATAATCTCGAACACGATTTTTTTTGCCATCACCATACTTCCATTTCCTTAAGGAACATGGAAGTAAATATCGGTATGGAGAACCATACATGACTTCCATATTCTAAGATTTATATTTAAAATCATTTTCAGCCAAACAGCCAGGCTGTGTCTTACCTGCTTTTTTATTGCTGTATTAAATGAAAAATATTATATTACATTAAAATGAAAAAATTATAATTTTATTGCCTGGCAACAAAATTATTTTATTTTTAACAATTACCATTGTTTCAAAAAGTTTAAATAAATTTTCAAGTACTTTACTCTTGTTAAAACGTAAAAGGTTGCAGGTAAACTACCCCTTCCCCTTAACCGATCTTCACCAAATCGAAAGTCATTGAGACCTCTACAATTCAGGGAAGTATGCAAAAAATTATTTGATTCTGTTTGAATTTGCGGCTGTTATCGTTTGCCATAAAAAATACGCTTGATAAAAAAACGTTGCCGGTAAACTACCCCTTCCCCTTAACCGATCTTCACCAAAAACAATAGGTCTTGAGTACTCTACAAATCAGGCCTGTATGCAAAACATTATTTGATTCTGTTTGAATTTGCGGCTGTTATCGTTTGCCATAGAAAATACCCTTGTTAAAAAAACGTTGCAGGTAAACTACCCCTTCCCTCAACCGATCTTCACCAAAAACAATAGGTCTTGAGAACTCTACAATTTAGGGCTGTATGCAAATAATCTTTTGATTCTGTTTGAATTTGCGGCTGTTATCGTTTGCCATAGGAAATACCATTGTTAAAACATAAAACGTTACCGGTAAACTACCCCTTTCCCTTAACCGATCTTCACCAAAAACAATAGGTCTTGAGCACTCTACAAATCAGGGCTGTATGCAAAACATTATTTGATTCTGTTTGAATTTGCGGCTGTTATCGTTTGCCATAGAAAATACCCTTGTTAAAAAAACGTTGCAGGTAAACTACCCCTTTCCCTCAACCGAACTTCACCAAAAACAAAAGGTCTTGAGAACTCTACAATTTAGAGCTGTATGCAAATAATCTTTTGATTCTGTTTGAATTTGCGGCTGTTATCGTTTGCCATAGGAAATACCCTTGTTAAAACATAAAACGTTACAGGTAAACTACCCCTTTCCCTTAACCGATCTTCACCAAAATCAACAGATCTTGAGAACTCTACAATTCAGGGCTGTATGCGAAACATTGTTTGATTCTGTTTGAATTTGCGGCTGTTATCGTTTGCCAAACAAACAAAATTACCCTTGCTAAAAAAAAACCGTTGCAGGTAAACTACCCCTTTCCCTCAACCGATCTTCACCAAAAACAATAGGTCGCGAGTACTCTGCAAATCAGGGCTGCATGCAAAAAATTATTTGATTCTGTTTGAATTTGCGGCAGTTATCGTTTGCCATAGAAAAAAAATCTACAGACAGACAGACAGACACACAGACAGACAGACAGACAGACAGACAGACAGACAGACACACACACAGACACTTTTCGGAAAACGACTTTTTTTCATGTTTTGAGTGTCGTAGAATCAGAATCTGCAATAATCTCGAACACGATTTTTTTTGCCATCACCATACTTCCATTCCTTAAGGAATATGGAAGTAAAATACCCTTGATAAAAAACCGTTGCAGGTAAACTACCCCTTTCCCTTAACCGATCTTCACCAAAAACGGTAGGTCTTGAGAACTCCACAATACAGGGCAGTATGCAAAATATTATATGATTCTGTTTGAATTTGCGGCTGTTATTGTTTGCCATACAAAATACCCTTGATAAAACAAAAATATCGGTATGAAGAACCATACATGACTTCCATGTTCTAAGATTTATATTTAAAATCAAATTCGAAATGAAATATTTCCATAGAAACTACGTCTTTCTACTTATTGCTTCAGCATTAACCACAGTACTGTGGTCACTAACGTATACCACCTCACGTTTTCGCACTCGATTTTCACCGATGATGGCAGTCGATAGCACTGCCGAAAACTCTGGTTTTGCAGAAAACATTGGACTACGGCTAAAGAGCCCGGGAAGGAATTTTAACAAAGAACTACTTCTCTGTTGCCGATAACGTAGTACACATATAAAAAATTCTCCCCTCCACCTTAACTATAATTTTTAATAATAGAAAATTACCCCCACCCCGTTCACCTAACCTCTTCATTTATAGATATTTCATCTACGTTTCTACAGTGGATTACTATGAGCATCTTATCAGGATACTTTATTTATAAAAATTAAGTACTTTATTCTTGTTAAAACATAAAACGTTGCAGGTAAACTACCCCTTTCCCTTAACCGATCTTCACCAAAATCAACAGATCTTGAGAACTCTACAATTCAGGGCTGTATGCGAAACATTATTTGATTCTGTTTGAATTTGCGGCTGTTATCGTTTGCCAAACAAACAAAATTACCCTTGCTAAAAAAAACCGTTGCAGGTAAACTACCCCTTTCCCTCAACCGATCTTCACCAAAAACAACAGGTCGCGAGTACTCTCCAAATCAGGGCTGCATGCAAAAAATTATTTGATTCTGTTTGAATTTGCGGCAGTTATCGTTTGCCATAGAAAAAAATCTACAGTCAGACACACAGACACACAGACACACACACACACACTTTTCGAAAAACGACTTTTTTTCATGTTTTGAGTGTAGTACAATCAGAATCTGCAATAATCTCGAACACGTTTTTTTTTTTGCCATCACCATACTTCCATTTCCTTAAGGAACATGGAAGTAAATATCGGTATGGAGAACCATACATGACTTCCATATTCTAAGATTTATATTTAAAATCTTTTTCAGCCAAACAGCCAGGGAAGGAATTTTAACAAAAAAATACTTCTTTCTTGCCAATAACGTAGTACACATATAAAAAATATTATCCCCTCCCCCTTCAACTATAATTTTGATTTATAGAAAATTACCCCCAGCCCGTTCAACTAGCCTCTTCATTTATAGATATTTCATCTACGTTTCTACAGTGGATTATTAAGATCTTATCAGGATACTTTATCAAAATTAAGTACTTTACTCATGTTACAACAAAAAATGTTTCAGGTAAACTGCCCTTTCTCCGTAACCGATCTTCACCAAAATCAACAGACATTGAGTTCTCTATAGCTCAGGCACATATGTAAAAAATTATTTGATTCTGTTTGAATTTACGGCAGTTATGGTTCGTCATATAAAAAATTACCCATGTTAAAACATAAAACATGAGATTTATAAAACATATCTAAGATTTATATTTAAAATCATTTTTGAAATAAAATATTTTCATAGAACCTACTAACGCTGGGGAAATCTGAGGAGCCAATCAGAGTTGGGCCTACCTGTCACTCTGCTGAATTTGGTGGAAAGCCCTGTCACTGTCGTCAAAGTATCAGCCTTGACAGGGTCCTCTTTTTCTGCAAAATGGGAGAGGAGGCTTGAGATGGAGTGAGTGACATGGTCCCCACCTCAATGAAGAACCCATCGTTTTATAAAAATATATTTAAATTTTGAAAACTGAAAATTCTTTTCTTGTTGTAAATATTTATATTTTATAATCAAAATGACTTTATCAAAAAACAAACATTATTTTTTTATAATAAGTACTTACATATGTTTCTTAATATGCTTACTTTTTCTTCAATGTTGATGATCATTTCCAAACATTCTGACAAAATTGTATCTACAGAACAGTTAACATTCCCCAGGTTTCCATTTCTGCTAATTTCTCATTACAGCTTCCACTGACGTATTATTAACCATTTCATAAACTATCGTATAATCTTTTCAGATTTTGTGGTACAAAATCTAAAATTTTCAGATTGCCTGGCAACAAAATTATTTTATTTTCAACAATTACCATTGTTTGAAAAAGTTTAAATGAATTTTCAAGTACTTTACTCTTGTTAAAACGTAAAAGGTTGCAGGTAAACTACCCCTTCCCCTTTACTGATCTTCACCAAAATCTAAAGGCCTTGAGTACTCTACAATACACTGACGTATGCAAAAAATTATTTGATTCTGTTTGAATTTGCGGCAGTTATCGTTTGCCATAGGAAATACGCTTGATAAAAAACGTTGCAGGTAAACTACCCCTTCCCCTCAACCGATCGTCACCAAAACCAACAGGTCTTGAGTACTCTGAAAATCAGAGCTGTATGCAGAAAATTATTTGATCCTGTTTGAATTTGCGGCTGTTATCGTTTGCCATAGAAAATACCCTTATTAAAAAAACGTTGTAGGTAAACTACCCCTTTCCCTCAACCGAACTTCACCAAAAACAATAGGTCGCGAGTACTCTACAAATCAGGGCTGTATGCAAAAAATTATTTGATTCAGTTTGAATTTGCGGCTGTTATCGTTTGCCATAGAAAATACCCTTGTTAAAAAAACGTTGCAGGTAAACTACCCCTTTCCCTCAACCGAACTTCACCAAAAACAATAGGTCTTGAGAACTCTACAATTTCGGGCTGTATGCAAATAATCTTTTGATTCTGTTTGAATTTGCGGCTGTTATCGTTTGCCATAGAAAATACCCTTGTTAAAAAAACGTTGCAGGTAAACTACCCCTTTCCCTCAACAGATCTTCACCAAAAACGACACGTCTTGAGAACTCTACAAATTAGGGCTGTATGCAAATAATCTTTTGATTCTGTTTGAATTTACGGCTGTTATCGTTTGCCATAGGAAATACCCTTGTTAAAACATAAAACGTTACAGGTAAACTACCCCTTTCCCTTAACCGATCTTCACTAAAATCAGCAGATCTTGAGAACTCTGCAATTGAGAGCTGTATGCGAAACATTATTTGATTCTGTTTGAATTTGCGGCTGTTATCGTTTGCCAAACAAACAAAATTACCCTTGCTAAAAAAATAACCGTTGCAGGTAAACTACCCCTTTCCCTCAACCGATCTTCACCAAAAACAATAGGTCGCTAGTAATCCGCAAATCAAGGCTGTATGCAAAAAATTATTTGATTCTGTTTGAATTTGCGGCAGTTATCGTTTGCCATAGAAAAAAAATCTATAGACACACAGACAGACAGACAGACAGACAGACACACAGACAGACACACACACAGACACTTTTCGGAAAACGACTTTTTTCATGTTTTGAGTGTAGTAGAATCAGAATCTGCAATAATCTCGAACACGATTTTTTTTGCCATCACCATACTTCCATTCCTTAAGGAATATGGAAGTAAAATTACCCTTGATAAAAAACCGTTGCAAGTAAACTACCCCTTTCCCTTAACCGATCTTCACCAAAAACGATAGGTCTTGTGGAGAACTCTGCAATTCAGGGCTGTATGCAAAATATTATATGATTTTGTTTGAATTTGCGGCTGTTATCGTTTGCCATACAAAATACCCTTGATAAAACAAAAAACGTGGCAGGTAAACTACCCCTTTCCTTTAAACGATCTTCACCAAAAACAAAAGGTCTTTAGTACTCAAGAGATCAGGGCTGTATGCAAAAACGTATTTGATTATGTTTGAATTTGCGACTGTTATCGTTTGCCATAGAAAATACCCTTGTTAAAACATAAAACGTTGCAGGTAAACTACCCCTTTTCCTAAACCGATCCTTACCAAAATCAACAGATCTTGAGAACCCTACAATTCAGGGCTGTATGCGAAACATTATTTGATTCTGTTTGAATTTGCGGCTGTTATCGTTGCCAAACAAACTAAATTATCCTTGATAAAAAAAAACCGTTGCTGGTAAACTACCCCTTTCCCTCAACCGATCTTCACCAAAAACAATAGGTCGCGAGTACTCTACAAATCAGGGCTGTATGCAAAAAATTATTTGATTCTGTTTGAATTTGCGGCTGTTATCGTTTGCCATAAGAAAAAAATCTACAGACACACGCACAGACAGGGACACAACACACACACAAACACACAGACACACACACAGACACTTTTCGAAAAATGACTTTTTTCATGTTTTGAGTGTAGTACAATCATATTCTGCAATAATCTCGAACACGATTTTTTTCGCCATCACCATATTTCCATTTCCTTAAGGAACATGGAAGTAAATAATCGGTATGGAGAACCATACATGACTTCCATGTTCTAAGATTTATATTTAAAATCATATTCGAAATGAAATATTTCCATAGAAATTACGTCTTTCTACTTATTGCTTCAGCATTAACCACAGTACTGTGGTCACTAACGTATACCACGTCACGTTTTCGCACTCGATTTTCACCGATGATGGCAGTCGATGGCACTGCCGAAAAGTCTGGTTTTGCAGAAAACATTGGACTACGGCTAAAGAGCCCGGGAAGCAATTTTAACAAAAAACTACTTCTTTGTTGCCGATAACGTAGTACACATATAAAAAATTCTCCCCTCCACCTTCAACTATCATTTTTAATAATAGAAAATTACCCCCACCCCGTTTACCTAACCTCTTCTTTTATAGATATTTCATCTACGTTTCTACAGTGGATTACTATGAGCTTCTTATCAGGATACTTTATTTATAAAAAATAAGTACTTTACTCTTGCTAAATCATAAAAGGTATCTGGTAAACTACCCCTTTCTCTTAACCGATCTTCTCCAAAATCAACAGACCTTCCGTCCTCTACAATTCAGGGAAGCATGCAAAAAAATATTTGATTCTGTTTGAATGTGCGGCAGTTATCGTTCGTCATGTAAACATTTCTCTAGTTACAACATAAAATGTTGCAGGTAAACTACCCCTTTCCCTTAACTGATCTTCACCAAAATCAATAGACATTGAGCTCTCTGCAACTCAGGAAAGAGTGCAAAAAATTATTTGATTCTCATTGAATTTTCGGCAGTTATCGTTCGTCATAAAAAAAATTACCCTTTTTAAAACATAAAACGTTGCTGATAAACTACCCCTTCCCTTAACCGATCTTCAACAAAATCAACAAACCTTGAGTTCTCTTTAGTTCAAAAAGGTATGCAAAAACCTAGTTGATTCTGTTTGAATTTACGGCAGTTATCGTTCGTCATATAAAAAATTACCCTTGTTAAAACATAAAGTGTTGCTGGTAAACTACCCCTTTCCCTTAACCGATCTTCACCAACACAAATAGGTATTGAGAACTCTACAATACAAAGCTGTATGCAAAACATCATTTGATTCTGTTTGAATTTGCGGCTGTTATCGTTTACTATAGAAAAAAATTACCCTTGAAAAAAACCGTTGCTGGTAAACTACCCCTTTCCCTTAACCGATCTTCACCAAAAACGACAGGTCTTGGGTACGCTACAATTCAGGCCTGTATCCAAACAATTATTTGATTCTGTTTGAATTTGCGGCTATTATCGTTTGCCATAGAAAACACCCTTGATAAAACATAAAACGTTGCTGGTAAACTACACCGTTCCCTTAACTGATCTTCACCAAAATCAATAGACATTGAGCTCTCTGCAACTCAGGAAAGAGTGCAAAAAAATTATTTGATTCTCATTGAATTTTCGGCAGTTATCGTTCGTCATAAAAAAAATTACGCTTTTTAAAACATAAAACGTTGCTGATAAACTACCCCTTCCCTTAACCGATCTTCAACCAAATCAACAGACCTTGAGTTCTCTTTAGTTCAAAAAGGTATGCAAAAACCTAGTTGATTCTGTTTGAATTTACGGCAGTTAGCGTTCGTCATATAAAAAATTACCCTTGTTAAAACATAAAATGTTGCTGGTAAACTACCCCTTTCCCTTAACCGATCTTCACCAACACAAACAGGTATTGACAACTCTACAATACAAAGCTGTATGCAAAACATCATTTGATTCTGTTTGAATTTGCGGCTGTTATCGTTTACTATAGAAAAATATCGGTATGGAGAACCATACATGACTTCCATATTCTAAGATTTATATTTAAAATCATTTTCACCCAAACAGCCAGGCTGTGTCTTACCTGCCTTTTTATTGCTGTATTAAATGAAAAATATTATATTACATTAAAATGAAAAAATTATAATTTTATTGCCTGGCAACAAAATTATTTTATTTTTAACAATTACCATTGTTTCAAAAAGTTTAAATAAATTTTCAAGTACTTTACTCTTGTTAAAACGTAAAAGGTTGCCGGTAAACTACCCCTTCCCCATAACCGATCTTCACCAAAATCGAAAGTCATTGAGACCTCTACAATTCAGGGACGTATGCTAAAAATTATTTGATTCTGTTTGAATTTGCGGCTGTTATCGTTCGCCATAGAAAATACGCTTGATAAAAAAACGTTGCAGGTAAACTACCCCTTCCCCTTAACCGATCTTCACCAAAAACAATAGGTCTTGAGTACTCTACAAATCAGGGCTCTATACAAAACATTATTTGATTCTGTTTGAATTTGCGGCTGTTATCGTTTGCCATAGAAAATACCCTTGTTAAAAAAACGTTGCCCGTAAACTACCCCTTTCCCTTAACCGATCTTCACCAAAAACAATAGGTCTTGAGTACTCTACAAATAAGGGCTGTTATCGTTTGCCATAGGAAATACCCTTGTTAAAACATAAAACGTTACAGGTAAACTACCCCTTTCCCTTAACCGATCTTCACCAAAATCAACAGATCTTGAGAACTCTACAATTCAGGGCTGCATGCGAAACATTATTTGATTATGTTTGAATTTGCCGCTGTTATCGTTTGCCAAACAAACAAAATTACCCTTGCTAAAAAAAAAACCGTTGCCGGTAAACTACCCCTTTCCATCAACCGATCTTCACCAAAAACAATAGGTCGCGAGTACTCTGCAAATCAGGCCTGGATGCAAAAAATTATTTGATTCTGTTTGAATTTACGGCAGTTATCGTTTGCCATAGAAAAAAAATCTACAGACACACAGACAGATAGACACACAGACACTTTTCGGAAAACGACTTTTTTTCATGTTTTGAGTGTAGTAGAATCAGAATATGCAATAATCTCGAACACGATTTTTTTTGCCATCACCATACTTCCATTCCTTAAGGAATATGGAAGTAAAATATCGGTATGGAGAACCATACATGACTTCCATATTCTAAGATTTATATTTAAAATCATGTTCAGCCAAACAGCCAGGCTGTGTCTTACCTGCCTTTTTATTGCTGTATTAAATGAAAAATATTATATTACATTAAAATGAAAAAATTATTTGATTCTGTTTGAATTTGCGGCTGCTATCGTTTGCCATAGAAAATACGCTTGATAAAAAAACGTTGCTGGTAAAATACCCCTTCCCCTTAACCGATCTTCACCAAAAACAATAGGTCTTGAGTACTCTGCAAATCAGGGCTGTATGCAAAAAATTGTTTGATTCTGTTTGAATTTGCAGCAGTTATCGTTTGCCATAGAAAAAAATCTACAGACACACAGACACTTTTCGGAAAACGACTTTTTTTCATGTTTTGAGTGTAGTAGAATCAGAATCTGCAATAATCTCGAACACGATTTTTTTTGCCATCACCATACTTCCATTCCTTAAGGAATATGGAAGTAAAATACCCTTGATAAAAAACCTTTGCTGGTAAACTACCCCTTTCCCTTAACCGATCTTCACCAAAACCAATACGTCTTAAGAACTCTATAATTCAGGGCTATATGCAAAATATTATGTGATTTTGTTTGAATTTGCGGCTGTTATCGTTTGCCATACAAAATACCCTTGATAAAACAAAAAATGTGGCAGGTAAACTACCCCTTTCCCTTAAACGATCTTTACCAAACACAATAGACCTTTAGTACTCAAGAAATCAGGGCTGTATGCAAAAATGTATTTGATTCTGTTTGAATTTGCGGCTGTTATCGTTTGCCATAGGAAATACCCTTGTTAAAACATAAAACGTTACAGGTAAACTACCCCTTTCCCTTAACCGATCTTCACCAAAATCAACAGATCTTGAGAACTCTACAATTCAGGGCTGTATGCGAAACATTATTTGATTCTGTTTGAATTTGCGGCTGTTATCGTTTGCCAAACAAACAAAATTACCCTTGCTAAAAAAAAACCGTTGCAGGTAAACTACCCCTTTCCCTCAACCGATCTTCACCAAAAACAATAGGTCGCGAGTACTCTCCAAATCAGGGCTGCATGCAAAAAATTATTTGATTCTGTTTGAATGTGCGGCAGTTATCGTTTGCCATAGAAAAAAAATCTACAGACAGACACACAGACAGACAGACAGACAGACAGACAGACAGACAGACACACACACACAGACACTTTTCGGAAAACGACTTTTTTTCATGTTTTGAGTGTAGTAGAATCAGAATCTGCAATAATCTCGAACACGATTTTTTTTGCCATCACCATACTTCCATTCCTTAAGGAATATGGAAGTAAAAATATTATCCCCTCCCCCTTCAACTATAATTTTGATTTATAGAAAATTACCCCCAGCCCGTTCAACTAGCCTCTTCATTTATAGATATTTCATCTACGTTTCTACAGTGGATTATTAAGATCTTATCAGGATACTTTATCAAAATTAAGTACTTTACTCATGTTACAACAAAAAATGTTTCTGGTAAACTGCCCTTTCCCCGTAACCGATCTTCACCAAAATCAACAGACATTGAGTTCTCTATAGCTCAGGCACATATGTAAAAAATTATTTGATTCTGTTTGAATTTACGGCAGTTATGGTTCGTCATATAAAAAATTACCCATGTTAAAACATAAAACATGAGATTTATAAAACATATCTAAGATTTATATTTAAAATCATTTTTGAAATAAAATATTTTCATAGAACCTACTAACGCTGGGGAAATCTGAGGAGCCAATCAGAGTTGGGCCTACCTGTCACTCTGCTGAATTTGGTGGAAAGCCCTGTCACTGTCGTCAAAGTATCAGCCTTGACAGGGTCCTCTTTTTCTGCAAAATGGGAGAGGAGGCTTGAGATGGAGTGAGTGACATGGTCCCCACCTCAATGAAGAACCCATCGTTTTATAAAAATATATTTAAATTTTGAAAACTGAAAATTCTTTTCTTGTTGTAAATATTTATATTTTATAATCAAAATGACTTTATCAAAAAACAAACATTATTTTTTTATAATAAGTACTTACATATGTTTCTTAATATGCTTACTTTTTCTTCAATGTTGATGATCATTTCCAAACATTCTGACAAAATTGTATCTACAGAACAGTTAACATTCCCCAGGTTTCCATTTCTGCTAATTTCTCATTACAGCTTCCACTGACGTATTATTAACCATTTCATAAACTATCGTATAATCTTTTCAGATTTTGTGGTACAAAATCTAAAATTTTCAGATTGCCTGGCAACAAAATTATTTTATTTTCAACAATTACCATTGTTTGAAAAAGTTTAAATGAATTTTCAAGTACTTTACTCTTGTTAAAACGTAAAAGGTTGCAGGTAAACTACCCCTTCCCCTTTACTGATCTTCACCAAAATCTAAAGGCCTTGAGTACTCTACAATACACTGACGTATGCAAAACATTATTTGATTCTGTTTGAATTTGCGGCAGTTATCGTTTGCCATAGGAAATACGCTTGATAAAAAACGTTGCAGGTAAACTACCCCTTCCCCTCAACCGATCTTCACCAAAACCAACAGGTCTTGAGTACTCTGCAAATCAGAGCTGTATGCAGAAAATTATTTGATCCTGTTTGAATTTGCGGCTGTTATCGTTTGCCATAGGAAATACCCTTGTTAAAACATAAAACGTTACAGGTAGACTACCCCTTTCCCTTAACCGAACTTCACCAAAATCAACAGATCTTGAGAACTCTACAATTCAGGGCTGTATGCGAAACATTATTTGATTCTGTTTGAATTTGCGGCTGTTATCGTTTGCCATAGGAAATACCCTTGTTAAAAAAACGTTGTTGGTAAACTACCCCTTTCCCTTAACCGATCTTCACCAAAAACAATAGCTCTTGAAAACTCTACAATTCAGGGCTGTATGCGAAACATTATTTGATTCTGTTTGAATTTGCGGCTGTTATCGTTTGACAAACAAAAAAAATTTCCCTTCATAAAAAAAACCGTTGCCGGTAAACTACCCCTTCCCCTCAACCGATCTTCACCAAAAACAATAGGTCGCGAGTACTCTACAAATCAGGGCTGTGTGCAAAAAATTATTTGATTCTGTTTGAATTTGCGGCTGTTATCGTTTGCCATAGAAAATACGCTTGATAAAAAACGTTGCAGGTAAACTACCCCTTCCCCTCAATCGATCTTCACCAAAAACAATAGGTCTAGGGTACTCTACAAATCAGGGCTGTATGCAGAAAATTATTTGATTCTGTTTGAATTTCCGGCTGTTATCGTTTGCCATAGGAAATACCCTTGTTAAAACATAAAACGTTACAGGTAAACTACCCCTTTCCCTTAACCGATCTTCACAAAAAACAAGAGATCTTGAGTACTCTACAAATCAGGGCTGTATTCAGAAAATTATTTGATTCTGTTTGAATTTGCGGCTGTTGTCGTTTGCCATAGGAAATACCCTTGTTAAAACATAAAACGTTACAGGTAAACTACCCCTTTTCCTTAACCGATCTTTACCAAAAACAACAAGTCTTAAGAACTCTACAATTCAGGGCTGTATGCGAAACATTATTTGATTCTGTTTAAATTTGCGGCTGTTATCGTTTGCCAAAAAATAAATTTCCCTTGATAAAAAAAAACCGTTGCAGGTAAACTACCCCTTTCCCTCAACCGATCTTCACCAAAAACAATAGGTCGCGAGTACTCTACAAATCAGGGCTGTATGCAAAAAATTATTTGATTCAGTTTGAATTTGCGGCTGTTATCGTTTGCCATAGAAAATACCCTTGTTAAAAAAACGTTGCTGGTAAACTACCCCTTTCCCTCAACAGATCTTCACTAAAAACGACACGTCTTGAGAACACTACAAATTAGGGCTGTATGCAAATAATCTTTTGATTCTGTTTGAATTTACGGCTGTTATCGTTTGCCATAGGAAATACCCTTGTTAAAACATAAAACGTTACAGGTAAACTACCCCTTTCCCTTAACCGATCTTCACCAAAATCAGCACATCTTGAGAACTCTGCAATTGAGAGCTGTATGCGCAACATTATTTGATTCTGTTTGAATTTGCGGCTGTTATCGTTTGCCAAACAAACAAAATTACCCTTGCTAAAAAAATAACTGTTGCAGGAAACTACCCCTTTCCCTCAACCGATCTTCACCAAAAACAATAGGTCGCTAGTACTCCGCAAATCAAGGCTGTATGCAAAAAATTATTTGATTCTGTTTGAATTTGCGGCAGTTATCGTTTGCCATAGAAAAAAAATCTATAGACACACAGACACACAGACAGACAGACAGACAGACACACAGACAGACACACACACAGACACTTTTCGGAAAACGACTTTTTTCATGTTTTGAGTGTAGTAGAATCAGAATCTACAATAATCTCGAACACGATTTTTTTTGCCATCACCATACTTCCATTCCTTAAGGAATATGGAAGTAAAATTACCCTTGATAAAAAACCGTTGCAAGTAAACTACCCCTTTCCCTTAACCGATCTTCACCAAAAACGATAGGTCTTGTGGAGAACTCTGCAATTCAGGGCTGTATGCAAAATATTATATGATTTTGTTTGAATTTGCGGCTGTTATCGTTTGCCATACAAAATACCCTTGATAAAACAAAAAACGTGGCAGGTAAACTACCCCTTTCCTTTAAACGATCTTCACCAAAAACAAAAGGTCTTTAGTACTCAAGAAATCAGGGCTGTATGCAAAAACGTATTTGATTATGTTTGAATTTGCGACTGTTATCGTTTGCCATAGAAAATACCCTTGTTAAAACATAACACGTTGCAGGTAAACTACCCCTTTTCCTTAACCGATCTTTACCAAAATCAACAGATCTTGAGAACCCTACAATTCAGGGCTGTATGCGAACATTATTTGATTCTGTTTGAATTTGCGGCTGTTATCGTTGCCAAACAAACTAAATTATCCTTGATAAAAAAAACCGTTGCAGGTAAACTACCCCTTTCCCTCATCCGATTTTCACCAAAACCAACAGGTCGCGAGTACTCTACAAATCAGGGCTGTATGCAAAAAATTATTTGATTCTGTTTGAATTTGCGGCTGTTATCGTTTGCCATAAGAAAAAAATCTACAGACACACGCACAGACAGGCACACAACACACACACAAACACACAGACACACACACAGACACTTTTCGAAAAATGACTTTTTTCATGTTTTGAGTGTAGTACAATCATCTCGAACACGATTTTTTTCGCCATCACCATATTTCCATTTCCTTAAGGAACATGGAAGTAAATAATCGGTATGGAGAACCATACATGACTTCCATGTTCTAAGATTTATATTTAAAATCATATTCGAAATGAAATATTTCCATAGAAATTACGTCTTTCTACTTATTGCTTCAGCATTAACCACAGTACTGTGGTCACTAACGTATACCACGTCACGTTTTCGCACTCGATTTTCACCGATGATGGCAGTCGATGGCACTGCCGAAAAGTCTGGTTTTGCAGAAAACATTGGACTACGGCTAAAGAGCCCGGGAAGCAATTTTAACAAAAAACTACTTCTTTGTTGCCGATAACGTAGTACACATATAAAAAATTCTCCCCTCCACCTTCAACTATCATTTTTAATAATAGAAAATTACCCCCACCCCGTTTACCTAACCTCTTCTTTTATAGATATTTCATCTACGTTTCTACAGTGGATTACTATGAGCTTCTTATCAGGATACTTTATTTATAAAAAATAAGTACTTTACTCTTGCTAAATCATAAAAGGTTTCTGGTAAACTACCCCTTTCTCTTAACCGATCTTCTCCAAAATCAACAGACCTTCCGTCCTCTACAATTCAGGGAAGCATGCAAAAAAATATTTGATTCTGTTTGAATGTGCGGCAGTTATCGTTCGTCATGTAAACATTTCTCTAGTTACAACATAAAATGTTGCAGGTAAACTACCCCTTTCCCTTAACTGATCTTCACCAAAATCAATAGACATTGAGCTCTCTGCAACTCAGGAAAGAGTGCAAAAAATTATTTGATTCTCATTGAATTTTCGGCAGTTATCGTTCGTCATAAAAAAAATTACCCTTTTTAAAACATAAAACGTTGCTGATAAACTACCCCTTCCCTTAACCGATCTTCAACAAAATCAACAAACCTTGAGTTCTCTTTAGTTCAAAAAGGTATGCAAAAACCTAGTTGATTCTGTTTGAATTTACGGCAGTTATCGTTCGTCATATAAAAAATTACCCTTGTTAAAACATAAAATGTTGCTGGTAAACTACCCCTTTCCCTTAACCGATCTTCACCAACACAAATAGGTATTGAGAACTCTACAATACAAAGCTGTATGCAAAACATCATTTGATTCTGTTTGAATTTGCGGCTGTTATCGTTTACTATAGAAAAAAATTACCCTTGAAAAAAACCGTTGCTGGTAAACTACCCCTTTCCCTTAACCGATCTTCACCAAAAACGACAGGTCTTGGGTACGCTACAATTCAGGCCTGTATCCAAACAATTATTTGATTCTGTTTGAATTTGCGGCTATTATCGTTTGCCATAGAAAACACCCTTGATAAAACATAAAACGTTGCTGGTAAACTACACCGTTCCCTTAACTGATCTTCACCAAAATCAATAGACATTGAGCTCTCTGCAACTCAGGAAAGAGTGCAAAAAAATTATTTGATTCTCATTGAATTTTCGGCAGTTATCGTTCGTCATAAAAAAAATTACGCTTTTTAAAACATAAAACGTTGCTGATAAACTACCCCTTCCTTTAACCGATCTTCAACCAAATCAACAGACCTTGAGTTCTCTTTAGTTCAAAAAGGTATGCAAAAACCTAGTTGATTCTGTTTGAATTTACGGCAGTTAGCGTTCGTCATATAAAAAATTACCCTTGTTAAAACATAAAATGTTGCTGGTAAACTACCCCTTTCCCTTAACCGATCTTCACCAACACAAACAGGTATTGACAACTCTACAATACAAAGCTGTATGCAAAACATCATTTGATTCTGTTTGAATTTGCGGCTGTTATCGTTTACTATAGAAAAATATCGGTATGGAGAACCATACATGACTTCCATATTCTAAGATTTATATTTAAAATCATTTTCAGCCAAACAGCCAGGCTGTGTCTTACCTGCCTTTTTATTGCTGTATTAAATGAAAAATATTATATTACATTAAAATGAAAAAATTATAATTTTATTGCCTGGCAACAAAATTATTTTATTTTTAACAATTACCATTGTTTCAAAAAGTTAAATAAATTTTCAAGTACTTTACTCTTGTTAAAACGTAAAAGGTTGCAGGTAAACTACCCCTTCCCCATAACCGATCTTCACCAAAATCGAAAGTCATTGAGACCTCTACAATTCAGGGACGTATGCTAAAAATTATTTGATTCTGTTTGAATTTGCGGCTGTTATCATTCGCCATAGAAAATACGCTTGATAAAAAAACGTTGCAGGTAAACTACCCCTTCCCCTTAACCGATCTTCACCAAAAACAAAAGGTCTTGAGTACTCTACAAATCAGGGCTCTATACAAAACATTATTTGATTCTGTTTGAATTTGCGGCTGTTATCGTTTGCCATAGAAAATACCCTTGTTAAAAAAACGTTGCACGTAAACTACCCCTTTCCCTCAACCGATCTTCACCAAAAACAATAGGTCTTGAGAACTCTACAATTTAGGGCTGTATGCAAATAATCTTTTGATTCTGTTTGAATTTGCGGCTGTTATCGTTTGCCATAAAAATACCCTTGTTAAAACATAAAACGTTACAGGTAAACTACCCCTTTCCCTTAACCGATCTTCACCAAAAACAATAGGTCTTGAGTACTCTACAAATAAGGGCTGTATGCAAAACATTATTTGATTCTGTTTGAATTTGCGGCTGTTATCGTTTGCCATAAAAAATACACTTGTTAAAAAAACGTTGCTGGTAAACTAACCCCTTTCCCTCAACCGAACTTCACCAAAAACAATAGGTCTTGAGAACTCTAGAATTTAGGACTGTATGCAAATAATCTTTTTATTCTGTTTGAATTTGCGGCTGTTATCGTTTGCCATAAAAATACCCTTGTTAAAACATAAAACGTTACAGGTAAACTACCCCTTTCCCTTAACCGATCTTCACCAAAATCAACAGATCTTGAGAACTCTACAATTCAGGGCTGTATGCGAAACATTATTTGATTATGTTTGAATTTGCCGCTGTTATCGTTTGCCAAACAAACAAAATTACCCTTGCTAAAAAAAAAACCGTTGCCGGTAAACTACCCCTTTCCATCAACCGATCTTCACCAAAAACAATAGGTCGCGAGTACTCTGCAAATCAGGCCTGGATGCAAAAAATTATTTGATTCTGTTTGAATTTACGGCAGTTATCGTTTGCCATAGAAAAAAAATCTACAGACACACAGACAGATAGACACACAGACACTTTTCGGAAAAAGACTTTTTTTCATGTTTTGAGTGTAGTAGAATCAGAATATGCAATAATCTCGAACACGATTTTTTTTGCCATCACCATACTTCCATTCCTTAAGGAATATGGAAGTAAAATATCGGTATGGAGAACCATACATGACTTCCATATTCTAAGATTTATATTTAAAATCATGTTCAGCCAAACAGCCAGGCTGTGTCTTACCTGCCTTTTTATTGCTGTATTAAATGAAAAATATTATATTACATTAAAATGAAAAAATTATTTGATTCTGTTTGAATTTGCGGCTGCTATCGTTTGCCATAGAAAATACGCTTGATAAAAAAACGTTGCAGGTAAAATACCCCTTCCCCTTAACCGATCTTCACCAAGAACAATAGGTCTTGAGTACTCTGCAAATCAGGGCTGTATGCAAAAAATTGTTAGATTCTGTTTGAATTTGCAGCAGTTATCGTTTGCCATAGAAAAAAATCTACAGACACACAGACACTTTTCGGAAAACGACTTTTTTTCATGTTTTGAGTGTAGTAGAATCAGAATCTGCAATAATCTCGAACACGATTTTTTTTGCCATCACCATACTTCCATTCCTTAAGGAATATGGAAGTAAAATACCCTTGATAAAAAACCTTTGCTGGTAAACTACCCCTTTCCCTTAACCGATCTTCACCAAAACCAATACGTCTTAAGAACTCTATAATTTAGGGCTATATGCAAAATATTATGTGATTTTGTTTGAATTTGCGGCTGTTATCGTTTGCCATACAAAATACCCTTGATAAAACAAAAAATGTGGCAGGTAAACTACCCCTTTCCCTTAAACGATCTTTACCAAACACAATAGACCTTTAGTACTCAAGAAATCAGGGCTGTATGCAAAAATGTATTTGATTCTGTTTGAATTTGCGGCTATTATCGTTTGCCATAGGAAATACCCTTGTTAAAACATAAAACGTTACAGGTAAACTACCCCTTTCCCTTAACCGATCTTCACCAAATCAACAGATCTTGAGAACTCTACAATTCAGGGCTGTATGCGAAACATTATTTGATTCTGTTTGAATTTGCGGCTGATATCGTTTGACAAACAAAAAAAATTTCCCTTCATAAAAAAAACCGTTGCCGGTAAACTACCCCTTCCCCTCAACCGAGCTTCACCAAAAACAATAGGTCGCGAGTACTCTACAAATCAGGGCTGTGTGCAAAAAATTATTTGATTCTGTTTGAATTTGCGGCTGTTATCGTTTGCCATAGAAAATACGCTTGATAAAAAACGTTGCTGGTAAACTACCCCTTCCCCTCAATCGATCTTCACCAAAAACAATAGGTCTAGGGTACTCTACAAATCAGGGCTGTATGCAGAAAATTATTTGATTCTGTTTGAATTTCCGGCTGTTATCGTTTGCCATAGGAATACCCTTGTTAAAACATAAAACGTTACAGGTAAACTACCCCTTTCCCTTAACCGATCTTCACAAAAAACAATAGATCTTGAGTACTCTACAAATCAGGGCTGTATTCAGAAAATTATTTGATTCTGTTTGAATTTGCGGCTGTTGTCGTTTGCCATAGGAAATACCCTTGTTAAAACATAAAACGTTACAGGTAAACTACCCCTTTTCCTTAACCGATCTTTACCAAAAACAACAAGTCTTAAGAACTCTACAATTCAGGGCTGTATGCGAAACATTATTTGATTCTGTTTAAATTTGCGGCTGTTATCGTTTGCCAAAAAAAAATTTCCCTTGATAAAAAAAAACCGTTGCAGGTAAACTACCCCTTTCCCTCAACCGATCTTCACCAAAAACAATAGGTCGCGAGTACTCTACAAATCAGGGCTGTATGCAAAAAATTATTTGATTCAGTTTGAATTTGCGGCTGTTATCGTTTGCCATAGAAAATACCCTTGTTAAAAAAACGTTGCAGGTAAACTACCCCTTTCCCTCAACCGAACTTCACCAAAAACAATAGGTCTTGAGAAATCTACAATTTCGGGCTGTATGCAAATAATCTTTTGATTCTGTTTGAATTTGCGGCTGTTATCGTTTGCCATAGAAAATACCCTTGTTAAAAAAACGTTGCTGGTAAACTACCCCTTTCCCTCAACAGATCTTCACCAAAAACGACACGTCTTGAGAACACTACAAATTAGGGCTGTATGCAAATAATCTTTTGATTCTGTTTGAATTTACGGCTGTTATCGTTTGCCATAGGAAATACCCTTGTTAAAACATAAAACGTTACAGGTAAACTACCCCTTTCCCTTAACCGATCTTCACCAAAATCAGCACATCTTGAGAACTCTGCAATTGAGAGCTGTATGCGCAACATTATTTGATTCTGTTTGAATTTGCGGCTGTTATCGTTTGCCAAACAAACAAAATTACCCTTGCTAAAAAAATAACTGTTGCAGGAAACTACCCCTTTCCCTCAACCGATCTTCACCAAAAACAATAGGTCTCTAGTACTCCGCAAATCAAGGCTGTATGCAAAAAATTATTTGATTCTGTTTGAATTTGCGGCTGTTATCGTTCGCCATAGAAAATACGCTTGATAAAAAAACGTTGCAGGTAAACTACCCCTTCCCCTTAACCGATCTTCACCAAAAACAAAAGGTCTTGAGTACTCTACAAATCAGGGCTCTATACAAAACATTATTTGATTCTGTTTGAATTTGCGGCTGTTATCGTTTGCCATAGAAAATACCCTTGTTAAAAAAACGTTGCACGTAAACTACCCCTTTCCCTCAACCGATCTTCACCAAAAACAATAGGTCTTGAGAACTCTACAATTTAGGGCTGTATGCAAATAATCTTTTGATTCTGTTTGAATTTGCGGCTGTTATCGTTTGCCATAAAAATACCCTTGTTAAAACATAAAACGTTACAGGTAAACTACCCCTTTCCCTTAACCGATCTTCACCAAAAACAATAGGTCTTGAGTACTCTACAAATAAGGGCTGTATGCAAAACATTATTTGATTCTGTTTGAATTTGCGGCTGTTATCGTTCGCCATAGAAAATACGCTTGATAAAAAAACGTTGCAGGTAAACTACACCTTCCCCTTAACCGATCTTCACCAAAAACAATAGGTCTTGAGTACTCTACAAATCAGGACAGTATGCAAAATATTATTTGATTCTGTTTGAATTTGCGGCTGTTATCGTTTGCCATAAAAAATACCCTTTTAAAACATAAAACGTTGCAGGTAAACTACCCCTTTCCCTCTACCGATCTTCACCAAAAACAAAAGGTCTTGAGAACTCTACAATTCAGGGCTGTATGCGAATCATTATTTGATTATGTTTGAATTTGCCGCTGTTATCGTTTGCCAAACAAACAAAATTACCCTTGCTAAAAAAAAAACCGTTGCCGGTAAACTACCCCTTTCCATCAACCGATCTTCACCAAAAACAATAGGTCGCGAGTACTCTGCAAATCAGGCCTGGATGCAAAAAATTATTTGATTCTGTTTGAATTTACGGCAGTTATCGTTTGCCATAGAAAAAAAATCTACAGACACACAGACAGACAGACACACAGACACTTTTCGGAAAACGACTTTTTTTCATGTTTTGAGTGTAGTAGAATCAGAATATGCAATAATCTCGAACACGATTTTTTTTGCCATCACCATACTTCCATTCCTTAAGGAATATGGAAGTAAAATATCGGTATGGAGAACCATACATGACTTCCATATTCTAAGATTTATATTTAAAATCATGTTCAGCCAAACAGCCAGGCTGTGTCTTACCTGCCTTTTTATTGCTGTATTAAATGAAAAATATTATATTACATTAAAATGAAAAAATTATTTGATTCTGTTTGAATTTGCGGCTGCTATCGTTTGCCATAGAAAATACGCTTGATAAAAAAACGTTGCAGGTAAAATACCCCTTCCCCTTAACCGATCTTCACCAAAAACAATAGGTCTTGAGTACTCTGCAAATCAGGGCTGTATGCAAAAAATTGTTTGATTCTGTTTGAATTTGCAGCAGTTATCGTTTGCCATAGAAAAAAATCTACAGACACACAGACACTTTTCGGAAAACGACTTTTTTTCATGTTTTGAGTGTAGTAGAATCAGAATCTGCAATAATCTCGAACACGATTTTTTTTGCCATCACCATACTTCCATTCCTTAAGGAATATGGAAGTAAAATACCCTTGATAAAAAACCTTTGCTGGTAAACTACCCCTTTCCCTTAACCGATCTTCACCAAAACCAATACGTCTTAAGAACTCTATAATTCAGGGCTATATGCAAAATATTATGTGATTTTGTTTGAATTTGCGGCTGTTATCGTTTGCCATACAAAATACCCTTGATAAAACAAAAAATGTGGCAGGTAAACTACCCCTTTCCCTTAAACGATCTTTACCAAAAACAATAGACCTTTAGTACTCAAGAAATCAGGGCTGTATGCAAAAATGTATTTGATTCTGTTTGAATTTGCGGCTGTTATCGTTTGCCATAAGAAATACCCTTGTTAAAACATAAAACGTTACAGGTAAACTACCCCTTTCCCTTAACCGATCTTCACCAAAATCAACAGATCTTGAGAACTCTACAATTCAGGACTGTATGCGAAACATTATTTGATTCTGTTTGAATTTGCGGCTGTTATCGTTTGCCAAACAAACAAAATTACCCTTGCTAAAAAAAAACCGTTGCCGGTAAACTACCCCTTTCCCTCAACCGATCTTCACCAAAAACAATAGGTCGCGAGTACTCTCCAAATCAGGGCTGCATGCAAAAAATTATTTGATTCTGTTTGAATTTGCGGCAGTTATCGTTTGCCATAGAAAAAAAATCTACAGATAGACACACAGACAGACACACAGACAGTCAGACAGACAGACAGACAGACAGACACACACACACAGACACTTTTCGGAAAACGACTTTTTTTCATGTTTTGAGTGTAGTAGAATCAGAATCTGCAATAATCTCGAACACGATTTTTTTTGCCATCACCATACTTCCATTCCTTAAGGAATATGGAAGTAAAAATATTATCCCCTCCCCCTTCAACTATAATTTTGATTTATAGAAAATTACCCCCAGCCCGTTCAACTAGCCTCTTCATTTATAGATATTTCATCTACGTTTCTACAGTGGATTATTAAGATCTTATCAGGATACTTTATCAAAATTAAGTACTTTACTCATGTTACAACAAAAAATGTTTCAGGTAAACTGCCCTTTCCCCGTAACCGATCTTCACCAAAATCAACAGACATTGAGTTCTCTGTAGCTCAGGCACATATGTAAAAAATTATTTGATTCTGTTTGAATTTACGGCAATTATGGTTCGTCATATAAAAAATTACCCATGTTAAAACATAAAACATGAGATTTATAAAACATATCTAAGATTTATATTTAAAATCATTTTTGAAATAAAATATTTTATTTTAAAACGTAAAAGGTTGCAGGTAAACTACCCCTTCCCCTTAACCGATCTTCACCAAAATCGAAAGTCATTGAGACCTCTACAATTCAGGGACGTATGCTAAAAATTATTTGATTCTGTTTGAATTTGCGGCTGTTATCGTTCGCCATAGAAAATACGCTTGATAAAAAAACGTTGCAGGTAAACTACACCTTCCCCTTAACCGATCTTCACCAAAAACAATAGGTCTTGAGTACTCTACAAATCAGGACTGTATGCAAAATATTATTTGATTCTGTTTGAATTTGCGGCTGTTATCGTTTGCCATAAAAAATACCCTTTTAAAACATAAAACGTTGCAGGTAAACTACCCCTTTCCCTCTACCGATCTTCACCAAAAACAAAAGGTCTTGAGAACTCTACAGTTCAGGGCTGTATGCGAAACATTATTTGATTATGTTTGAATTTGCCGCTGTTATCGTTTGCCAAACAAACAAAATTACCCTTGCTAAAAAAAAAACCGTTGCCGGTAAACTACCCCTTTCCATCAACCGATCTTCACCAAAAACAATAGGTCGCGAGTACTCTGCAAATCAGGCCTGGATGCAAAAAATTATTTGATTCTGTTTGAATTTACGGCAGTTATCGTTTGCCACAGAAACAAAATCTACAGACACACAGACAGACAGACACACAGACACTTTTCGGAAAACGACTTTTTTTCATGTTTTGAGTGTAGTAGAATCAGAATATGCAATAATCTCGAACACGATTTTTTTTGCCATCACCATACTTCCATTCCTTAAGGAATATGGAAGTAAAATATCGGTATGGAGAACCATACATGACTTCCATATTCTAAGATTTATATTTAAAATCATGTTCAGCCAAACAGCCAGGCTGTGTCTTACCTGCCTTTTTATTGCTGTATTAAATGAAAAATATTATATTACATTAAAATGAAAAAATTATTTGATTCTGTTTGAATTTGCGGCTGTTATCGTTCGCCATAGAAAATACGCTTGATAAAAAAACGTTGCTGGTAAACTACACCTTCCCCTTAACCGATCTTCACCAAAAACAATAGGTCTTGAGTACTCTACAAATCAGGACTGTATGCAAAATATTATTTGATTCTGTTTGAATTTGCGGCTGTTATCGTTTGCCATAAAAAATACCCTTTTAAAACATAAAACGTTGCTGGTAAACTACCCCTTTCCCTCTACCGATCTTCACCAAAAACAAAAGGTCTTGAGAACTCTACAATTCAGGGCTGTATGCGAAACATTATTTGATTCTGTTTGAATTTGCGGCTGTTATCGTTTGCCAAACAAACAAAATTTCCCTTGATAAAAAAAAACCGTTGCAGGTAAACTACCCCTTTCCCTCAACCGATCTTCACCAAAAACAATAGGCCGCGAGCACTCTACAAATCAGGGCTGTATGCAAAAAATTATTTGATTCTGTTTGAATTTGCGGCTGTTATCGTTTGCCATAGAAAAAAAATCTACAGACAGACACACAGACACACAGACACACACACACACACTTTTCGAAAAACGACTTTTTTTCATGTTTTGAGTGTAGTACAATCAGAATCTGCAATAATCTCGAACACGTTTTTTTTTGCCATCACCATACTTCCATTTCCTTAAGGAACATGGAAGTAAATATCGGTATGGAGAACCATACATGACTTCCATATTCTAAGATTTATATTTAAAATCTTTTTCAGCCAAACAGCCAGGGAAGGAATTTTAACAAAAAAATACTTCTTTCTTGCCAATAACGTAGTACACATATAAAAAATATTATCCCCTCCCCCTTCAACTATAATTTTGATTTATAGAAAATTACCCCCAGCCCGTTCAACTAGCCTCTTCATTTATAGATATTTCATCTACGTTTCTACAGTGGATTATTAAGATCTTATCAGGATACTTTATCAAAATTAAGTACTTTACTCATGTTACAACAAAAAATGTTTCAGGTAAACTGCCCTTTCTCCGTAACCGATCTTCACCAAAATCAACAGACATTGAGTTCTCTATAGCTCAGGCACATATGTAAAAAATTATTTGATTCTGTTTGAATTTACGGCAGTTATGGTTCGTCATATAAAAAATTACCCATGTTAAAACATAAAACATGAGATTTATAAAACATATCTAAGATTTATATTTAAAATCATTTTTGAAATAAAATATTTTCATAGAACCTACTAACGCTGGGGAAATCTGAGGAGCCAATCAGAGTTGGGCCTACCTGTCACTCTGCTGAATTTGGTGGAAAGCCCTGTCACTGTCGTCAAAGTATCAGCCTTGACAGGGTCCTCTTTTTCTGCAAAATGGGAGAGGAGGCTTGAGATGGAGTGAGTGACATGGTCCCCACCTCAATGAAGAACCCATCGTTTTATAAAAATATATTTAAATTTTGAAAACTGAAAATTCTTTTCTTGTTGTAAATATTTATATTTTATAATCAAAATGACTTTATCAAAAAACAAACATTATTTTTTTATAATAAGTACTTACATATGTTTCTTAATATGCTTACTTTTTCTTCAATGTTGATGATCATTTCCAAACATTCTGACAAAATTGTATCTACAGAACAGTTAACATTCCCCAGGTTTCCATTTCTGCTAATTTCTCATTACAGCTTCCACTGACGTATTATTAACCATTTCATAAACTATCGTATAATCTTTTCAGATTTTGTGGTACAAAATCTAAAATTTTCAGATTGCCTGGCAACAAAATTATTTTATTTTCAACAATTACCATTGTTTGAAAAAGTTTAAATGAATTTTCAAGTACTTTACTCTTGTTAAAACGTAAAAGGTTGCAGGTAAACTACCCCTTCCCCTTTACTGATCTTCACCAAAATCTAAAGGCCTTGAGTACTCCACAATACACTGACGTATGCAAAAAATTATTTGATTCTGTTTGAATTTGCGGCAGTTATCGTTTGCCATAGGAAATACGCTTGATAAAAAACGTTGCAGGTAAACTACCCCTTCCCCTCAACCGATCTTCACCAAAACCAACAGGTCTTGAGTACTCTGCAAATCAGAGCTGTATGCAGAACATTATTTGATCCTGTTTGAATTTGCGGCTGTTATCGTTTGCCATAGAAAATACCCTTATTAAAAAAACGTTGTAGGTAAACTACCCCTTTCCCTTAACCGATCTTCACCAAAAACAATAGCTCTTGAAAACTCTACAATTTAGGGCTGTATGCGAAACATTATTTGATTCTGTTTGAATTTGCGGCTGTTATCGTTTGCCAAACAAAAAAAATTTCCCTTCATAAAAAAAACCGTTGCCGGTAAACTACCCCTTCCCCTCAACCGATCTTCACCAAAAACAATAGGTCGCGAGTACTCTGCAAATCAGGGCTGTGTGCAAAAAATTATTTGATTCTGTTTGAATTTGCGGCAGTTATCGTTTGCCATAGAAAATACGCTTGATAAAAAACGTTGCAGGTAAACTACCACTTCCCCTCAATCGATCTTCACCAAAAACAATAGGTCTAGGGTACTCTACAAATCAGGGCTGTATGCAGAAAATTATTTGATTCCGTTTGAATTTGCGGCTGTTATCGTTTGCCATAGGAAATACCCTTGTTAAAACATAAAACGTTACAGGTAAACTACCCCTTTCCCTTAACCGATCTTCACAAAAAACAATAGATCTTGAGTACTCTACAAATCAGGGCTGTATTCAGAAAATTATTTGATTCTGTTTGAATTTGCGGCTGTTGTCGTTTGCCATAGGAAATACCCTTGTTAAAACATAAAACGTTACAGGTAAACTACCCCTTTTCCTTAACCGATCTTTACCAAAAACAATAAGTCTTAAGAACTCTACAATTCAGGGCTGTATGCGAAACATTATTTGATTCTGTTTAAATTTGCGGCTGTTATCGTTTGCCATAGAAAATACCCTTGTTAAAAAAACGTTGCCGGTAAACTACCCCTTTCCCTCAACAGATCTTCACCAAAAACGACACGTCTTGAGAACACTACAAATTAGGGCTGTATGCAAATAATCTTTTGATTCTGTTTGAATTTACGGCTGTTATCGTTTGCCATAGGAAATACCCTTGTTAAAACATAAAACGTTACAGGTAAACTACCCCTTTCCCTCAACCGATCTTCACCAAAATCAGCAGATCTTGAGAACTCTGCAATTGAGAGCTGTATGCGCAACATTATTTGATTCTGTTTGAATTTGCGGCTGTTATCGTTTGCCAAACAAACAAAATTACCCTTGCTAAAAAAATAACCGTTGCTGGTAAACTACCCCTTTCCCTCAACCGATCTTCACCAAAAACAATAGGTCGCTAGTACTCCGCAAATCAAGGCTGTATGCAAAAAATTATTTGATTCTGTTTGAATTTGCGGCAGTTATCGTTTGCCATAGAAAAAAAATCTACAGACAGACACACAGACAGACACACACACAGACAGACAGACAGACAGACAGACAGACAGACACACAGACACACACACACAGACACTTTTCGGAAAACGACTTTTTTTCATGTTTTGAGTGTAGTAGAATCAGAATCTGCAATAATCTCGAACACGATTTTTTTTGCCATCACCATACTTCCATTCCTTAAGGAATATGGAAGTAAAAATATTATCCCCTCCCCCTTCAACTATAATTTTGATTTATAGAAAATTACCCCCAGCCCGTTCAACTAGCCTCTTCATTTATAGATATTTCATCTACGTTTCTACAGTGGATTATTAAGATCTTATCAGGATACTTTATCAAAATTAAGTACTTTACTCATGTTACAACAAAAAATGTTTCAGGTAAACTGCCCTTTCCCCGTAACCGATCTTCACCAAAATCAACAGACATTGAGTTCTCTGTAGCTCAGGCACATATGTAAAAAATTATTTGATTCTGTTTGAATTTACGGCAGTTATGGTTCGTCATATAAAAAATTACCCATGTTAAAACATAAAACATGAGATTTATAAAACATATCTAAGATTTATATTTAAAATCATTTTTGAAATAAAATATTTTATTTTAAAACGTAAAAGGTTGCAGGTAAACTACCCCTTCCCCTTAACCGATCTTCACCAAAATCGAAAGTCATTGAGACCTCTACAATTCAGGGACGTATGCTAAAAATTATTTGATTCTGTTTGAATTTGCGGCTGTTATCGTTCGCCATAGAAAATACGCTTGATAAAAAAACGTTGCAGGTAAACTACCCCTTCCGCTTAACCGATCTTCACCAAAAACAATAGGTCTTGAGTACTCTACAAATCAGGACTGTATGCAAAATATAATTTGATTCTGTTTGAATTTGCGGCTGTTATCGTTTGCCATAAAAAATACCCTTTTAAAACATAAAACGTTGCGGGTAAACTACCCCTTTCCCTCTACCGATCTTCACCAAAAACAAAAGGTCTTGAGAACTCTACAATTCAGGGCTGTATGCGAAACATTATTTGATTCTGTTTGAATTTGCGGCTGTTATCGTTTGCCAAACAAACAAAATTTCCCTTGATAAAAAAAAACCGTTGCAGGTAAACTACCCCTTTCCCTCAACCGATCTTCACCAAAAACAATAGGCCGCGAGCACTCTACAAATCAGGGCTGTATGCAAAAAATTATTTGATTCTGTTTGAATTTGCGGCTGTTATCGTTTGCCATAGAAAAAAAATCTACAGACAGACACACAGACACACAGACACACACACACACACTTTTCGAAAAACGACTTTTTTTCATGTTTTGAGTGTAGTACAATCAGAATCTGCAATAATCTCGAACACGTTTTTTTTTTGCCATCACCATACTTCCATTTCCTTAAGGAACATGGAAGTAAATATCGGTATGGAGAACCATACATGACTTCCATATTCTAAGATTTATATTTAAAATCTTTTTCAGCCAAACAGCCAGGGAAGGAATTTTAACAAAAAAATACTTCTTTCTTGCCAATAACGTAGTACACATATAAAAAATATTATCCCCTCCCCCTTCAACTATAATTTTGATTTATAGAAAATTACCCCCAGCCCGTTCAACTAGCCTCTTCATTTATAGATATTTCATCTACGTTTCTACAGTGGATTATTAAGATCTTATC
The DNA here is from genome assembly GCA_034769895.1 of Magicicada septendecula. Classification (NCBI taxonomy): domain Eukaryota; kingdom Metazoa; phylum Arthropoda; class Insecta; order Hemiptera; family Cicadidae; genus Magicicada; species Magicicada septendecula. The sequence continues at coordinate 714,774,690 of CM068367.1, read as the reverse complement.
AGGATACTTATCAAAATTAAGTACTTTACTCATGTTACAACAAAAAATGTTTCAGGTAAACTGCCCTTTCTCCGTAACCGATCTTCACCAAAATCAACAGACATTGAGTTCTCTATAGCTCAGGCACATATGTAAAAAATTATTTGATTCTGTTTGAATTTACGGCAGTTATGGTTCGTCATATAAAAAATTACCCATGTTAAAACATAAAACATGAGATTTATAAAACATATCTAAGATTTATATTTAAAATCATTTTTGAAATAAAATATTTTCATAGAACCTACTAACGCTGGGGAAATCTGAGGAGCCAATCAGAGTTGGGCCTACCTGTCACTCTGCTGAATTTGGTGGAAAGCCCTGTCACTGTCGTCAAAGTATCAGCCTTGACAGGGTCCTCTTTTTCTGCAAAATGGGAGAGGAGGCTTGAGATGGAGTGAGTGACATGGTCCCCACCTCAATGAAGAACCCATCGTTTTATAAAAATATATTTAAATTTTGAAAACTGAAAATTCTTTTCTTGTTGTAAATATTTATATTTTATAATCAAAATGACTTTATCAAAAAACAAACATTATTTTTTTATAATAAGTACTTACATATGTTTCTTAATATGCTTACTTTTTCTTCAATGTTGATGATCATTTCCAAACATTCTGACAAAATTGTATCTACAGAACAGTTAACATTCCCCAGGTTTCCATTTCTGCTAATTTCTCATTACAGCTTCCACTGACGTATTATTAACCATTTCATAAACTATCGTATAATCTTTTCAGATTTTGTGGTACAAAATCTAAAATTTTCAGATTGCCTGGCAACAAAATTATTTTATTTTCAACAATTACCATTGTTTGAAAAAGTTTAAATGAATTTTCAAGTACTTTACTCTTGTTAAAACGTAAAAGGTTGCAGGTAAACTACCCCTTCCCCTTTACTGATCTTCACCAAAATCTAAAGGCCTTGAGTACTCCACAATACACTGACGTATGCAAAAAATTATTTGATTCTGTTTGAATTTGCGGCAGTTATCGTTTGCCATAGGAAATACGCTTGATAAAAAACGTTGCAGGTAAACTACCCCTTCCCTCAACCGATCCTCACCAAAACCAACAGGTCTTGAGTACTCTGCAAATCAGAGCTGTATGCAGAACATTATTTGATCCTGTTTGAATTTGCGGCTGTTATCGTTTGCCATAGAAAATACCCTTATTAAAAAAACGTTGTAGGTAAACTACCCCTTTCCCTTAACCGATCTTCACCAAAAACAATAGCTCTTGAAAACTCTACAATTCAGGGCTGTATGCGAAACATTATTTGATTCTGTTTGAATTTGCGGCTGTTATCGTTTGCCAAACAAAAAAAATTTCCCTTCATAAAAAAAACCGTTGCCGGTAAACTACCCCTTCCCCTCAACCGATCTTCACCAAAAACAATAGGTCGCGAGTACTCTGCAAATCAGGGCTGTGTGCAAAAAATTATTTGATTCTGTTTGAATTTGCGGCAGTTATCGTTTGCCATAGAAAATACGCTTGATAAAAAACGTTGCAGGTAAACTACCACTTCCCCTCAATCGATCTTCACGAAATACAACAGGTCTAGGGTACTCTACAAATCAGGGCTGTATGCAGAAAATTATTTGATTCTGTTTGAATTTGCGGCTGTTATCGTTTGCCATAGGAAATACCCTTGTTAAAACATAAAACGTTACAGGTAAACTACCCCTTTCCCTTAACCGATCTTCACAAAAAACAATAGATCTTGAGTACTCTACAAATCAGGGCTGTATTCAGAAAATTATTTGATTCTGTTTGAATTTGCGGCTGTTGTCGTTTGCCATAGGAAATACCCTTGTTAAAACATAAAACGTTACAGGTAAACTACCCCTTTTCCTTAACCGATCTTTACCAAAAGCAACAAGTCTTAAGAACTCTACAATTCAGGGCTGTATGCGAAACATTATTTGATTCTGTTTAAATTTGCGGCTGTTATCGTTTGCCATAGAAAATACCCTTGTTAAAAAAACGTTGCAGGTAAACTACCCCTTTCCCTCAACAGATCTTCACCAAAAACGACACGTCTTGAGAACACTACAAATTAGGGCTGTATGCAAATAATCTTTTGATTCTGTTTGAATTTACGGCTGTTATCGTTTGCCATAGGAAATACCCTTGTTAAAACATAAAACGTTACAGGTAAACTACCCCTTTCCCTTAACCGATCTTCACCAAAATCAGCAGATCTTGAGAACTCTGCAATTGAGAGCTTTATGCGCAACATTATTTCATTCTGTTTGAATTTGCGGCTGTTATCGTTTGCCAAACAAACAAAATTACCCTTGCTAAAAAAATAACCGTTGCAGGTAAACTACCCCTTTCCCTCAACCGATCTTCACCAAAAACAATAGGCCGCGAGCACTCTACAAATCAGGGCTGTATGCAAAAAATTATTTGATTCCGTTTGAATTTGCGGCAGTTATCGTTTGCCATAGAAAAAAAATCTATAGACACAGACACACAGACAGACAGACAGACAGACACACAGACAGACACACACACACAGACACTTTTCGGAAAACGACTTTTTTTCATGTTTTGAGTGTAGTAGAATCAGAATCTGCAATAATCTCGAACACGATTTTTTTTGCCATCACCATACTTCCATTCCTTAAGGAATATGGAAGTAAAATTACCCTTGATAAAAAACCGTTGCAAGTAAACTACCCCTTTCCCTTAACCGATCTTCACCAAAAACGATAGGTCTTGTGGAGAACTCTGCAATTCAGGGCTGTATGCAAAATATTATATGATTTTGTTTGAATTTGCGGCTGTTATCGTTTGCCATACAAAATACCCTTGATAAAACAAAAAACGTGGCAGGTAAACTACCCCTTTCCTTTAAACGATCTTCACCAAAAACAAAAGGTCTTTAGTACTCAAGAAATCAGGGCTGTATGCAAAAACGTATTTGATTATGTTTGAATTTGCGACTGTTATCGTTTGCCATAGAAAATACCCTTGTTAAAACATAAAACGTTGCAGGTAAACTACCCCTTTTCCTTAACCGATCTTTACCAAAATCAACAGATCTTGAGAACCCTACAATTCAGGGCTGTATGCGAAACATTATTTGATTCTGTTTGAATTTGCGGCTGTTATCGTTGCCAAACAAACTAAATTATCCTTGATAAAAAAAAAACCATTGCAGGTAAACTACCCCTTTCCCTCAACCGATCATCACCAAAAACAATAGGTCGCGAGTACTCTACAAATCAGGGCTGTATGCAAAAAATTATTTGATTCTGTTTGAATTTGCGGCTGTTACCGTTTGCCATAAGAAAAAAATCTACAGACACACGCACAGACAGGCACACAACACACACACAAACACACAGACACACACACAGACACTTTTCGAAAAATGGCTTTTTTCATGTTTTGAGTGTAGTACAATCATATTCTGCAATAATCTCGAACACGATTTTTTTCGCCATCACCATATTTCCATTTCCTTAAGGAACATGGAAGTAAATAATCGGTATGGAGAACCATACATGACTTCCATGTTCTAAGATTTATATTTAAAATCATATTCGAAATGAAATATTTCCATAGAAATTACGTCTTTCTACTTATTGCTTCAGCATTAACCACAGTACTGTGGTCACTAACGTATACCACGTCACGTTTTCGCACTCGATTTTCACCGATGATGGCAGTCGATGGCACTGCCGAAAAGTCTGGTTTTGCAGAAAACATTGGACTACGGCTAAAGAGCCCGGGAAGCAATTTTAACAAAAAACTACTTCTTTGTTGCCGATAACGTAGTACACATATAAAAAATTCTCCCCTCCACCTTCAACTATCATTTTTAATAATAGAAAATTACCCCCACCCCGTTTACCTAACCTCTTCTTTTATAGATATTTCATCTACGTTTCTACAGTGGATTACTATGAGCTTCTTATCAGGATACTTTATTTATAAAAAATAAGTACTTTACTCTTGCTAAATCATAAAAGGTTTCTGGTAAACTACCCCTTTCTCTTAACCGATCTTCTCCAAAATCAACAGACCTTCCGTCCTCTACAATTCAGGGAAGCATGCAAAAAAATATTTGATTCTGTTTGAATGTGCGGCAGTTATCGTTCGTCATGTAAACATTTCTCTAGTTACAACATAAAATGTTGCAGGTAAACTACCCCTTTCCCTTAACTGATCTTCACCAAAATCAATAGACATTGAGCTCTCTGCAACTCAGGAAAGAGTGCAAAAAATTATTTGATTCTCATTGAATTTTCGGCAGTTATCGTTCGTCATAAAAAAAATTACCCTTTTTAAAACATAAAACGTTGCTGATAAACTACCCCTTCCCTTAACGATCTTCAACAAAATCAACAAACCTTGAGTTCTCTTTAGTTCAAAAAGGTATGCAAAACCTAGTTGATTCTGTTTGAATTTACGGCAGTTATCGTTCGTCATATAAAAAATTACCCTTGTTAAAACATAAAATGTTGCTGGTAAACTACCCTTTCCCTTAACCGATCTTCACCAACACAAATAGGTATTGAGAACTCTACAATACAAAGCTGTATGCAAAACATCATTTGATTCTGTTTGAATTTGCGGCTGTTATCGTTTACTATAGAAAAAAATTACCCTGGAAAAAAACCGTTGCTGGTAAACTACCCCTTTCCCTTAACCGATCTTCACCAAAAACGACAGGTCTTGGGTACGCTACAATTCAGGCCTGTATCCAAACAATTATTTGATTCTGTTTGAATTTGCGGCTATTATCGTTTGCCATAGAAAACACCCTTGATAAAACATAAAACTTTGCTGGTAAACTACACCGTTCCCTTAACTGATCTTCACCAAACCAATAGACATTGAGCTCTCTGCAACTCAGGAAAGAGTGCAAAAAAATTATTTGATTCTCATTGAATTTTCGGCAGTTATCGTTCGTCATAAAAAAAATTACGCTTTTTAAAACATAAAACGTTGCTGATAAACTACCCCTTCCCTTAACCGATCTTCAACCAAATCAACAGACCTTGAGTTCTCTTTAGTTCAAAAAGGTATGCAAAAACCTAGTTGATTCTGTTTGAATTTACGGCAGTTAGCGTTCGTCATATAAAAAATTACCCTTGTTAAAACATAAAATGTTGCTGGTAAACTACCCCTTTCCCGTAACCGATCTTCACCAACACAAACAGGTATTGACAACTCTACAATACAAAGCTGTATGCAAAACATCATTTGATTCTGTTTGAATTTGCGGCTGTTATCGTTTACTATAGAAAAATATCGGTATGGAGAACCATACATGACTTCCATATTCTAAGATTTATATTTAAAATCATTTTCAGCAAACAGCCAGGCTGTGTCTTACCTGCCTTTTTATTGCTGTATTAAATGAAAAATATTATATTACATTAAAATGAAAAAATTATTTGATTCTGTTTGAATTTGCGGCTGCTATCGTTTGCCATAGAAAATACGCTTGATAAAAAAACGTTGCAGGTAAAATACCCCTTCCCCTTAACCGATCTTCACCAAAAACAATAGGTCTTGAGTACTCTGCAAATCAGGGCTGTATGCAAAAAATTGTTTGATTCTGTTTGAATTTTGCAGCAGTTATCGTTTGCCATAGAAAAAAATCTACAGACACACAGACACTTTTCGGAAAACGACTTTTTTTCATGTTTTGAGTGTAGTAGAATCAGAATCTGCAATAATCTCGAACACGATTTTTTTTGCCATCACCATACTTCCATTCCTTAAGGAATATGGAAGTAAAATACCCTTGATAAAAAACCTTTGCTGGTAAACTACCCCTTTCCCTTAACCGATCTTCACCAAAACCAATACGTCTTAAGAACTCTATAATTCAGGGCTATATGCAAAATATTATGTGATTTTGTTTGAATTTGCGGCTGTTATCGTTTGCCATACAAAATACCCTTGATAAAACAAAAAAATGTGGCAGGTAAACTACCCTTTCCCTTAAACGATCTTTACCAAAAACAATAGACCTTTAGTACTCAATAAATCAGGGCTTTATGCAAAAATGTATTTGATTCTGTTTGAATTTGCGGCTGTTATCGTTTGCCATAGGAAATACCCTTGTTAAAACATAAAACGTTACAGGTAAACTACCCTTTCCCTTAACCGATCTTCACCAAAATCAACAGATCTTGAGAACTCTACAAAACAGGGCTGTATGCGAAACATTATTTGATTCTGTTTGAATTTGTGGCTGTTATCGTTTGCCAAACAAACAAAATTACCCTTGCTAAAAAAAAACCGTTGTAGGTAAAACTACCCCTTTCCCTCAACCGATCTTCACCAAAAACAATAGGTCGCGAGTACTCTCCAAATCAGGGCTGCATGCAAAAAATTATTTGATTCTGTTTGAATTTGCGGCAGTTATCGTTTGCCATAGAAAAAAAAATCTCAGACAGACACACAGACAGACACACACACAGACAGACAGACAGACAGACAGACAGACAGACAGACAGACACACACACACAGACACTTTTCGGAAAACGACTTTTTTTCATGTTTTGAGTGTAGTAGAATCAGAATCTGCAATAATCTCGAACACGATTTTTTTTGCCATCACCATACTTCCATTCCTTAAGGAATATGGAAGTAAAAATATTATCCCCTCCCCCTTCAACTATAATTTTGATTTATAGAAAATTACCCCCAGCCCGTTCAACTAGCCTCTTCATTTATAGATATTTCATCTACGTTTCTACAGTGGATTATTAAGATCTTATCAGGATACTTTATCAAAATTAAGTACTTTACTCATGTTACAACAAAAAATGTTTCAGGTAAACTGCCCTTTCCCCGTAACCGATCTTCACCAAAATCAACGGACATTGAGTTCTCTGTAGCTCAGGCACATATGTAAAAAATTATTTGATTCTGTTTGAATTAACGGCAGTTATGGTTCGTCATATAAAAAATTACCCATGTTAAAACATAAAACAATGGATTTATAAAACATATCTAAGATTTATGTTTAAAATTATTTTTGAAATAAAATATTTTATTTTAAAACGTAAAAGGTTGCAGGTAAACTACCCCTTCCCCTTAACCGATCTTCACCAAAATCGAAAGTCGTTGAGACCTCTACAATTCAGGGACGTATGGTAAAAATTATTTGATTCTGTTTGAATTTGCGGCTGTTATCGTTCGCCATAGAAAATACGCTTGATAAAAAAAACGTTGCAGGTAAACTACACCTTCCCCTTAACCGATCTTCACCAAAAACAATAGGTCTTGAGTACTCTACAAATCAGGACTGTATGCAAAATATTATTTGATTCTGTTTGAATTTGCGGCTGTTATCGTTTGCCATAAAAAATACCCTTTTAAAACATAAAACGTTGCAGGTAAACTACCCCTTTCCCTCTACCGATCTTCACCAAAAACAAAAGGTATTGAGAACTCTGCAATTGAGAGCTGTATGCGAAACATTATTTGATTCTGTTTGAATTTGCGGCTGTTATCGTTTGCCAAACAAACAAAATTACCCTTGCTAAAAAAATAACCGTTGCAGGTAAACTACCCCTTTCCCTCAACCGATCTTCACCAAAAACAATAGGCCGCGAGCACTCTACAAATCAGGGCTGTATGCAAAAAATTATTTGATTCTGTTTGAATTTGCGGCAGTTATCGTTTGCCATAGAAAAAAATCTATAGACACACAGACACACAGACAGACAGACAGACAGACACACAGACAGACACACACACACAGACACTTTTCGGAAAACGACTTTTTTTCATGTTTTGAGTGTAGTAGAATCAGAATCTGCAATAATCTCGAACACGATTTTTTTTGCCATCACCATACTTCCATTCCTTAAGGAATATGGAAGTAAAATTACCCTTGATAAAAAACCGTTGCAAGTAAACTACCCCTTTCCCTTAACCGATCTTCACCAAAAACGATTGGTCTTGTGGAGAACTCTGCAATTCAGGGCTGTATGCAAAATATTATATGATTTTGTTTGAATTTGCGGCTGTTATCGTTTGCCATACAAAATACCCTTGATAAAACAAAAAACGTGGCAGGTAAACTACCCCTTTCCTTTAAACGATCTTCACCAAAAACAAAAGGTCTATAGTACTCAAGAAATCAGGGCTGTATGCAAAAACGTATTTGATTATGTTTGAATTTGCGACTGTTATCGTTTGCCATAGAAAATACCCTTGTTAAAACATAAAACGTTGCAGGTAAACTACCCCTTTTCCTTAACCGATCTTTACCAAAATCAACAGATCTTGAGAACCCTACAATTCAGGGCTGTATGCGAAACATTATTTGATTCTGTTTGAATTTGCGGCTGTTATCGTTGCCAAACAAACTAAATTATCCTTGATAAATAGTACAGCCCTTTCCCTCAACCGATCATCACCAAAAACAATAGGTCGCGAGTACTCTACAAATCAGGGCTGTATGCAAAAAATTATTTGATTCTGTTTGAATTTGCGGCTGTTATCGTTTGCCATAAGAAAAAAATCTACAGACACACGCACAGACAGGCACACAACACACACACAAACACACAGACACACACACAGACACTTTTCGAAAAATGACTTTTTTCATGTTTTGAGTGTAGTACAATCATATTCTGCAATAATCTCGAACACGATTTTTTTCGCCATCACCATATTTCCATTTCCTTAAGGAACATGGAAGTAAATAATCGGTATGGAGAACCATACATGACTTCCATGTTCTAAGATTTATATTTAAAATCATATTCGAAATGAAATATTTCCATAGAAATTACGTCTTTCTACTTATTGCTTCAGCATTAACCACACTACTGTGGTCACTAACGTATACCACGTCACGTTTTCGCACTCGATTTTCACCGATGATGGCAGTCGATGGCACTGCCGAAAAGTCTGGTTTTGCAGAAAACATTGGACTACGGCTAAAGAGCCGGGAAGCAATTTTAACAAAAAACTACTTCTTTGTTGCCGATAACGTAGTACACATATAAAAAATTCTCCCCTCCACCTTCAACTATCATTTTTAATAATAGAAAATTACCCCCACCCCGTTTACCTAACCTCTTCTTTTATAGATATTTCATCTACGTTTCTACAGTGGATTACTATGAGCTTCTTATCAGGATACTTTATTTATAAAAAATAAGTACTTTACTCTTGCTAAATCATAAAAGGTTTCTGGTAAACTACCCCTTTCTCTTAACCGATCTTCTCCAAAATCAACAGACCTTCCGTCCTCTACAATTCAGGGAAGCATGCAAAAAAATATTTGATTCTGTTTGAATGTGCGGCAGTTATCGTTCGTCATGTAAACATTTCTCTAGTTACAACATAAAATGTTGCAGGTAAACTACCCCTTTCCCTTAACTGATCTTCACCAAAATCAATAGACATTGAGCTCTCTACAACTCAGGAAAGAGTGCAAAAAATTATTTGATTCTCATTGAATTTTCGGCAGTTATCGTTCGTCATAAAAAAAATTACCCTTTTTAAAACATAAAACGTTGCTGATAAACTACCCCTTCCCTTAACCGATCTTCAACAAAATCAACAAACCTTGAGTTCTCTTTAGTTCAAAAAGGTATGCAAAAACCTAGTTGATTCTGTTTGAATTTACGGCAGTTATCGTTCGTCATATAAAAAATTACCCTTGTTAAAACATAAAATGTTGCTGGTAAACTACCCCTTTCCCTTAACCGATCTTCACCAACACAAATAGGTATTGAGAACTCTACAATACAAAGCTGTATGCAAAACATCATTTGATTCTGTTTGAATTTGCGGCTGTTATCGTTTACTATAGAAAAAAATTACCCTTGAAAAAAACCGTTGCTGGTAAACTACCCCTTTCCCTTAACCGATCTTCACCAAAAACGACAGGTCTTGGGTACGCTACAATTCAGGCCTGTATCCAAACAATTATTTGATTCTGTTTGAATTTGCGGCTATTATCGTTTGCCATAGAAAACACCCTTGATAAAACATAAAACGTTGCTGGTAAACTACACCGTTCCCTTAACTGATCTTCACCAAAACCAATAGACATTGAGCTCTCTGCAACTCAGGAAAGAGTGCAAAAAAATTATTTGATTCTCATTGAATTTTCGGCAGTTATCGTTCGTCATAAAAAAAATTACGCTTTTTAAAACATAAAACGTTGCTGATAAACTACCCCTTCCCTTAACCGATCTTCAACCAAATCAACAGACCTTGAGTTCTCTTTAGTTCAAAAAGGTATGCAAAAACCTAGTTGATTCTGTTTGAATTTACGGCAGTTAGCGTTCGTCATATAAAAAATTACCCTTGTTAAAACATAAAATGTTGCTGGTAAACTACCCCTTTCCCGTAACCGATCTTCACCAACACAAACAGGTATTGACAACTCTACAATACAAAGCTGTATGCAAAACATCATTTGATTCTGTTTGAATTTGCGGCTGTTATCGTTTACTATAGAAAAATATCGGTATGGAGAACCATACATGACTTCCATATTCTAAGATTTATATTTAAAATCATTTTCAGCCAAACAGCCAGGCTGTGTCTTACCTGCCTTTTTATTGCTGTATTAAATGAAAAATATTATATTACATTAAAATGAAAAAATTATTTGATTCTGTTTGAATTTGCGGCTGCTATCGTTTGCCATAGAAAATACGCTTGATAAAAAAACGTTGCAGGTAAAATACCCCTTCCCCTTAACCGATCTTCACCAAAAACAATAGGTCTTGAGTACTCTGCAAATCAGGGCTGTATGCAAAAAATTGTTTGATTCTGTTTGAATTTGCAGCAGTTATCGTTTGCCATAGAAAAAAATCTACAGACACACAGACACTTTTCGGAAAACGACTTTTTTTCATGTTTTGAGTGTAGTAGAATCAGAATCTGCAATAATCTCGAACACGATTTTTTTTGCCATCACCATACTTCCATTCCTTAAGGAATATGGAAGTAAAATACCCTTGATAAAAAACCTTTGCTGGTAAACTACCCCTTTCCCTTAACCGATCTTCACCAAAACCAATACGTCTTAAGAACTCTATAATTCAGGGCTATATGCAAAATATTATGTGATTTTGTTTGAATTTGCGGCTGTTATCGTTTGCCATACAAAATACCCTTGATAAAACAAAAAATGTGGCAGGTAAACTACCCCTTTCCCTTAAACGATCTTTACCAAAAACAATAGACCTTTAGTACTCAAGAAATCAGGGCTGTATGCAAAAATGTATTTGATTCTGTTTGAATTTGCGGCTGTTATCGTTTGCCATAGGAAATACCCTTGTTAAAACATAAAACGTTACAGGTAAACTACCCCTTTCCCTTAACCGATCTTCACCAAAATCAACAGATATTGAGAACTCTACAAAACAGGGCTGTATGCGAAACATTATTTGATTCTGTTTGAATTTGTGGCTGTTATCGTTTGCCAAACAAACAAAATTACCCTTGCTAAAAAAAAACCGTTGTAGGTAAACTACCCCTTTCCCTCAACCGATCTTCACCAAAAACAATAGGTCTCGAGTACTCTCCAAATCAGGGCTGCATGCAAAAAATTATTTGATTCTGTTTGAATTTGCGGCAGTTATCGTTTGCCATAGAAAAAAAATCTACAGACAGACACACAGACAGACACACACACAGACAGACAGACAGACAGACAGACAGACAGACAGACAGACAGACACACACACACAGACACTTTTCGGAAAACGACTTTTTTTCATGTTTTGAGTGTAGTAGAATCAGAATCTGCAATAATCTCGAACACGATTTTTTTTGCCATCACCATACTTCCATTCCTTAAGGAATATGGAAGTAAAAATATTATCCCCTCCCCCTTCAACTATAATTTTGATTTATAGAAAATTACCCCCAGCCCGTTCAACTAGCCTCTTCATTTATAGATATTTCATCTACGTTTCTACAGTGGATTATTAAGATCTTATCAGGATACTTTATCAAAATTAAGTACTTTACTCATGTTACAACAAAAAATGTTTCAGGTAAACTGCCCTTTCCCCGTAACCGATCTTCACCAAAATCAACAGACATTGAGTTCTCTGTAGCTCAGGCACATATGTAAAAAATTATTTGATTCTGTTTGAATTAACGGCAGTTATGGTTCGTCATATAAAAAATTACCCATGTTAAAACATAAAACATGAGATTTATAAAACATATCTAAGATTTATGTTTAAAATTATTTTTGAAATAAAATATTTTATTTTAAAACGTAAAAGGTTGCAGGTAAACTACCCCTTCCCCTTAACCGATCTTCACCAAAATCGAAAGTCGTTGAGACCTCTACAATTCAGGGACGTATGGTAAAAATTATTTGATTCTGTTTGAATTTGCGGCTGTTATCGTTCGCCATAGAAAATACGCTTGATAAAAAAACGTTGCAGGTAAACTACACCTTCCCCTTAACCGATCTTCACCAAAAACAATAGGTCTTGAGTACTCTACAAATCAGGACTGTATGCAAAATATTATTTGATTCTGTTTGAATTTGCGGCTGTTATCGTTTGCCATAAAAAATACCCTTTTAAAACATAAAACGTTGCAGGTAAACTACCCCTTTCCCTCTACCGATCTTCACCAAAAACAAAAGGTCTTGAGAACTCTACAATTCAGGGCTGTATGCGAAACATTATTTGATTCTGATTGAATTTGCGGCTGTTATCGTTTGCCAAACAAACAAAATTTCCCTTGATAAAAAAAAACCGTTGCAGGTAAACTACCCCTTTCCCTCAACCGATCTTCACCAAAAACAATAGGCCGCGAGCACTCTACAAATTAGGGCTGTATGCAAAAAATTATTTGATGCTGTTTGAATTTGCGGCTGTTATCGTTTGCCAAAAAAAAAAAATCTACAGACAGACAGACAGACAGACAGACAGACAGACAGACAGACAGACAGACAGACAGACAGACAGACAGACAGACACACAGACAGACACACAGACAGACAGACACACACACAGACACTTTTCGGAAAACGACTTTTTTTCATGTTTTGAGTGTAGTAGAATCAGAATCTGAAATAATCTCGAAAACGATTTTTTTTGCCATCACCATACTTCCATTCCTTAAGGAATATGGAAGTAAAATTACCCATGTTAAAACATAAAACATGAGATTTATAAAACATATCTAAGATTTATATTTAAAATCATTTTTGAAATAAAATATTTTCATAGAACCTACTAACGCTGGGGAAATCTGAGGAGCCAATCAGAGTTGGGCCTACCTGTCACTCTGCTGAATTTGGTGGAAAGCCCTGTCACTGTCGTCAAAGTATCAGCCTTGACAGGGTCCTCTTTTTCTGCAAAATGGGAGAGGAGGCTTGAGATGGAGTGAGTGACATGGTCCCCACCTCAATGAAGAACCCATCGTTTTATAAAAATATATTTAAATTTTGAAAACTGAAAATTCTTTTCTTGTTGTAAATATTTATATTTTATAATCAAAATGACTTTATCAAAAAACAAACATTATTTTTTTATAATAAGTACTTACATATGTTTCTTAATATGCTTACTTTTTCTTCAATGTTGATGATCATTTCCAAACATTCTGACAAAATTGTATCTACAGAACAGTTAACATTCCCCAGGTTTCCATTTCTGCTAATTTCTCATTACAGCTTCCACTGACGTATTATTAACCATTTCATAAACTATCGTATAATCTTTTCAGATTTTGTGGTACAAAATCTAAAATTTTCAGATTGCCTGGCAACAAAATTATTTTATTTTCAACAATTACCATTGTTTGAAAAAGTTTAAATGAATTTTCGTGTACTTTACTCTTGTTAAAACGTAAAAGGTTGCAGGTAAACTACCCCTTCCCCTTTACTGATCTTCACCAAAATCTAAAGGCCTTGAGTACTCTACAATACACTGACGTATGCAAAAAATTATTTGATTCTGTTTGAATTTGCGGCAGTTATCGTTTGCCATAGGAAATACGCTTGATAAAAAACGTTGCAGGTAAACTACCCCTTCCCCTCAACCGATCTTCACCAAAACCAACAGGTCTTGAGTACTCTGCAAATCAGAGCTGTATGCAGAAAATTATTTGATCCTGTTTGAATTTGCGGCTGTTATCGTTTGCCATAGAAAATACCCTTATTAAAAAAACGTTGTAGGTAAACTACCCCTTTCCCTTAACCGATCTTCACCAAAAAACACAGCTCTTGAAAACTCTACAATTCAGGGCTGTATGCGAAACATTATTTGATTCTGTTTGAATTTGCGGCTGTTATCGTTTGCCAAACAAAAAAAATTTCCCTTCATAAAAAAAAACCGTTGCCGGTAAACTACCCCTTCCCTTCAACCGATCTTCACCAAAAACAATAGGTCGCGAGTACTCTACAAATCAGGGCTGTGTGCAAAAAATTATTTGATTCTGTTTGAATTTGCGACAGTTATCGTTTGCCATAGAAAATACGCTTGATAAAAAACGTTGCTGGTAAACTACCCCTTCCCCTCAATCGATCTTCACCAAAAACAATAGGTCTAGGGTACTCTACAAATCAGGGCTGTATGCAGAAAATTATTTGATTCTGTTTGAATTTGCGGCTGTTATCGTTTGCCATAGGAAATACCCTTGTTAAAACATAAAACGTTACCGGTAAACTACCCCTTTCCCTTAACCGATCTTCACCAAAAACAATAGGCCGCGAGCACTCTACAAATTAGGGCTGTATGCAAAAAATTATTTGATGCTGTTTGAATTTGCGGCTGTTATCGTTTGCCAAAAAAAAAAAATCTACAGACAGACAGACAGACAGACAGACAGACAGACAGACAGACACACAGACAGACACAAAGACAGACAGACACACACACAGACACTTTTCGGAAAACGACTTTTTTTCATGTTTTGAGTGTAGTAGAATCAGAATCTGAAATAATCTCGAAAACGATTTTTTTTGCCATCACCATACTTCCATTCCTTAAGGAATATGGAAGTAAAATTACCCATGTTAAAACATAAAACATGAGATTTATAAAACATATCTAAGATTTATATTTAAAATCATTTTTGAAATAAAATATTTTCATAGAACCTACTAACGCTGGGGAAATCTGAGGAGCCAATCAGAGTTGGGCCTACCTGTCACTCTGCTGAATTTGGTGGAAAGCCCTGTCACTGTCGTCAAAGTATCAGCCTTGACAGGGTCCTCTTTTTCTGCAAAATGGGAGAGGAGGCTTGAGATGGAGTGAGTGACATGGTCCCCACCTCAATGAAGAACCCATCGTTTTATAAAAATATATTTAAATTTTGAAAACTGAAAATTCTTTTCTTGTTGTAAATATTTATATTTTATAATCAAAATGACTTTATCAAAAAACAAACATTATTTTTTTATAATAAGTACTTACATATGTTTCTTAATATGCTTACTTTTTCTTCAATGTTGATGATCATTTCCAAACATTCTGACAAAATTGTATCTACAGAACAGTTAACATTCCCCAGGTTTCCATTTCTGCTAATTTCTCATTACAGCTTCCACTGACGTATTATTAACCATTTCATAAACTATCGTATAATCTTTTCAGATTTTGTGGTACAAAATCTAAAATTTTCAGATTGCCTGGCAACAAAATTATTTTATTTTCAACAAT